>CM034349.1:97477080-97973650 GCA_019925275.1 Mytilus edulis | reverse complement strand
TCTAAATTAACAAGTCGTGAAACAAAGTAATAAGTAACACTTCAGCTCTAACAACAATGTGTAACAACATAGATTGAACAATCATCTAGCCGTTAAGTATTGTGAACACAATCCTTCAGCTCCTTCTCTAATAACTGGTGAACAATAGTGGATTTACATGTGTGAGTTCTCATATCAAGCTCCTTTAAAAACGAACGGGAAAAAGTGATTGATGGATACTATTGTGAGTACCAATATTCATCTTATAAATTCGATGTGTAAAAAGTAGATTGCACTTTTTTTGTGTTATCCAACTCCTTAATTAAGACTGTGAAGAGAAGGATTGAATGTTGAGTCATTCATCTTCTAAACTACGATGATACAAAGTCGGACTATACATGTTTGTGAGTACTCATTTAAGACTTCTACGAACGAACAAAGGTTGACAGTTTTGATTCAATACTCAGCTCCTTGTACGAATAGTAAACAAATAGTGAACTTTGTGATCACCCTTCAGTCTTTCTTAACTACGCTGTTAACAAGTCGGATAACTGTTTGATCCATCTCAGCCCTTTCTAAAATGGTGAAAAATAGGTTGAATGTTTGTTGTATTATCTATCTTAAAGATGGAAAAAGTAGATGAACAATTGTGAGACACAATCTTAGTCTTTAAATACGTGATGTACAAATGCATTTGTGTTACATCCAATCCTTAATTACGACTGTGAACAGAAGAGGTAATGTTTGAGTCAACTCTTTTCTAAACGACGATGTAACAAGTCGTAATTTTGTGGTATCAATCTCAGCTTACTAACGAACTGGTGAAAAA
Source organism: Mytilus edulis (assembly GCA_019925275.1). NCBI lineage: Eukaryota > Metazoa > Mollusca > Bivalvia > Mytilida > Mytilidae > Mytilus > Mytilus edulis. The sequence goes on along the minus strand of CM034349.1, from coordinate 97,972,842 downwards.
AGTAGATTAATGTTTGTGTAAATTCCGTCCTTAAAACGATGGTAAAAGTGGAAACATATTGTGAGACAATCTAAGTCCTCAAGTGTGAAAAGTAGTAACATTTTGATACTCAATCCATCCTTACTAACTGTGAAACAAGAGATTAAATGTTGTGATCATCTCAGTCCTAAATACACTGTGAACAATGATAATTTTGTGAGATCAACCATCTTATAAACGAACTGGAACAAGTGGATTAACATTTTCTCCTTTAAACTAACAATGTAAACAAAAGTAGATTGAACATGTTTGTGAGTACTCAATCCTTCAGCTTCCTTAAACTAAACGACTGGTGTAACAAAATAGGATTTAACATGTTTGTGAGTACTTAATCATCTCATCTCTTACACTAAACTAGAACTGTGTGAAACAAAATAGGATTAAACATTTTGTGAGTACTCAATCCTCAGTTCCTTTCTAAACAAGGAACATGGTGAAACAAAAGTAGGATTTACATGTTTGTGAGTACTTCAATCTTCCAGCTTCTAAACTAAACGAACTGGTGAACAAAATAGATTGAACATGTTTTTAGTACTCAATCTGTCAGCTCCTTCTAAAATACAGACTGTGTAAAAAAAGTAGGATCTGAAATATTGTCGTGAGTACTCAACCTCAAGCTCTTTAAACTTAAGAACTGGTGAAACAAATAGGATTAAACATGTTTGTGAGTACTGAATCATTAGCTCCTTTTAAAACATACGACTGTGAAACAAAAGTACGATTGATTAACATGTTTGTGAGTACTCAAACCTCCAGTTCCTTAAACTAAACGAACTGGTGAAACAAAAGTAGGATTGACATTTTTGTGAGTACTCAATACTCCCTAGCTCGAAACTAAGAACTCGTGAAACAAAAAAGATGAACATGTTTGTGAGTACTCAATCATTCAGCTCTCCTTAAACTTAACGAAGTGTGAAACAAAAGTAGATATACACAATCCTTGTGTCTAACTCCAACTCTTAACAACAGTAATGTGAACAACAAAAGTGATTGAACTGATTGTGAATCACAATCCTTCAGCTCCTTTCTAAACTAGACTGATGTAACAAAGTGGATTATACATGTTGTGAGTCTCAATTATCAAGCTCCTTTTAATAAACGAACTGGTGAAACAAAAGTTGGATTGAAGTAGGATGAACTATTTGTGAGTACCAATCATTCAGCTCCTTTCTATAAATTACGAATGATGTAACAAAAGTAGGATTGCACTTTTTTTGTGATACTCAATCTCCAACTCCTTAAAGTTAACGAACTGGTGAAACAGAAGAAGGATTGAACATGTTTGTGAGTCACAATCTTCAGTTCCTTTCTTAAACTACGACTGATGTAACAAAAGTCGGACTATACATGTTTGTGAGTACTCAATCTCAAGCTCCATTACTAACGAACTGATGAAACAAAAGTAGGATTGAACATGTTTGTGAGTACTCAATACTCCAGCTCCTTGAACTTAACGAACTGTAAACAAAAGTAGGATTGAACATGTTTGTGAGTCACAATCCTTCAGTTTCTTTCTTAAAACTACGACTGATGTAACAAAAGTCGGACTATACATGTTTGTGAGTACTCAATTCTCAAGCACCTTTACTAACGAACTGGTGAAACAAAGTAAGGATTGAACATGTTTGTGAGTACTTAATACTCCAGCTCCTTAAACTAAACGAACTGGTAAAACAAAAGTAGGATTGAACATATTTGTGAGGACACAATCATTAAGCTCCTTTCTAAAAATTACGAGTGATGTAACAAAAGTAGGATTGCACTTTTTTGTGATTACTCAATCCTCCAACTCCTTAAAGTTAACGACTGGTGAAACAGAAGAAGGGTTGAACATGTTTTGAGTCACAATTCCTTCATTCCTTTCTTAAACTACGACTGATGTAACAAAAGTCGGACTATACATGTTTGTGAGTACTCAATTCTCAAGACCATTTACTAAACGAACTGGTGAAACAAAAGTAGGATTGAACATGTTTTTGAGTCACAATTCTTCAGTTCCTTTCTAAAACTACGACTGATGTAACAAAAGTGAAATACATTTTGTGAGTACTCAATCCTCAAGCTCCATGTCTTAATACGACTTGTGAAACAAAAGTAGGATTAGACATGTTTGTGAGTACTCAATCCTCAGTTCCTTGTCTAAACTACGACTGGTGAAACACAAGTAGGATTAAACATGTTTGTGATACTCAATACTCCAGTTCCTTAAACTAAACGAACTGGTGAATCAAAAGTTGGATTAAACATATTTGTGAGAACTCAATCTCCAGTTCTTAAACAAACGAATGGTGAAACAAAAGTTGGGTTAAACATATTTGTGAGGACTCAATCTCCAGTTCCTTAAACTAAACGAATTGGTTGAAACAAAAGTAGGATTAAACATGTTTGTGATCTCAATACTCGTTCCTTAAACTAAACGAATTGTGAACAAAAGTAGGAATTAAACATGTTGTGAATACTCAATACTCCAGTTCCTTAAACTAAACGAACTGGTGAAACAAAATTTGATTAAACTATTTGTGAGTACTCAATCCTCCAGTTCCTTAAACTAAACAAACTGGTGAAACAAAAGTTGAATTAAACATGTTTGTGAGTATTCAATACTCCAGCTCCTTAAACTAAACGAATTGGTGAAACAAAAGTAAGATTGAACATTTTTGTTAGTACATAAGCATTCAGCTCGTTTCTAAAAATTACGAGTGATGTAACAAAAGTAGGATTACACTATTTGTGATAACTCAATCCTCCAACTCCTTAAACTAAACGAACTGGTGAAACAGAAGAAGGATTGAACATGTTTGTGAGTGACAATCCTACAGCTCCTTTCTAAAACTACGACTAATGTAACAAAAGTCGGACTATACATGTTTGTGAGTACTCAATCCTCAAGCTCCATGTACTAAACGAACTAGTGAAACAAAAGTGTATTGAACATGTTGTGAGTACTCAATACTGTAGCTCCTGAAACTAAAAGAATTGTTGAAACAAAAGTAGGATTGAACCTATTTGTGAGTACACAATCATTCAGCTCCTTTCTAAAAATTACGAGTTATGTAACAAAAGTAGGATTGCACTTTTTTTGTGATAACTCAATCCTCCAACTCCTTAAACTAAACGAACTGGTGAAACAGAAGAAGGATTGAACATGTTTGTGAGTGACAATCCTACAGCTCCTTTCTAAAACTACGACTAATGTAACAAAAGTCGGACTATACATGTTTGTGAGTACTCAATCCTCAAGCTCCATGTACTAAACGAACTAGTGAAACAAAAGTAGTATTGAACATGTTGTGAGTACTCAATACTGTAGCTCCTGAAACTAAAAGAATTGTTGAAACAAAAGTAGGATTGAACATATTTGTGAGTATACAATTATTCAGCTCTATTCTATAAATTACGAGTTATGTAACAAAAGTAGGATAATACTTTTTTGTGATAACTCAATCCTCCAACTCCTTAAACTAAACGAACTGGTAAAACAGAAGAAGGATTGAACATGTTTGTGAGTCACAATCCTACAGCTCCTTTCTAAAACTACGACTAATGTAACAAAAGTCGGACTATACATGTTTGTGAGTACTCAATCCTCAAGCTCCATGTACTAACGAACTAGTGAAACAAAAGTAGTATTGAACATGTTGTGAGTACTCAATACTGTAGCTCCTGAAACTAAAAGAATTGTTGAAACAAAAGTAGGATTGAACATATTTGTGAGTATACAATTATTCAGCTCTATTCTATAAATTACGAGTTATGTAACAAAAGTAGGATAATACTTTTTTGTGATAACTCAATCCTCCAACTCCTTAAAGTTAACGAACTGGTAAAACAGAAGAAGGATTGAACATGTTTGTGAGTCACAATCCTACAGCTCCTTTCTAAAACTACGACTAATGTATTGAACATATTTGGGAGTACTCAACCCTCCAGCTCCTTAAACTTAACTGAACTGGTGAAACAGAAGTAGAATTTAACATGTGTGTGAGTACTCAAACATATATTTCCTTTAACTTAAGTAGAACTAGTGTAACAAATAGTGGAGTAACCATGTTTGCGAGTATTCAATCATCCAGCTCCTCAAACGAAATTCTTGTTTCATTAATTTATTGAAATCTAACAATGAGTTAAAATTTTGAATTTTGGACCCCGTTTTTTTATTGTTCCACATTGAGGTCCAAAGGATAAAAAAAATAAACATTACATTTAGCTTTTAATTTGGGTCCAGTTTTCAAGTTGGTTCAAATCGGGGTCAAAAATTAAACTTTGTTTGATTTCAGCAAAAAATAAATATACATGTATGTGGTTTTTTGATATGCTATAGCTAACTGTGTATTTAAAATTTGGATATTGGACCATAAATAGAAGTTAATTGTCCAATTTCATTTTTTAAGCGTCAGAATCCTATGCTATGTCAAGTATTTGATCATAATCCAAATTCAGAGTTGTATTGCACAATTAAAAGAAATTATAAGTTAACTTCATAGTTAAATAGATACTGCATCAAACTCTAATTTTAGAAAAGAAATTATGTTAAGATATAATTTGAAATTTACTGTTGATTATAAGAAATTTTGAAAAACGATTACAGGTAGGTTTTATAGATTTTTTTTAAAGACATTGTATTAATGATGAATGATATTTTGGTAATTGCAGGTCGTAAAATTGTTCCGGCGGCGTCAACATTAAGGTTCAGTCTGTGGTTAACATTTTTTCAGTTATCAATAACTTTGTCAAACCTTCGTGGTATTTTATAAAATTCAAACAGTAGCCTGTGTCTGACCACAATACAATATCCAGAGCAAATGTTATATATATATTTATATATACATGTATATATATATTCCTAACATCACCGAAAAGACATTAATTATCGAAATCAGGATATGGTGTACCAATTTTTGCACCTCATGTTTGCAGCATACCACATGTCCTCAAGTTTATTGTTTTCTGTTTTGTTTTAAACTAATAACTAGGATCCACTTTGTTACATCTGGAGATCTGTTTATTTGGCAATCGCCATGACAGTCAGCAGTGTAACTGTTAAGGACATCCCAGAGTAAACACAGCCTGAATAAAACCAAAAACACATTCCTGTCTCTTCTTTTTCACTAAAGTGAACACGGAATTGCCCTATGTTAAAAATAAATACAAGGACAACACTTTTATTGCATTAAAGCTTGTAATTTATATTTGTTTAGTTCAAATTTGAATGTTTATGCACATGTATTTCACATGTTTCAGTATTTGTCCCTAGGAAAATTTATAATAATATATGTTATTATACCAGCTACCTCAAACAATTATAGTTACTAATGATAAAATTATATAACATTCTGGTACAAAAAGTCATAGGATTTACATATAAGATGATCGCTCAAATAGTTTTATAACACATTTCCTTGTTCTTTTGGCTTATATTACACAATAGTGTAAAACTGTGTTATAGTAGTCTCATTACAGTCCGGCCTCGCCCATTAACACTCGGATACCTAGAAAAATGTGATGTCAACTGGTACATCTTTGTTTATTGAAAAATCATTACTGAACGGCAAGTCTTATGAAGTTCAGGCTATTATTGAACCCTCAACTTATGGTAATGCATTAGGTTTATAAATATTTTCTTTAAAGTGTTCTTTTATGGCTAAGTTGAATATCTCATTTTTCAGATATAGAAAAAATTAGGCACCGACAATTTATCTTTTAGAGTAAGGGGCCTTTTTTTCAAATAGTTTATTTCGAAATTGAAGGGATAAAAAAGTTTGTTTCTACTGAAAATAAATATTAAAAATTTGATCAAAAAAGGTTAATCTTAAGGAGGCTCGAGGGTATAAAAATTTCAGAAACAAATCAAACATTTATTTTTCATTACAAATTTTATTTATTTCCTTTTGTAGTTGTTACTTTATCATATGGTACAAAAATCATTCAAAACAATCAATTCGTGTTGGCCCCAGATGACTTTCAGAATGTATACATCATTGAAAAAGTTCCAAATTATCTCCCTTTGGTGGAAAAATGCCATGTTTTGGCTCTAAAATTGAAATATCTTTTTCAACTCATCGGTGACCTATCTTTTTTAATATAATTTCCATATAAGCTGTACTTAAAACTAAATTACGGTAAAATTTTAGCGATTTCTGTAATAAATTTCTTTTTTTTATTTCGATATTACCTTTATTTCTCCTATTACTTCAACAGAAAAAAAACACCTTTACAAAAATGTATGCTTCTTTCGAAGGCAGATTGTGAGCGCAAATGAACGGTGACCCCACCTTTTTATTTTATTTTTCTATTAACTATAAGATAAAGTTCATTTATAGAAAAACATAGAGAAATCCTATATAAATGATTTAGACCCGCGAACCCCCTTAATCCTGTTTGTTCAGTATTTCTTTATTAGTATTATTATGGTTGAAAAAGAAAACAACATACTGATGAATAAATTGATGTCAAATTACATATCAAACCGTCTTAAATCAGACCATACCATATCAAAGATGCTGTCATATGTACAGTTCAGATTTGGCCTGAGGAAAATCGAACACAGACTTTGTTGAAACTGTTTAAGCTTAGTTCAAGCAGTATGGTTAAAAAAAATAGTCTAATATAGTTCAATTTATTGTTATTTACAATTTTTCATTGGGCCCGTGTGTCAATACATTGAATATACATCTCAACTTCCATCTATGTATGTTAGACATTTATAAGATGAATAGCAATGGCGGATCCTTGGGCGCACTGAGCACTGAGCATTTTGATCGCCCTAAAAAAAATTAAAAAATCTCATATTTTCACGATGTACATATAATTTTTTAGTTCAGTATCGTCGATAAAATTTTGAAAATAAGATAACATATACAAACTTATGTGTATATTCATTTTTTTGACAATTCTGCTCCTCCCTTTCGAAAACGCTGGACCCGCCTTTGAATAGTTAAATCCTGATATACGCAGGAGTTTCAAAGTGGAATCCTGACATTCTACCTTATTTGGAAAAACTACCTGCATATATATTGACCCTGTCAAATTTCTTTTATTTCTTATAAAAACTTACATATCACATAATCATGTAAAGGTAAGATGCCAAAATAGTTTACATTTTATTAATGCACTTTAAAAGTAAAGAAATGAAAGATTATTAGCTATTTACTGAGTTAATGAATATTTCCCAGTTGACACCTGTGGAGTTTTGGTCATTATAACCACAAATAACATTGAATATCTTCTTGGTCTATAGTATTGACATAGGTCAAGTGATTCTTAACACTTAGGTAGTTTATTAATGGTAATATGTTGACACCACAACTTAAATTGTCATTGTTAATAAATCTTATTACTTTTACTGATCAGTATGTATGTTGCCCCAGGAATATCACCTGTTATGCCATTAGATATTTATCTATATTATAAAACGTTGACATCTTCGAGATAAACTAGGATCATGTCCAATCGGGATCCAGATCAAAAACCGTTACACAAGATGTGATAATAACGGACATCGCCTAACTCTGATTAACATGATGAAGACATATAGTTACATAAATAAATAGGGCATGAATTTCCGTTACCCAGACATTTTATTATCATATTCAACAAATGTAACAGAGCATTGAAGTTTTATTATAATAAGCGACTATTTTTTACTATCACAGTTACAAGGCTGTTTCCAAAGCCAAAGTTACTTTAATGTCTGGCCTACTCGGCTCGTTTCGTTTTTTAGGACGAAAAACATCATCCATGTCTCTGTAATCTTTGTGGACTTTATTTGTCAATTCTTGTTTAGTAAGTTCGTCCTCGTCATGAAAAATGCCATCATCAGATTCAGTGCTTAGTGTTTGTATTTTATTCTCTTTTTTTGACTCTCTTTTATTTTTTGTATTAGGCTTATTGTCCATGAGAGACCTCCTTCTTTCTGGTAACTTTGGCACGGTTTCAGACAATCTCTCGTTGCTAGTCAATATCACAGGTAAACTTTGGCGTCTTATATTCATTCCTTCATTTCCTTTGGCTGCAAGAGGGAAGCTCTTTGTTGTATTTAATGTTTCTGTAGACCCAAAATAGTCTGACGTAAAACTGAGATTACGCGCATGCCCGATAGAATTTGTTTCTGTTCTAAACTTTGTATTTCCTTCAGAGTTTACTTTGGTATTAGTGTTAGCAGCGTCTTGTTTGGTTAGTTTTTTATTTGTCGTCTGATCACCTGCCCATTCTGTAAGAATAGTTTTCAAATCTTTTTCAACACTGGGCGAGGTCTCCATTTTATCTTTCATTTTTATATCAGAAGAACTGCCATACTGTCTTGTAACAGCATGTACAGGAGAAGGAAAGTTATATTGAAGTTTAGAATCGGATATTAATTTGGAAACAGAATCTCCCCTTTCAAACTGTTTTGTAATAACAGCTTCACATTGGAAGCTTGCCCTACGAAGTTTTGGACGGATCGATCGGTCAACCGGGGGTGGCTTACTATTAGTTAAAGTGTCCACTTGAATACTGGCCCTTCGTCTAGGCTGAATTTGTTGCGGCTGAGCTGTCGGGAAATTTCTTCGAAAATTTGCTAAAATTTGTTCATTTGTGCGAGTTTCTATTTGGTCATCTATTTCTCTTGATGAACGATTAAGCGACTCCGTGCTTCCACTTATATTACTGTCGCTACTGCACATGCTAATGTCCTTTAGTGAATCATCACTACAAATACTAAAACGGACTTTCGAGTGATGGCTTTCATCATTCGTGGTTTCGACATGAAATTCACTGTTAACCTGTGACTCTTCTTTGATGATAGCTAAACTTGAAGACGAAAGTCTAACTGGACTACTTCTTATCTGGTTCTACAAAAATAAAAATAAGCTGTTACTCATTTTACTAACAATATATTCTTTTTTTGCTATTTTTTTTTTAAACATGAACAGTGTGGAATATGAAAATGAAGCGACTTGAGATATCAATATATATATGAAAGATACACTGTTCCAAAAGCCTCATTTACGATCAGTTGTCTGAATGCCTTGGTTATGCTTACATTGTGTATAGAAATGTCGGAGAACGCAAATAGATTTTAAAAATATCAATTTGTTAAAAGATGAAAGTCATACCTTGAAACGGGGGTCAACTGCTGTGTAAATTATTGTTCAATATTATTTTTTTATGGATACATATCATAACGGATCAAAGATAAATTAAGAACCTGAACGTAAACAAAGTCATGAAAATATTTAAAACTGATCTTATCATAAATAATAAAAGTTTTTAAACTGGTCATACTATTTTGACCTGTATATATTTTGGGACAGACACAAATGAATGATTTGAGGATTTCATTTTGAAAAAAAAACCAATTAAACATAATTATTCACAAAAGAGCATTGTTAATGTTAGTACTTATGTTTAAATGTATCGGAAGGATGGAAAAGGGGGGGGGGGGGAGGGGTATATATTTTATTTAGGCCACACTTAAAAATATTTTGGTTTGCCCAAACCCTACCCAAAGGTTGAGACAGTGGGTAGGTAGGTAGGCATTTTCTTTTTTTTTTTTCAAAAAAAGAAATTGAAGTATCAGATGTTTATTAGTCTTCATGCCTATTTGATTAAAAAAAAAAACTTCTTCAAATCAGGACAATAAAAGAATTTGAGTAGGCAGCTTTTTTCTGGGTAGGTAGCGTTTGGGCAAACACACCTATTATTTATTATTACCTTACTTTCGATACACCGACAGTTGCTGGAGGTGTGGTATTTTAAAATAGGAAGCACATGTTTTAATAAGCATAAATCTTCGAAATTGTTTTTCAATACTAAGACCAACGGATAGCATAATTCATAGATTGTGTTTTTGTTTATGTTATCTAATTCTCAAAAGTTTCTATAAATCAACATATTGACAAGTCTGGAGTAATTGAAATCTCGTTACAAGATTTACTGTAAATGTCCGGAATTCTAATGACCGTCTGAGAGGCCATTATCCTCAATAAAGGTTCGCTCTTATATAATTTAAATGTATTACATGTTATTTGTATGTGACTTATTTATCAATAAGATTTGTTATTGTACGAGATAAGAGATTGATATTACAATATGATACCAATAATGAACAAATAAACAACAACTTTACGGTGTAAATCTCAGTGTATTATTGAAAAAATTTGCAAAGAATTTCATTTTCATTTTAATTGAATGATATGTGATCCACTATAAGTAAAGCCTGACCAATAGGGAATACAATTGAGAATGGAAATGAGGAATGTGTCATAGTGACAACAACCCAACCGAAGAGCAGAAAACCGCCGAAAAATGGGACAGGGTTAAAGACTGTTTGCGCTGAAGGAATCAACATAGCGCAAACAGAGTTACACTGTAAATGACAGAAACATGCATGTGATCACGAGTATTGTCCTTTGATACTGTAGGCCAATACTCTTTTTAATTAAATTGTTAGAGTTAGAGAATTAGCTAAGGAACAAAATAAGATAAATAATGATAAGTTATGGAACTTATTTTTGCGATATTCGATTCTATTAATTGGCGAGTAAAGGCTAACTCGGATTGTACATTATATGTAGCAATCACTTGTCTAAAATAGTGTCATAGAGATAACTTTTTAGATGCTGAACCATATTGCTAGATTTTCGATACTATTTGTAAAAACAATACGAATACGAGAAATAAAAAAAAAGTATAAAATTTGTGTCATTTTTTTTACAAATGATTTACAACAGACCAGTTGCCTACTCGATCAAAGGATTTCTCTTCTATGTTACTGTATACAAACGTAAAACCAACGGGCTGATTTCTCGATAATCCGAATGACGCCCTTGACATGACTGAAAGTAAAGTCTTATTTCAAAGCCTTTAAAAAGTAAATTCTTGATAGATTCCAATGATTTAAATATGAAATATTTGAATTTTAAACATGTGTATGTATATAGAGAAGGCATTAAATTAAGACTCTTATCTATAAAGAAGATGAAAAGATATTTATATTAATTCAACATTGGGGATTTATTTGACTTAAAATGTAAACCGATAGAAATGCGATTATATATGTATCATATCCCTGGACTTGCTGATGTGAGAGAATGTTTTTCCTAGGGCTGTCATGTTTTTCTTTGGTCACACTTTAATTGCATTTAAAGAGAGAAATCTTAAATGCTTCATTACCCCTGTCTAATTCTCCGTAAAATAATTATCGAGTGTTCCGTGTTTAAAATATTCCATATATGTATATCGCTATTATTACAGACCATGAAAATGTCTGATCGTTGTGGATGATTAGTGGAAGGTCGTAACTGTGGACAACACGTGCGCATAAAAGGGTCCTTAAGCAAAAATGTAAATTACTTCACATACTTTTTAGTAATTAAAAGAAACATTTAGATGCAATTTTCTAAATTTTGAAAATGTCTCAATATAATTAAAATTTCTGACTGTTATTAAATTAAACAAACCATTTAAACTTAAAAAAAACTTTTTTTTACATTATAATAGTTCTATCAAAAAGAACTTTGTCCACTGAGGATCGCAATGAGGATCCAGTATAATAAGGATCGTGTGGTCTTTGCCAACCTGACTTTAGATTGTATAGAATCGCAATGAGGATCCAGTATAATAAGGATCGCGTGGTCTTAATTGCCAACCTGACTCTAGAGGATCCAGTATAATAAGGATCGTGTGGTCTTTGCCAACCTGACTTTAGATTGTAGATAATATCAATGATAATAAGGCCGTTTGTTTTCTTTAAAAGTATGTTTTCCCTAAGCACTGTATACCAAATAGTCTTTTTTATGATTATTGTTAGATCAAGTTATTTGACGGGTACAAAGGCTTCGTTTCAACTATATACAGCCGATTTCAATGAGCGTGTAGGCACATGTGATATATTTGGTTAGCTTGCTTGCTAGCTGAATCGTGAAGTAATTGTTGGGTTAGGTAAACTACCCTCCACTTAGAGTAGACTAGTCCGACAGATAACCAATCTATTTGTCTGTAGGACTATGCTACTTCGAATGGAGGGTAGTATACCTTACCTAACAATGATCGTTTCGATTATATATATATTATTATATGTTAGCGACAATAAGTGAAATCAGGCATTAAGCTCAGCTAACGCCTAGGCAGTACGTCTATTGCCTAAATTATGTTAGGCAGTAGTCTTAAATCCTAGGATTTAAGCTTAAATCCTGAAAAATGTGTGCAGGCATTAAGCGTAATGCCTAAAGTATAAATGCGAGTAAATAAAAGACATTTAAATAAAACTATGTTTGTTACATAATAACATTATGAGAACTGGAGCCTGTTTATCGAAACTGTCCTAAGATCGACCCTATAAGATATTCTTAGGACAGAAATTATTATAAAGTTAGGACCGACTTTCAACATGTCTCAGCATACACATCGAAGCTATCTGAGGATAATCTTAGCAAGGATGTCATAACCGCTGTCCTAAGTATTGGCATAAAAGAAAATAGCAAATGAAAAAAATTGAAAAATTGTATCAAATTCAACTAACAACTTTAATTTATATACCGATTTATTATTGGCAAATAATTATTAGTTTTAAATTAAAGGGTAATAAATAATTTTGATATCATAATTGTACATTTAAACTCTTTGAAACAAAACATAAATATAACTATGTTTTAAATTACAATTGAACAAACTCACTGTAAATAGTTAAAATTAAATATAAAATCGGTATAATCATTTATTTATATGCTTTGAGGGAGATGAATTCGAAGTGTCACGGTTTCATACTAAATAGATCAAAGGAAAATATCGTGCATCTTTCATTATAAATACAGAGAACTTCAACTATTTTAATTTTATTACTGCAATTAACATACGTTTGAATATGAGCAAAAGAAAAATAAAACTACAGGGCCCAGTTTCGTCCTAAATATAAAAAAGAAGATGTGGTATGATTGCCAATGAGACAACTGTCCACAAAAGACCGGAATTTAAATCACTCAGAAAACATGTTATTTATATTAAAACGCATCAAATAATAATTTTAAAATATGAAAACTTGATGGAAATTTGTGTTAAAATCATTTTGTTGTCACAAATTGTTGAACTGAAAATGTACTTGTTCCATGAAAAGAATATGGAAAATGTGTGAGCAATATATCATATCTTAATTTTTTTCTACTATTGACATTCAAAACCAGTTTCGACTAGTGAAGTGTACAAATTTATTAAATGGACATCATGATTACTCTATAGAATCTCCCCCTTTTTTCAATTGAATACAATAAAAAAAAAAAAAAAATTCTTTTTAATATTTTGTAATGACGAAAAAACATGAAAAAAGTATGCGTTAGATCTGTTTTTAAATGCTAAAATTACTAAATAAACTTACTAAATTTGAAGATCTGTCAAATGAATGTATATTTATATGCATAAATTCCAGAGTTTACTTATTGCCTAAAATTATGTTCGGCAATAGGATGAATAATTATCATCAGATTTCAGGAAATAAGCTTAATGCTGAAAATTTCAGGCAATAACTTAATGCCTAGGCGTTAGCTTATTGCCTAGGATTTAAGCTTAATGCCTAATTTCACTTATTGCCGCTAACATATATATAACAAGACCAATATCGTGTCTGAACCTATTCCGCACAGTTGTTGACAGTGTTGTTTTGAAAAAAGAAGCTTTAAATGCGCTGTGCAATAAAATTTAGAGTTCTCAAAGATTGACTGATTGTTCTTTGCTTTATGTTACGTCCAGTGGCAAATGTTTCATTCACCTACGGTCAAGTTTGAGTGATTCCGAAGGAAAACCGTAAAAGTTAAACATGAAACAAACTAGGTACTTTGGCCTCTATTACCTCTATAGCATTAATACATTTGTGCAAACTTTAATTAATGTTGAAGAAAATGCAGTTGATGCATTGCACACCCTATGAATCGTCTATTTGAATGGACGGGCGAAGTTAAGCGTTTACATGCCCCACCTTTAGCGATGGAGGCAAACAATGCGGACAAGTAAAATCTTTCTGTAGAAAATGTTTACAGATCCCGTAGCATTCGAAACATTCGAAACGATTTTGATGATCTCATTAAGTGAGTGTTTTTTTTTGCAGTTTTGAAAATCGTTCAATGATTCCTGTTAAATTAGTTGGTATGATGTATATCATTATGTTCTTTGTTAAATAATTGCTTTAATTCCTCTAAAAAAAGCAGAGAGTTAAATTTTGTGAATCTACTTTCTTTCAACTGACACGATTCTAATTTGTATTAAAATCGGAAAGAAGCTACTCAAAGGAAACCCACTGGTACCAAAATGAGTTAACAGTACGTACCTACTTACATGTATCTTAGGTAACTCTTAATCTAAAACACTTAATACAATTAACAGAAGAATGGCTGGGATATTAAAACTCACAAATCGAAGAAAACCGAAAAAACGACGAAATAACAAACAACAGTCTACATAGAAAACTTCAGACAGAGCAACACAACTGTAGCCATAACTGCCAACCACGATGGCGTATAATGGACAAACGATATTCTCGAAATAGATCTATAACTAAGTCGTATATATGACTCACTCAATTTTCATTGAATTTGCCAGGAAAACAACTTCTATGGGAAATGTGTGTACATAAATTTTGTTAACACAGAGTAAACTTTGCATATATTTAAAAAAAAATGAATTTCTGGTTGATTTCACTTCAAAGTTAATGTGGTTGCAATCTGGGGGGGAAACAATATACTAACTAGACCCCTTACAGAATGAAACGATGATTGAACTTGTCCCACGTCCAACATTTATGTCAACAATGTAACTCCGCATGAGAAAAAGGACGGACAACATTAATCTTTTGAGGGGCGATAACACATTCAATTTTTTAAATGATACTAAGTTTGGAGTAAATCAGAAATTGTCATCGTGGTTAATCATATGATAAATAGAAACTGTAATACATACAGTGAGTTATCAGAACGTTTATGTAAAGTACTTTCTGATTTTACATATTGCGATAAAAAATAATTATTTCAAACGGCAACGCATTTGTTACAAAACAAGACATGTCATCAAAAAGCAAGTCATCACTTGAGGTATGCAAATATCACATAACTGTGTAAAGCAGTTTTTTCTTATCCTGTTGTTCATAGAAAATGAGCTTAATGTAAATAAATTTGATTGAACAAATAGATATAGTCATAATGTATTTCTTATAAATTGTATTTGATCTTAATTTTAAATCCTTTGGACTGGATTAAACTTTGGCTCTGTCTAGTAAAATATTTTCAATATTGTTACTTTGAAATAGATTTTCCTTTGCCAACTTAGCAACTATAAACTTAAAAGAAATGATTTAATGAATAAAAAAGACTGATAAACGACTTATCAAACTTCTTTTGTAACTAAAATGTAAATATAAGAATGAGACCTCCTTGATGTTAAATTTGTCGTAGGCCTTTGGACTGTCGGGCCTTTCAGTCATTTTGGACATTCCAGAAATTTTTAAAAGGGAGTCCAGTCTGATTTTCATATATATTTTTTTGGCTCTACTTCAAAGAAATAATAAAAGAAAAAAGAGGTCCAACCTGGATCCTTCCCACTCTAGGTCAGAAGATGAGCATGCCTTTTAAAGTATCCGATGGACAATTTCTCTTGTCTATTCCATTCTTATGAAAATTAACAAAAGCGCTGCATGCTTGCAAATGAAAAAAAAAGATGTAATTCTACCAATGTTGTCATTTTATAAAGAAATATTTATTTTTAGGGTTTATCTCTGAAAGTTAAAACAAGTACTAGTATACTAGCCCTGATTTGTTTCAAATCTGATGGTCCTATTCCATTCTTAAATATTAAAAAATTGTTTTGTTATCGATTAGGCCGTTATAGTTTTCTCAATTGAATTGTTTCATATTTTTCAAGTCGGTGCCTTTTATAGTCGACCATAAAACGGGTATGGATTTACACATTGTTGAAGGCAGCACGGTTGCCTATGATTGCTTACAACCACTTCATGTGGACTTTGGTCGATAGTTCAAATTGTCCCATTTGCAAACATACCACATCACTTTTATATATAAGTCGGATGAATGTTTGTCACCCCTTGATAGTAACTATACATATGCCTTATGTGTCTCATGTAGTACATTAATGTTATGTGCGTTAGAAAGTTGATATTTATGAAGGGGGGTAGAATCGGTCTTAATAGAGACAAGTCAGAGGGTCATGTTCTTTTCAATAAGCCCAATATGGACAATTTACAGACGAGCGACGGATTGTCAATTTTTGAATGGATATTAGAACAATGATTTTTTCTTCTATTTTCTATTTCTTTATCTACATTAATTACAGAGAGGTCCGAAAAATTTCCAGTTTAATTAAACATAAACCGACTACTGACTACTACCCAAGGTAGGTTTATTTTAGTTGGTTACTTAAGAATCCCCGATCAAGGTATCGATGTCACCATAGACGGTGTAAGTGTAATTAAAGTACAGCTAACAGGACAAAATGTAAATATAGAACTTGTCATCGAGGCATTTTTTTTTTGGTACTTAGTCTGTCCTTATGTACAAATATTTTCCCATAATTGCCAAAATTTAAACTAGAACTCATTTGTGGATTGTTGCCAAATAGTTTCTTAACAAGCAAAAAAAAAAAAACCAATATTTAAATTAGAATATGATTTTTCGTCCAATATAAAATAACACAATGAAAATTTGAGTCTTTTACAACCGAAAAAGGTTTCATTTATTGTGTATGCCTTGGGGTTTCATAGACCTATTTTTGAATAGCGTAAAAAATGCCTCACAGTCAGAGGTGTCGGTACAACGTTGTACAATATGTATTACTATTGTTGAAACATGCCTTAGTCTAGACACGAGAGAGAAAAGTTACAATTTTATGAAGTGAAAATTTTGTTTATAATATCTTAAAATTGACCAAAACAAATGCTCATAGCAAAGGAGCTGCAAACGGTTAGACTAACGTCGTTTCTATTATGTGTCATGTCACTTTGTCAGACAAGAAAATCAGTGTATACCTTACTTTTGTCCTAGGCATAAGGATAGTGTTATATATATCATTTTGTTACTTTATGACGTAAGTTTCGTAGATTATATAAGACTGCACTAAGGTTACCCTCATTTACTTTGATACAGTTGATGTATATTGATCGACCGATCGTAAATTTTTTAATGTAAATACACTATTTTCATATTGAAAAAGTCATTAAGTTTAAACATATATGGAAATTTGAAACTTGATGAGACGTCTCTTTTGACAAGTTAAACGTATAGGTGATTTTTTTAAAATAAAATTAATAATTCAAATTTACCATTCTAATTACCGGTATTTTATTTTGAATGAAAGATTGATTTTTGCTGGCTTACCGTCCAGTGACAATTATTTCCTACATATTCAGGACATCAGAATGGAAGAAGATAGGTAGTTGTACGGACTAGCACAGTTTGTTTAACAGTTCAATAACATCATACACATGTATCAATAATGAAAATAATAACAAACCTTTTCTTGAGGGACTAATGTAGCTGTTATGTCTTCCACCATTTTCCCATGTTTCTGTCGTAACATTTTTAGTTCCTCCAAACCAGCAACGTTTGCTTCATATTTTTGTTGAAAACGTGAATCTGGTTTCTTGAGTATTGGTACACGTAATCCACCAGGCAAGTCATCTAATGATCGACTTCTAGGGACATACTCTGGTGGCTTCTTTGGTTGTCTGGTATACTTAATGATGCTTTCAGCATCTTTGTCAGTCTCATCACTAAATATTTGCGTCCCCATTTTGGAAATTTACACAAGGTTACGTTTTAACATAGACACTTCTCATTTTTCTAAACTGAATAGCGTTTATTAGATTTTCTGTCCATTTTCTCACTGTCCTGTGGCGATGAAAGTGATACTTAAATAAACTAATTGCTGAATAGATAGACACTACTTTTTCATTTCTCGACGGGAATATCCAGACTATAGAAAAATTACAGATCACGCACAAAATGTTATTTAGTTTTTATGTAGAGTTACGTGCCTTCGAGCATTTCGAAATTCAGTATAAAACGTATTTATATATCAAAAACATTTTTCAATTTGAACATTTAAGGCTGCTATAACTATCTACACTGATAAGATATGCTTTAAATATCAAATTTATATACATCACCTCCAGGCGAACCAACAAATCACGTGCTTATTCAAAATTCTTAGTATTAGAGTTAAAAGATATTATAGTGAAAAGAAGGTAATTTATTTAACCGAGGACGGTATGCAAAAGAAATATATTTTCTACCTGAGTTAACAAGTTTATTTACATACTTATTTAGAACCGTGAAATTTTATTTTCATATCAATGAATTGAATCAATATTGAAAAACATTCTTGCTTATTTTTACGAAATATTATATATTTGATATGAAAATCTATCAAAGTTGTCCAACTGTAAAAATTAAATTTTCCTAATGTCAATGCTAGAATAGTGTCCTGTATTGAATAGTTGTGAGTTTGCAAGGTGTCGAATAATGAAATGTTTTAAGTAACAATTTAATGTGGTTTTGTTTTACGACAGTTATAGCCGAATTCAAACAATATTTCCGTTACACATTGTTTTTATTTGTTCCTTTAGGCCTACACTTCAAATTCTATTTAACATAAATTTCAAACATTGCTGAACATTCACATACAAATGATATAAAAAATCAATCTTAGTAAAAATCGTAGGACGTCAAATTTAATTTAATGAGCATTTATGTCAAAACTTCTATTATCAAAATTCCATTCAGATCTAAAAGTTTGAACAATTACTGTAAATGTAAAGTGCATCTAAATGCAATAATAATACAAAGATTTAGAAAATCTGATAGAAATATGGGATCCCTTTGCCAGAAATGAAGATGTAAAAATAACGAAAGAATTCACGATAAAATGAAGAGGATGTTAATGTAACATCACCAGTCTGTCCGTTTTTGTGTTCCATATTTGAATTAAATCCCTTTCACGTATATCAAAAATTATTTACAGATGATGTGCATTTATAAATTTTAAAAGGAATAAAAAAACCAAAATCAAGTACATGTATGAACCTGGAAAACCAAGCAACCTTTAAAATCCATACCTTGTTTGTCAGCTGATGAGGGTTATAATGTAATTAAGCACAGTCGTCTTTAGGGAGAGTTGTGGATATATTATGCGTGGCAACGGACGGACGAATAAATGAACACATGGTACCCCTACTTTAATATGTTAAGAAAACATTTCAGAGTGGAGTAAAAATACGACCAAACATGAATACATGCAAATGTGGATTAAACTTCATTTGGACAGCAATGCGACATCTTTTTAAAACAGTTATCCAAAGTTAGCATGTAGAGATCATCATACGACAAAGCATGATAGCAAAGAAATCTCGCTTAAAAACGTGCTTCCAAGGGTGACTCAAGGATAAGAAATATTGTTTTCTTTCGACCGGCAGTAAAACCCTAGCCGAAGTGGGGCGCCCGTTTGGCTGTGCGGGATGTGCAAGTACGATATCCCCACCGGTGAGAGACGTAAAATATAATGTCTCGTAAAGAGAGAGTGACAAGTTAAGGACCATTGCACCAATTCTGATGATATATACGTAGGTGGCATGTTGGAAGGCAGAATTTCCGTCCGTATTCACAATATCCTCCTTTTCAAGTGGCAGTCAAGAATTCCCAGATCTTCACCGTTCCGGACGCCCTCTATTTCTGACCTTCTGATTGTATTAAGGTTAACGTGGCCAGTCCTGGACATGTATGATATATTTGCCACTGGACGTTAATCAACCAACAAGCAAGCGCAAAAATAAACCCACACAATAAAGTTCTAAGTGCTTACCAAGAGTTTTTTTTTAAAGATTTGAATACATTTAACGGCGACGACCAAAGGATCTTTTTTTCAAAATATTTGCGTGGCATTCTTTCTATATTTTCTAGTTTGTCCAAGAGGCAGACCCCTTCGCGGTTAGTTCGGCCATATTTGATAGGTGGCAGATTTTCATAATTGAGATAAAAATGGTGTGAAAAATACGGGAAAACATCATCATTAAAACAGAGCAGTTTCTTGGAAATATGCTTATTGGATTTCCCATATTTCAGTCAACAATTGAGATTCCAAATATTTTCATCAGACTGGACTGATATAATGTGAAAATTTCTTTAAGAACACTATCCATCTTATACCTGCAAACTGTAATTCGAACTGGTCAATTAGTGTTACACATAAGAAATCTATGGGGACCTATAACTACAAATCATACAAACTAATCAGAAACAATGAAAAGCTATATAACACTTCTATTTCATAGAGAAAAAAAAAGACCAATAAAAACTACTTTCAGTAATCATTTTGCTATTTTCAAGGGTTTTTTTAGGGCTGTTTGTTAGAGAAATTTCTTTTTATATCTCATCTTTGTTAAAGTTAAATTTAGCCAAAAAATTTGAACAACAGAATTAAAAGTATAACATGAAACTTAAGATCTCTCAAGTTGAAATTTATTTCTATTTTGAAATATATTTGTATAGCACCATTATAGTCAATTGTAAAATATCTTAATTAAACAGATATTTTATATGGTTTTAGCGCTCTTTGTCTCGTCAATCCGTTACAAATAAAGATCTCTCTCAAAATCAAAGTTCTTCGAATTCAACTTTACAGGCGTGATATTAAATCAAATGAACAACTCTCTTATTAAGTAACAAATCTTTTAACTTTATCCGTAAATCTCTCTGCATACACGATACAATGCACACACAAAAAAACCCACAAAAAACCAACACAGATTACAAACGAAAGTAGATATTTTGAGAGGAATTATTGAAGGATCTCAAATGTAATAAAAGACTTCTATTATTTACCTTAAATATATATATATATATATATATATGAATATATATGTAATACGTGATTAAGATGCACATTTAAATGTAATAAAAATATATATAAGTGAAGCCGAGGTGGTCGAGTGGTATAGCGCGTCGGATACCTTGGCAGTGCAGGCGATTTGATATCACGATATCCCGGCGAGGGAAGAACCAAAAATTTGCAAAAGCAAATTTACAGATCTAACATTGTTGATGATTAGACGAGTTATATATATATGTATGTATTATAAATATTTCTAAATATAAAATAACCGCGGCTCTTTTTCCACTATAGCCGAGGCCAATATATTAATATACATGCATGAATTCGTTCAAAATAAGAGTCCCAAAGAATTCGGAATCATGGATGGATAGTCTTTAAGACTTTTTTAATATATTTTTAAAGAGTTTTTATAATTTGTTAGTGGGAGTGATAAAAGTTCTGTAGGACTGGTTACCTTTATGACATTAAAGGTTTAGTCTGAAAGCAGTTCCGACATTTAATTGACAAAATAATGTGAACGTTCGTCAGACTTGTCAAATGTGCATCTTAATCACGTATTACATATTACATATATATTCAATTTTTACAGGCATGCATACGATTCTGTTTTTGATTGATGAGTTGTTATGAGTGATGAATTTTTGGCCTTGTAAATGTATCTAAAAATATGTGTTCAGTGAAGTATTTAATGCAGTGATTTAACATTCATGTCACACTTGCCCCAGAAATGATCAAAACTAATGAAGTTTAACGTGGAAAGAAAGTGTTTCTTCCTCAGGTTTCTTCAATCAATGATTTACAAAAATTAAGTTAAAATTCGGCCATTTTGATTAAACTTAACTAACATCACACATGCACAAACAAAAAAACACATAGCATGGTAGGCTGCAAGAGATATTACAATAAAAAATCTAAACGAGTTAAAATTTACATCTAAATTAATTAGAACTTGTAACACTTAGGGAATTATCATTTTTTTTTCATCTGGAAAGGGGCTGGTCATTTTGAAATCAAACACATAAAACTTTCCCTCCCCCCTCTCCCCCTCCCCCCCCCCCCCCCCCCCCCACCTTCCTCATAATATTTCACCATTTATATTTATCATCCCTTAAGGACATACGATACAGTTTTGATCCCGTATTTTGATAAAAATGTCCATAAAGACTATTTTTACCTCATTAAATCAAATATGTAATAACAAATATACCTTCATGTGCTACTTTTGAGTAAAATGAGGTCGAAATTTTGTATATTTGCTCAAAATTCGGATTTGTGGCCGTATTTTCCCTTTCGAAAGAAAGCTATAACTTTTTTGGTTTTAAGAGATAAACACAAATTGTTTTTTTGTTAAATAGTTTGTAATTTTTGTATTTTATA
Organism: Mytilus edulis; assembly: GCA_019925275.1. NCBI lineage: Eukaryota > Metazoa > Mollusca > Bivalvia > Mytilida > Mytilidae > Mytilus > Mytilus edulis. Next base: position 97,950,564 of record CM034349.1, on the reverse strand, counting down.
AGTATCCTAAAAATTCATTTTATTCAGAAATAACTCATACATATCAAATGTTCATGGATGTAGAAAAACATATTTTTTTGCTGTATATTTATCAAATTTAAAAAAATTGCACTATTTACGTTTTCATGAAAATTGGCACACATAATCTTCTCGCTTAATCAAACCAAATGGCATTTTAAGAAGAGGGGTCCATGAACTCGTTTTCAAGTTAAATAAGTTTGAATGATAAAAATCAGTCGAAAACTGAATCTTTTCCCGATAAGTCCTAGTTTGGCGTCGCTAAAATAACAATTTACGTAAGCAACGTCATTACCTCCCCTGTAACTGTATCATATGCCCTTAAAAGTTAAAACATTTAAAAAAGATTGACCCCCCTTTTCTCAACACGCCAAAAACTTACCTTTGACATATATGATAAGTAGGATATACTTGAATCAAAAGTTCACAATTTTTTTATTAGAGACAAAACTGACTCCCAACTTTGAATTTATAAAAGAAATTCTAACCCCCTTCTTCTACATACCTAAAAAATTGACCACCCAAACATTTTGACCAGTCCTCCCTTTTCCTAGGTATAAAATGATAAGTCTTTTGAAAGTACTAGGTGCAGAAGAGGGGCGGGCATACACGGAGAACTGTCCACTTGGCTTTTCAAATATGGCTCAGCTATCATAAGAGTAGTCATAAATACAGCCAAAAAATCAAACCAACTATAGGCTCACATTAGCTAGAATATCTCAATGGCAAACGAACACAGCACTAATCAGAGACGTGGATACTTGCTGCGTTCTGTTAATCGAACATGGGGTCATGAGCCGCTGAAGGTCCGAAGCGGATGTACGGCAGAGCCTTGGTGGATCGGAAATTCAGAATTCAGTCCAGCCCCCCGAATCTCCGAGAAATTAGCAAATACAAATATAAGCATTATTTATGTTGGAAATATACACTGTTAAATTGTGTTTATGGCGTTTTTTGTTAATGTATTGGTTTAAAATCGCAATAATAAATGCACGCAATAAATAATATCTGAATTTACAGTATTTAAGGAATGTAACAACGGCAATATAAGCCAATTGATGATTTCTTTCACTTGAAATTCTTGCTTATCTTTTTATGTGTACTACACTTTTCTTTATCTGAAAAAGTTTCCAAGTTAATATCAACAAACCTTAAAATTTGTCAAAAGTTGTCATCTAACTCTACAAAAAGACTAACCACCAAAAATTATTATCCAAGTGCAGTAACTCTACAAGTCTAACCACGAAATTCAGTTCACTTGTGTCTAAATATTTGTAGATCTCATCTTGTTGTTAACTATTGCTGTTCGCAGTCTCTCTCTAAATCTGCATGCAATATCCGATGACATAATTTACGACGGTTCACAAGGACAATATCGGACATAATTAACGACAGCTCACAAGGAGCGTTGTACAATATCTGACATGATTTTTATCAAACGGTCATTTTCTGCTACCGTTAGCGACAAATTGGTTAAAATTTTATCGTAATTTGTCAAAATATTTTAATCCTGATTCGTCAGAGGTCTCAAATAATTATCGTTATCGTTTAAATGTTGTACGTTATTCGTCAAAAACAGTCGATTTTTTTTCTAAAAGAAAGTATAATCGTTTATAACGTCATTTGGCAGGAAGTTTTACATTTATTCGTCATGAAGGTAACGCTTATCATCTCGCTGTAGTACTATTCATTAGCTAATTATTAGAGCAGTCTATAATCCCTAGCTATACAGAACTGCCGAAAGTCGGGGACTCAAATGCGTATTTGATCAAATTTGACTTTTCTCAGTTTTACGGACGAAATTTTCGGCCTTTAAAAATGCTTAACCCATAAATTCGTTACCCTCATGTTGTAATTCTATCCAATCGCTATTCGTTAGGGCAGCGTCTATAACCACTAGCCATGAAGAACTATCGTAACGATGGGTCGAAAATGTGGGTGTCCCCAATGCGTATTTTATCGAATTAGGCTTAATTTCCATCTCTCAGACGACATTTTCGGCCTTTAAGAATGCTTACCCCAGAATTTCGTTACCCTCATGGTGTAGTACTATCAATAACTTTTTTTTTATAGTTGTGTCTTTAATCCCTTGCCATACACTGCGCAAATTTTGGATTTATTTCCATGTTTCTGACGAAATTTTAGTTCTTATAAGTTGTTAAGATTACTCACCCCGACATTCTGTACTCTCACTCTGTATGAATAACCAATAGCTATTTGTTATAGCAGAGTCTATAATCACTAGCCATATAGAACAGCCGAGGTAATGGGTTCGAAAGTGGGTGACCCCAATGCGTATTTTATCAAATTTGACTTTTTTGCCCGTGTTACGGACGAAACTTTCAGTCGATAAAAATGCTTATCCCAGAAATTCTTTTATCCTCACGTTGTAGTCCTATCCAATAGCTATTCGTTAGAGCTGAGTCTATAATCCCTAGCTACCGAACTGCGGAGGCAATGGGTCGGAAAAGTGAGTTATGAAGTGTTTTAACCGTTTTCTGTTTATTTATATATGAAGTAAGTCCAAGCCTGCAAGAAACATTAGCTTTATTATACCTTAGTGGACATGGCTATTTATCTTTTCAACCCACACAGCAAAATCGATACTCCATATTTAAACTGCAAGACAGGAGATGTCAAGGATGACCATACTTTAAAAAAAACCAGGTGGACTTCAAGGATATTGTTACATATTAAAATTGTGAATCTGATCACCAGTCACTAGAATTTCTATCAATTAATGATTTAAAAAAAATGTAAAAAAAAAACCCAACCTACATAGTCTACATGTATATTCATGGAAATGTTATGTCCTTGCCAGGGTTGCTGATTCATTATTCACCACGATTTTCAATTTTGACTTAAAAAATGTTTGAAATATTGATTTGATAGTATTAGGATTTTGTTCAAAAACACCGAAGAAATTGAGCATAAAAAAGGTTAACATTTTTTTCTTGTCTACCTACAAATCACCATAATTTTATACATGTAATAAAAATAGCAGGTTTTATAAAGTATATGCAAACAGCTATCAATATATTCTTTTAACCCTGAATATAAGACAAAGACATAGGATTTCATAGATAAACATTTCAAATTTACTGCTTATATTATTTATTTTGAAACTTGTAAAAAATGGTATGTAATAACAAGAACATGTAATGATTGCTGGCAAGAAACTCGGTGGATTTGTCATAAAAGAAATGAAACTGGTCTAAAGTAAACCTCTTGTAAATCAAACATGTATAAACATTTAATAACAATTACATTGTTTAATAAACAAGTAAAAACATAGAAAAATTATTAAAACATTAAAAAAAAAACAATAAAAAAATAACAATTGGTTAGCCTTTGTATTGTAAATCACAGGAGCAGGAAACATATGGTTAGCCTTACTATGAATAAATAACTCATTTCCTGGAAAACTGAAAAAAAACCCATACATTTCCAGCCCCTGAGTTTTACAAAGACACCCGCATGAAACAAAATATGATAATCCTGCCTTTTATTCAAGCAGAATCAGTCCATTGTCTAAATAAACTTTCATCTGATTTGTTGTCAAAATCTGGAATAAAGTCAATTTCTGAAATTTCTGAAAATCCCTCAGTTTTGGTTGGAGCTTCAAAGTTTTTTCTGTACACATGAAATCCAACATCTGGAATTCTACGAACTTGTCCTTCTGTTTGGTTTTGCCTGACCAGATTAAGATGGTGTGCCAGTTCTAGTGGAGTTTTCATCACATAACATCTACATGGTATGCCTGGAAAACAAATGCAAAAGTTACAATTATGTATAATGATATCAAATGCATGTGATTTTAACTTTATAAATTTAGAAAGAAGGTTTCTCCCATAATCATGTTAATCAGTACAGGTTAGTACCTAAGAAAAGTTATCCTTGAAAGAATGCATTTTCTTTTATAATTAGTAGGAACTGATAACTGAATTCAAAGTGAATTGCTTATTTTTATATCTTTTTAGCATAATACAACTAAACGGACACAATCATTGGCGGATCCAGGGGGAGGGTTCCAGGGTTGGATCCCCCCTTTTTTGGGGACGATTAATGCATTTGAATGGGGACATTTAGTTGGAACCCCACCTTTGTCCTGGGTTGGGAACCCCCCCTTTTTAAAATGGCTGGATCTGTCCCTGACAATATCATCACGTAACAAAGTGTTTAACTTCCTTGAATAAAGTTTTTATCATTATTCTAAAACACTAACCTGCTTTCTTTGCCACATCTATAAAATCTTTCCTGGCAGCAGCTGATGGGTTAGTATTGTCTGCAATCACACTTTTACCATTCTTTACTGCTTCCTTTGCTGCCTAAATTGGAAAGTGAATAATTTTGATAGTAAAAATTGTAAATTTGACTTATATCTGTACATTAGTTTTTATTTCAATTGAAAACATGCAATTTTTCTCACAGATTGAGAACTCAGAGCCTGAAAAAAGGTAAATCTAGTTAAAAGTAATTTAAATTTTTTGTTTGTCCCTATGGTAATATAGTCAATGGATTAATTAAAAACAAATGCTTAACATCAAGCTTGAGTTCCAACCAACATCATTTTCAGAAACTACTCACCTTTAACATTGAATCACATTTTAAAGCAGAACATCATGAATTAGATATTTATAGTGTTTCTGTCCACATGAAGATATCACTCTGAGACATCAAATCAATTTGAATCTTGAACCACTTACACTCTTTACTCCATATTTTGTCATGTGTTAGATTTAAAAACAGAAATACAATTTTCTATTCTAATATGAGGTTCTTCTTAAGCTTTGGGTACAAAGCCATTTTCTTATTCAAATAGAACATGGGCTGCACGTGATTTACGTCACAATTGAAATTGCAACTTCAGATGAATTTTGAACAACGCCAGAGATCAAAATGGACATTTTTGTTGGTGTTTCTCGCTAGTAAATTAAACAACAACAATCTAAAAGTAAGTTTAAATGTTTCTGTTCTTTTTTTATTGATAAACTGCTAATTTTCTATAACGTATTTGGTTCATAATCAAATTGGCGACATTCCGAGCGCCTACTATAGGTCCGCTTCGAAGTGATAAAGTTCGAATATTCCTATTAGAATCGAAATAATTCTATCCTGCCATGCTCTATGCTCATTTTAACATGGGCAGGCATTATATTTGTAAACATTTAATACCTCGCTTACGCTCGGTATTAAGATATTAACAAATATAATGCCTACCCATGTTAAAATGAGCATAGAGCATGGCAGGATAGAATTATTTCTTAATTTATTTTGTATAATCTGAATATGGAAGAAATCTACAATATGACAGAGTAATAACTATGTTACTAGTAAAAAAAAAAGGGATCATTTGTGATGCTTTTATATTTTGTTATACATGTGATTTGAAGTTAGCGATATATCATGCATTCTGTTTTTCTTGATTGCTAGTTTATCATTCAGAAGCCCATATTAAATAATTCTTCATAATTATATATAATGATATTTAAAATAAATATTTACATAAGTTACAAAAAAGTATGAACAAATATTTTTTTTTAATTACACCAGAGACATATTATATGTCTCTGATTACACTAATCAATTTTCAGTTTTTGTCACTGAAACATGCAAAGAAAAGTCTACCAAAGTACTAAACAGAATTGAAAGAATAACTCACATTGGAATGGTGTTGTGCTTTCTTGGGTTTTTCAGCATTTGACAAAAATGTATTTGGATCCATGGAACGCCATTGAAATGGAGCAACTTTTTCTTTAAGGAAATATTCTTCTGGTGTGTGAAAATCTATCCAAAATATATAGTTGTGTTACAAACCATGGGAGACAACTCAAAAGACTTTTTATGTTATTGATATGCTTGATGTATTTTAAATTTCATTTCTATTGAAATATTACTTTTCCATTTATCTATGTCCCTTTGTTGTGATTTGTTTAGTATTAAGTACAGCTCTTTGTAAGAACCAGGGAGAGTGCGATACATGAAGGTTTCAGATTTTTTCTTTAATTGGTCTAGTAGAAGCAATAAATGAAAAATGCTCAAAAAATAAATTTGAGTGGGAAAATATGAGTGGTTGCCATGGTAACGGACACTCTATTTTTTGGTTGTTGAGCATGGTAAAATCTTTCAAAAATCAGCTAAATCACCACAATTCAGAGCCTGATTATGAATCAAATCGTGCATTTTTTATTAATTTTCATATGTAACATTGATAGAACTTGGTTTAAGCTTCATTTTAGTGAAGATTGCATGTCAACCAAATTTGGAATTTTTTTGGAAAATTTTGTGAAAAAATGCATATTTTCAACTTTTCTGAAAATGGGATTTTTGCTGAATTACCACATTTTCTCTGGTGTTTTTCAGAAAAGTGCAAATGTGTACAGAATAGTTAGCACTGTAGTTATGAAGTTTGGACACTATTTTACCAAATTTGATAGAAAAATGTGTGGGATTTTTTTTAGTTTTATCACCATAGCAACCAATTTTTTCCTTGGAAACGGAGTTTTCATTTGCAGAATATTGCAGTTTAAGAGCTTAAATGTCCTGAATTCTTCATAACCGATAAGAAAAATACATAAAAGCTAACGCAAACTTTAAATTACAATCGTCAAGTGTTGTTGACCTCAATTGTTACCACGGAAACACATATTATCCTTAGCAACATCCACTCCGAAATTGCATAAATAGAAACTTATGTAAAAAAAAAACCAAAAATAGAGGGTGTTTATTTTCTAATTTGAATATGACTGCTTTGCTTCACTTACAGTCTATTCTGTTTATTTCATAAGGTTCAACAAATGTAATATATCATGTAATATTATGGTTGGAAGGTTAGAAAAAAGGGGGGTGGTAGGTTTATTTCTTAAGGATATCATACATGTAGATTCTTGAAAAGATTATGTTTCGTCGGATAACCTGATTATAAATAGAATCAATTTTTTCTTCAGAAATTTTATATATATAAGATCGATAATCTATAACTTGGGTTTAGCTTCAGAGGTTAGTTAAGGTACATTGCAGTTCTATTGCCATGTTTTTGATTTTTTTGTCAGATTTTCGGAAACCTCAGGTTTTATTCATTTGAATGACTTAAAAAATGGCATTGGCCCCCATTTATCTTTTTATAAATCTTTTACATGTATAATGATAAGCAATCTGTAAAAGTTTTATAAATTCAAATTATTTTTTGATAGTTTTGAGAATGTAAACTTGTCAATGAAATAGCTATGAAAAGTCAAGAGAGACTATTTTCCCGTCAAAATTTCAATGGCTAATACCTCGAAATCAAGCACGTTGAACTGTATATTTTTTTTACTCTTTTCATTACTTTATTAATCCCCAATTGATATCCACTTATATTTAAATTGAAAGATCCAAAATAATGTCATACAATTGTGAAACTCCAAGTCAAATGGACAAATTCATCTTTCTGCTTTAAAATGAATTTTTAATAAGGAAACATTTTTTTTTAAAATCTCAGAATATGATCAAGATTCTTTGATAGAAAGTCCTTGAATTATCATTTCGATATAATGAAGTATTTTTAAGATGCTTGGATAGCAATTTAAATAGAGAGAACATAATTTTATCAATAAAACATCTTCATTCTATATAGATTTCTTGCCAACCTACTTTACACAAACGAGAGCTTACTTTGGTAGTATATTTATATTCGGTTATAGCTATATTAGCAGGGTTGATTTTTGTTTTTTTTCCGTATAACCGCAATTTACTTAATTTTCTTTGTAATATATATGTTCCGGACCATATGAGTATTTGGACCATACGCGTATGGTCATGACCATATGCGTATACTCATATGGTCCGACCATACGCGTATGGTCCGACCGTACGCGTATGGTCGGACCATATGAGTATAATACTCGTTTGGTTATTAACGGGCCGGACCATATGAGTATTTGGACCATATAGGTATATTTATTTTTCCAAATTACATTATAAACGTTTCAATAATACAAGAACTTTATCTAAAAAAAACAGTGATGGTTTAAAACATGACAATTTTTTAATTTTATAATAAAAAAAACTACGTAAAAATTTAATATTGATGCCATAGTTAGTTTTCATCGCTAGTTACATTAGTGCATGTAGGCTTGGATGACATTCACTTCCACACGGTATCATAGCTTTTTTGCATTTGCAAGTTTTGTGCACGATCTTTTTCATTTACACATTTTGTTTGCGAGTGAAAAACAAGCCTTTTTTGCAGCTGCGTACAGTGATACCGAGGTCTTTGGCAATTCTGATGTCTACAGTGTTTTTAAGAAGCTCTAGATCTCAAATATCGTAAAATGGTTGACTGCAATACACCATCTTCACAACACAACTTAAATAAACTAATAGTATGCTACTTTCCAGTGACTTCTTATGTAACAGTTCATTAAGAAATTTTTGGAATTTAATTTTTTAGTCGACATATTGCCATTTACTCGTAATAACAAATCGGTTATGACCATCGGTAATGACCATCGGTATAAAATGTGTTTACTTTAAATTTGACAATTAAGTAAAATTAACAATGTGAAACTTCTTATTTTTATTTAGCTTATCTTTTTATTATAATATAACGATAAAATTACCTATATGATAGCGTCTTTTGAATGAACGGTCATACCATATGAAGAGTTTAGAAGTATTAAAAGTAAACTGTATCAGAGTGTTAATTACCCCGACCATACGCGTATGGTCCGACCATACGCGTATGGTCGGACCATATGAGTATATACCCATATGGTCATGACCATACGCGTATGGTCCAAATACTCATATGGTCCGGAACATATATATATACTAGAAGTAACAAGGATATCGTTTCTGGGGGGCCTTAATAGTTTGTTGTTCATGCAATGTAAGCTAATGCTCCGTGTTGAAAACCGTACTTTGGCCTATGATGGTTTACTTTTAGGAATAGTGACTTAGATAAACAGTTTTCTTATTGGCATTCATACCACATTTTCTTATATTATTCTGCTCATTATTGAAATCTAATTATTCAAGGATTTTACTTTGCAATGACTACAATAGTGATACATTTTAATATATACAGCCTCCTCTATTAATAACAACTGTTTCCTTTGAATCTTAAATAAGAAATAAGATAAAACAAAGGTTTGCATTATTTCGCAAAGGTTTCGCGTTGTAACGCAAACACTGGAAGAAAAATTAAAAAAAATATGTGGCGCTAATACGCTTCCGTAGATTTCAAGAAAGGTAGTGCATATGTTAATTAAGAATCAGTGCTCACCCATTACATTAAGAATTGAAAAATCGTAATGTACAGCTGATAGAGATGAGGATGAGTGTCATTTTTCAATCGAATGCTCACTTCATAACAATTTGAGGGAGGAACTCTTTCAGCACATTTCTAGCACATCTCGATGTTAACACAAGAAAACTTGACTATTATGGGGGATACTGACGATTGTATTGTTAAAAAATAGTTCTTTTGAATTATGTAGTAAATGTCTTGATACTGACTGTTATTTGATAAATATAGTTTTTTTTCTATTTTGTTTTGGGTCCGATTGTGACTGAGGCTTATGGTGCTATAAAGATAATCATATCATATTATTATTGTTATAAAGTCTTTATGTTGTTCCAATCATTATACCGCCGCTTCAAAAAAGTGGGGTATACTGTTTTGCCTCTGTCTGTCCGTCCGTCCATCCAACTTCATCCCTCCATCCCATGAATATTTTTGTTGAATATTTTCATGAACTACATTACAAGGATTTCTGAAAGGTTTATTGAAGTCGGCTATATCGTGTGATAAGTTTTCAGATTCATCACTAAACCACTTCCTGTTTACCGAACACTTTTCACATGACAGCCAAGTTAAAAAAAAATCGTCATATTTTTCTGAGGAACTACAATTAAATACAATGATTTCTAAAAATTGGTTTCGGGGTTTATTAGTGAGCTATACTGTGTGATGCTTTTTTCAGATTCAAAACTCAACAACGAAATATTTGGGCGAGTTTTCATCAGTAGTTTGCACCATCAGTGGTTGTTTATATGCTCTTTATAGACCCTTGAATTTGGAAAAATGAAATATTCTGTTCTGTTTTATTCTATATACAGATTTCAAATTGAGTATATAGAAAGTATTCGAACTACCTAAGCCTGATGTTATATATACGGAATTATTTCTTTAAAAACATGTTTTTATATCTAAACGTAATAATACAGACAGACAATTTTTGTTTATCCTGTTACCCTTATGTTTGACTTGATAAGTGTTGGACTTATGGATTGTCGGACTATTTGGTTGTTGTACTAATGGGTTGTCAGACTAATTGGCTGTCGGACTAATGTGCTGTCGGACCAATAGGTTTTCGGACTAATGGGTTGTCTTTCCAAAGGGCTGTCCGACTAATGGACTGTCGGACCAATGGGCTGTCGGAATAATAGCATGTAACCTATATGGCCTGGTTAACTAAAGAAATTTATAAAAGTTACCATTTGATATTAGGAGAACCTTTCTGGAGCCCTCATTTCGTTATACATACACTACTATATTTTTCGACTTTCATGTAGATTTTTTTTTATCTTTTCTGTTAATTTAAAAAGGAAGATGTGGTATGATTGTTAATGAGACCGTTACATGCCATAAAAGTCGAAAAATATAGTAGTGTATATATGACGAAAAGAGTGCTCCAGAAAGGTTCTCCTAAGATCAAATAGTAACTTTTAGAAATTTCTTAAGTTAACCAGGCCATATAAGGCAAATTATACAGTTAACAGTGACACCAATAAAATTCAAACTTGATCTCTGTGTATACATGTTTCATAAGATTGATTGAGGCAAACAAAAATTATAAAATAGAAACCAACTTTGTGACAACTAATGTACTGACGAACATGGGTTAAACCTACTACAACTCCTCCAGCACCCCCCCCCCCCCCAACCCGTCCCCAAAAAATAAAAAATTGCGGCACATTGGAAATTTGCTTTTTTTATTCCACATGGGACACTGAAGTCCTGTATTCATGAATGTTTACAATTTGTTGGGACTAGAAAACATTGGTAATTACAAACAAAAAATAAGATTGGTATGTACATTGTACTTCGCTGTTTCTAGTGTTGCAGTTAATTGAATGTGTGGAATTTGTATTCAAATTATTACTGCTATTAATCTTGTATTTATGCAGACATTCTCAGCTAAGTGGTTCCATTCCAAATCTCAGGATTAATGCAGTCTTTTGTAAAGGTTACAGCTAGAGACAGATACAGAAAATAAGGGCGTAATTCCTGTAAAGGTTAAAAAAAAACGTTGAGAATAGCAAAACAATTTTTTTGAAGATTCATCCAAAAAAAAATCTACCTCTATTTACCGGTTTACTTTCTTAAGAGGAGGGGGATTTCAGAAGGATAAGAAGTGTGCTTCAGCTGAATCCCCCTCCCCAAAACACACACACACAACAAGATATTATGTTATCGGAATCTAGAACTTGTGAGATATATGTAGAATGACGCATAGTAAGGAATGATTCCTTATTGATACAATTATATTGCTTGATAATTCTGATTTGATAGTTTTGCCGGTAATAGCTTGATTATTTTACAGGGATTAGCGCAATTCCAACTTAGCAGATGTATTCTATTTGTCTATCTCGGAGATCCTGAATTTCAATTGCGGGATAGTAGTACAACAAAGCAGTAATTAATGTTAATAGCTACATGTATATATTAAGAGGATTCCATTATACTGGACTTCCGATATAAGCTATCACCCATTGCCTATTATTATTTTTAAAATCACCACCAACTTAAAATGTGTTAAATTTGCCTGTCCGTCTATATCCACCCGTCCATCACACTTCAGTTTCAGTTTAGAAATGCTTTGACCAAATGATTCTATTATTGGTTTGTTAATATTATGTTACGGATCAATTTTGTGATTTATGCTGGTGGAATAACATCTCAGACGGATGTGTGCCATAAGAAATTACGAATTTTGCTTACATTTGTTAGGGCCATATATATCTTGCCTTTCCATGAGCCAGGTTGACCCTGCTATTGCATTCCCATGAAGTTCATCATCTGTCAACTTTAAACCAGATGCTCAACAAGGCACAGCTTTATACGACCGCAGAGTTCGAACCCTGAACAGTTGGGGCAAGTATGGACACAACATTCAAGCTAAATACAGCTCTGAATTTGGATTGCGATTAAATAGTTGAAACAACATAGTTTTCTGACACAGAATGAATGTGGTCCAAGAACTTGAACTTAAAAATTAAAATTGGACATTTACCTATTATGGTCCAATATCCAAAATCTAAATACATGGTTAGATTCAGCATATCAAAGAACCCCCAATAATTCATTTTTTGTTAAAACCAAACTAACTTTAATTTTGGACCCTTTGGACCTTAATGTAGACCAATTTGAAAACGGGACCAAAAATTAAGAATCTACATTCACAGTTAAGATTCGGCATATTAAAGAACCCCAATTATTCATTTTTTGATGAAATCAAACAAAGTTTAAGTTTGACCCTTTTGGTCCCTAATTACTAAACTGATGGACCAAAACTCCCAAAATCAATCCTAACCTTCATTTATGGTAATAAACCTTGTGTTAAAATTTCAGAGATTTCTATTTACTTACACTAAAGTTATGGTGCGAAAACCAAGAAAAATGCTTAATTGGCCCCTTTTTGGTCGTTAATTCCTTAACTTTTGGGAACAAAACTCCCGAAATCAATCCCAACCTTTCTTTTGTGTTCTTAAACATTGTGTTTGAATTTTATAGATTTCTATTTACTTATACTGAAGTTAATGTGTGAAAACCAAGAAAAATGTATAAATGGACCCTTTTTTTGGGCCCTAATTCCTAAACTATAGGGACCAAAACTCTCAAAATCAATCTCAACCTTCTTTTTGTGGTAAATAACAGTGTATTTAAATTTCATAGATTTCTATAAACTTACACTAAAGTTAAAGTGCGAAAACCAATGTTTCTTCGGACGACGAAACGCAATTATCTTTTCAAGGATCTACTTGTATGCAACATTTTAAAAAATCAACTTACCCCCTCCCCCCTTTTTCCAAGCGCCCCCCCCCCCCCCCTTATGTTTCATGACATATTCCATTTATTGAACAATCTGAAGAAAAATCCCAGACAAGACTGTGAGTGAAGCAAAGAATGAAGTCATATTCCAATTTGAACCCTTTATTTATATACTTTTTTACATAAATTTCTATTTATGCAGTTTTTTAGTGGATGTTGCTATGGATAATATGTCTTTCCGTGGTAACAATTGAAGTCAACAACACTTAACGATTGTAGTTTAAAGTTTGAGTTAGCTTTTATGTATTTTTCTTATCGGTTATAAAAAAATCAGGACATTTAAGCTCTTAAACTGCAATATTCTGCAAATGAAAACTCCGTTTCCAAGGAAAAAATCGGTTGCTATGGTGATAAAACTAAAAAAAATCCCACACATTTTTCTATTGAATTTGTTAGAGTAGTATTCAAACTTCATAACTACAGTGCTAACTATTCTGTACACATTTGCACTTTTCTGAAAAACACCAGAGAAAATGTTGTAATTCAGCAAAAATCCCAATTTCAGAAAAGTTGAAATTATGCAGTTTTTCACAAAATTTTCCAAAAAAATTCCAAATTTGGTTGACATGCAATCTTCACTAAAATGAAGCTTAAACCAAGTTCTATCAATGTTGCATATGAAAATTAATGAAAAATGCATTATTCTATTCTTAATCAGGCTCTGAAATGTGGTGATTTAGCTGATTTTTGAAAGATTTTACAACGCTTAACAACCAAAAAATTGTGTGTCCGTTACCATGACAACCACTCATATTTTCCCACTCAAAATTATTTTTTGAGCATTTTTCATTTATTGCTTCTACTAGGCCAATTATAGATAAAATCTGAAACCCCCCATGTATCACATGTATATGGCACACTGCCTGGTTCTTATAAAGAGCTGTACTTAAAGCTGTTAATATTGCCATGCATTTATTCAGTAATAAACTCATTGACTTGAACTATTAGTGATTATAAATTTCTACCAATTTATGTCTAAATAAATAATTATAGTGTACCTATTCCTACATTGGCTGCAAACATTCTATCACTGCAAGAGAAATCTTTAGGTTTACCAGGGGACCATTCCTTTGCTCTGCCAGCTGCATCACCAACATATAAACATTTGGACATATCAGGCTGTAAACAAACATAACTGTTAGAATCAAACAATTACTGATAACTGAGTCAGTTTTTGGAGGCACAAATTCTAACTGAGGCAGTATATAGAGGTTGTTTATGGAGACACATATGCTCACTGAGGTAGTATTAAGAGGCACAATATTGCTAACTGTATTATTTTGGATTTTGATGGTTTTTAGTTTTTACAACTATTCAGCTTTCATGGTATTACTGTGCATATTGAAAAAAAAGATAGTTTTTTTAACACATTACATAGATTAAATGGCTTATTTGTAATACTTTTATTTTTTAATGAAATACCATAAAATTGTTACCTTTATTCCTTTATTACAATGTTCCACAAAGTGGTCCCACATCATTGTACTAGGTTTTCTAAAATGATTAGTTCCTGTGCATGCAAAAACCTACAATAGATAATAATACACTTGACATTACCTATACTAATAATGTATTTTAATTATGTTATCATAGTTATGTAGGAGAGTTGTTTATATGAATGAAAAATATGTAATGTTTAATACGGAAAAGCAATTGAAATAGAATAAGAGAGAGAGAAAGGGGGTCTTTTTTTTATTACTAAACATTCAACATTTATGCTTTATCTGATGGTTTAGTTTGATGTTGTTAAAATATCAAGGTCATTTTAACTATTATAGTCATTGACAGTTCAAATGATATATATTATATCTGCATAAATCGTATTTGCTTCATAAGGGGTTAACTTAACATAAGTCCTCAGTGATCATGTTAAATTTTTCAAACTTTGTATTAGAATAAACTGGAGAAAAAGGAAAAGAGAAACAATACTTTTTTATTCATCGGTCAAACAACAAAAGTTCATCGAAAATGCTTACATAAATTGGTACACCAACTTCTTTAATTATAGCCTCGGTTTTTTTCATGAATTCTTCCGGTTTAACTTTAAGTTTCTCTATTCCAGCTTGATTTGTAAAGAAAACTACTCTGTAACCATTGTGATGAAGCTCTTGTAGTTTACTTGGAACAACTTTATCCCAAAATTCCCAATCTGATGCACCTTCAAAGAGAATCCAGTAAACGGGGTTACTATAGGTTAATTGTGTTTCAATTGAATAAAGATATTTTTTACAATCTGATCAATTATAAACAAGGAACGTATTTATAAAATACTTACCAGTAGCAAATCTTCTACCACTTGCAGTTCTGATAACTGTAAAATCAATATCAAAGCCAGCTACTTTGTCGCAACCAGGGAGGGTGTCGGATGTAAGTTTCAAGAGGGGACACACCCCCTTCATGACATCTCCATACTGATGCCATTTGAGATCTCCTTCGAGATCTGTTTCTCCTTTGGCTCGTTTGGCCTTAACTTCAGAATCCATGGCTGCTTTTCGTTTCGGTCTGCTCATGTTGTATTATTTTGTGTTATTATAAACTGGAGAACCGTACTATTTATATATCTAAACCACAAGCGTGTTTTTACCTGTTGTTTATTTTTAAAGGGAGGTAAAGATGCACACATACAGGATCATAAAGAAACACACCATCGCATTAACATTAAATTCCTGGTTTTTTTTTGGTTTTTTTTTTAAGTCAGAATAGATATAAAACTACAAAAAATATTCGATTAATTATATAAACTAAAATGCAGGTGTTGCTTTGCGGATTAAAGGTAGCTGATCCGTCAAATAAAGTTGGGAGAATTTAATTTGAAAAAAAAGTTCAGCGTTGTGAGAATTTGATAGTCGTCATATTTAACCTGTTTTTTACCTGTAGTTTATTTTTAACGGGAGGTAAAGATGCACACATACAGGATCATAAAGAAATACACCATCGCATTAACATTAAATTCCTGTTTTTTTAAAGTCAGAAATAGATACAAAACTACAAAAAATATTCGATTAATTATATAAATGCTTTGCGGATTTTAAAGGTAGCTGATCCGTCAAATAAAGTTGAGAGAATTTAATTTGAAAAAAAGTTCAGCGTTGTGAGAATTTGATAATCGTCATATTTACAGATTATTCGGTCTATCGATATTCGGATAGTGTGTTACCTGATGTCTATTCTTCTTTTTCTTCTTCTCGTTCCTTGCTAAGGACTGGATTCTTGATAGATGTTATAAGTCCACTAGACGGAGAATGAGACAGCCATTCTCCTGCGCGTGTAACTATTCACAGATATAAACGTTCCGAAATATATACAATCAAAACTATGTACACTTTGCTGCTGTCTACGGTGTTGATTTCTGAGGTGCACTATTGTTGGATGGTGTACTCTATTGTCAGAGCTTCTGTTGTAGCAGTTGGGAGGTGGTCCACTCTTGTATCGTCCGAGGGAAGAATGAGTATTTATATACTTTTTGGTTTGCTGGCGGTTGGTATAGACGTTTGCCTCTAGTACGTCGATCGTTTGGGCGTAAGATAGAACTGGCATCAATGTCCACTAGCTCATGCTGGATCTTGTAAAGCATGACGATTCGATGGTTACTTCGTCTGTAAGCTAGTGTTTCCCATCCTAGTGTCTTTACCATAGTAATGACACACCCAGGTGTTTTGTCAGTACACTTGTTTGTTGCAAACCTAGCGGCCCTGCTTTGTACTTGTTCTAGTCAAATTATGTCCTCAGTGATATGAGGGTCCAATGCTGCACTTGCATATTCTATAGTAAGTTGGTCTAACCAGAGAGTCATAGGCTTCATTCTCTTAGGTTTATTCGGGTTACGTCTAAGGAATCTGATGGATTTGGATGCTTTATTGGCGTGACGTCGACATGATGTTTCCATTGGAAGTCCTCGCTGAAATTTACTCCTAGATATTTGCTGGTTGGTATAGTTTCGAGAGTGTGGCCATGTAATTTGAAGTAGGTCTCTTTTATTTTGAATTTATTGTGGTGCTAATATTTTAAAATAAGGGAAACAAGTGTTAGCTATTCGGAAAGTTTCTGAATTTAGCCCAGTAGTGATACTTGACATTATAGCAAAGACATAAGTTAAATCTGGGACAAACTAGCGTTATACTAGTATAATATTCCCAGGTTATATATATAGGCTTTGAAGACTGTGCAGTAAAGGTTTGCTTAGAGTGTGGGTTAGATTGAGATTGTCTATTGATTAGCAAATTTAACACATTATATCATAATAAATCGAGTTGATATGGTCTAATTCTAAAATTTCTGCTTTGACGTAGGAATATATTGTTAACTATTTTTCTTGTCTCCAACAAGGGTTTCTATCGCAAGTCTTTCTGTAGTAAAGATAAATTTTGTATCAATTTTTATTGATATTTCTGCCTTTTTTGCAGAGTTATCTCCCATATCAATGTAAATCTCCGTAGGAATTTGAATTATGATTGTTTAGTCTTCCTCAAGTTAAATTTTATGAGACTTTTTTCTGTGTATACTTGGGGTATAATGATCTATAATGCTAAAGATTAAAACTTTAAAATCTTCTGTTGCAATTACTTCAAGGTTAGGGTCATATTTATGCTAGATTGACTGGACTAGATTAAAGGCAGCCATTCACAAATGACTTAATGTGCATATATTAGAGGAAACAGTAGTTATCTGGAGTCGATTTCACAAAAAAACTTACGATTAAGATTAATCGTAAGTCATGAGCAATTCAGTATACTTAAGATCAATCTTAGTCGTGAAATCGACTCCTGGTGTTCAAATCTTGTACATGTATGACCATATATCCATTTATGAGATAATACCAAAAAGTGAGGGAATAGTGTAAGCATCTCATGCTCTATATGCATCAGACGCCATTCAAAACCACACTTAGTCAAAAGTAACAAACAGGAATAGGACACAATCTTTATATTTACAAATTAGATGACTGCCTTTGGTTTCTAGAGATATTCAGACACTTTGTATTGATGAAAGGTAAAACAAATGCAGTGCAGATTTCCATTGTTTTTCCTCAAAACCCTGCTGGAGCATTTTTTGTGTCGGTAATTTGCCATTTAAAGCTTCCCAATTGTGAACTTATCATTTTAAACAACATTATAACGATATAAACCAGTCACCAAAGTTTCATGATACCTGTTCAAAGCAGTGTTCGAAAAACTGGAAAAATTCCCCCCTTTTTTTATGAACAAGAGTGCACACGCTGACATGTCTCACCTTCTTTACTTATCATTGATATTATGTTGATAGTCCGAAATATAAAGCTTTTTACAACTGTCACATAAACTTAACATAATAACCCAGAAAACTAAAAAAATGACCAATGAACCATGAAAATGAGGTCAAGGTCAGATGAACCATGCCAGGCAGGCATGTACAGCTAACAATTCTTCCAAACAACAAATTTAGTTGACCTATTGCTTATAGTTTAAGAAAAACAGACCAAAACACAAAAACTTAACACTCAGCAATAAACCGTGAAAATGAGGTCAAGGTCAAATTAAATCTGAGCGACTGACATATAAATCATAAAATATTTCCATAAACCAAATATAGTAGACCTATTGCATACAGTATATGAAAAACAGACAAAAACACAAAAACTTAACTATAACCACTAAACCATGAAAATGAGGTCAAGGTCAGATGACACCTGCCAGCTAGACATGTACACCTTACAATCATTCCATACACAAAATATAGTAGACCTATTGCATACAGTATAAAAAAACAGACCAAAACACAAAAACTTAACTATAACCACTAAACCATTAAAATGAGGTCAAGGTCAGATGACACGTGCCAGTTGGACATATACACCTTACAGTCCTGCCCATACACCGAATATACTAGACCTATTGCTTAAAGTATAAGAGATATGGACTTGACCACCAAAACTTAATCTTGTTCAGTGATCCATGAAATGAGGTTGAGGTCAAGTGAAAACTGTCTGACAGGCATGAGGACCTTGCAAGGTAAGCACAAACCAAATATAGTTATCCTATTACTTATAAGAGAGAATTTAACATTACAAAAAGTCTTAACCTTTTCAAGTAGTCACTGAACCATGAAAAAGAGGTCATGGACATTGGACATGTAACATGAGGCATCCATATACTAAGGATGAAGCATCCAGGTCTCCCACCTTCTAAAAACCTTTTAAGAAGTTAGCTTACGCTGTAGCCGCCGGATCACTATCCCTATGTCGAGCAAAACTCCGAAACAAAAATCTAAAATTTGTAAAAATCGGAATGGAGCTAACATCAATAGACATAAACAATTCACCAAGGTTTCAGGAATACTGCTGAAACAATTTTTGAGTGATTGTCCAAAAACTGGAAAATACCCCATTTTTTTAATGAACCCCAGAACTCGGAAAGATAAAATCAAAAATTTATAAAAATCAATAGATGCAAACAGTTTACCCAAGTTTAATGCCAATTGGTTCAAGTGTTTTGAGTTATTGTCTGACATGTTGACGGTGGAGTGACAGATGGACAGACAGACAACAGTATATCATAATACGTCCTGTAAACAGGCTTATAAAAACACTACCAACAAGTTATCCCACTGCAACCAAGTGCTTACATAAAAACAATAAAGACAGCACCACATAAGTATATGACTTTTGTCATAATGACAACAAAATAAACAACACTAAAACTTTCATGATGTTTTAATACAAAAGATTGAATAAATAGACATATACATCAAACTTAATAATACAAACAGTGTCCCAATGTACTCCCCATTCTAGTTCTGAATATATGTGTCTGAATGAAGATCTTCAGAGTTGTGAATGTTTTTGTTTTTCATTCCAACTTCTAGAAACACCAGTAAGTATAAATCCCTTAACTTATAGACAAATTCAATGTGAAAACTGTATGTTAAGTGTTAAGAAACAATATAGTTCTGCTATAACATCATTTAAATAGAGTGATAACAGTGTAATAGATTTTTTATCTCTGTGCTTACAAGTTCTGTGAGGTTTTGTTTATGATAATCATTGTAACACCTATTGGGAATAGACACCCAAAAAAAAAACTAAATAATTTTAAATAAGAAATTATCAACCTAATTTATGCAACACGCCCAGCATCTTTATGTTAGAATTGATTGCAGATCCAAAATCTAAATTACAAATCAAACAGAAGTCTGGTTTGTAGTGCTTCACTTTTTATAAATGAATTTAAATCTAAATATCAATCAATTTTAGGAATAATAATTTTTCGGTTACGTCACAAAAAAGTTCAAATATTTTTTTTAAAAATGAATGCATACTAAACTGGTCTTTACAATCACTTTTGATTTTCAAATTTGGGTACGATGCACATAAATTTTCACATGTGACATTTCAAACATTTGAATTTGTTAATAACGATTGATAGTTGATAACTGGTCCAGTAACAAGATCTAATAAATAAGTAACAACCCCATTAGTGTTTTTTTCTGAACTTATAAAGAACTTGGTAACACAGAAGTGAAAATCTATAATCCACACACTATTCCTTACTTTAAATCACAAGTTTTATATTCTTATGGATGTGAATATAATTTTTTCCACAAGTAAATAGTAAAGGAAATCCAATTGGAAGCCTCTTAATATCCTGTGTACTTTATCAAGTTAGCAAGGGCACTATTGGGCTCTGGGTGTTTTTAGAATTATATATAGTCCATGACTACAAAACATCTTATCAAAACTACATGTGTAAAATGCTTTGCTTTGTTGTAGCCTGTATTTCTTGGAAACTGTCAAAAATTATAAAATAAACTACTAAAAATGTCAACGTTCATACTTTTGATAGTTACATGCCATTTCAAAATGTTATAGATTAGCACAGCTATTTCAATGATGTGATAATAAGGGAGGACAGGAATTGAACAAGTGGTTAACACTTAAGTATATATAATATATACTCATAATCAATTATTAGAAAATACAACAGACATGTAAAATCAGAGGATTTATTTCCTAACATGATTTATAACAAAAGAAATATATTTATCACTTTTTGGTTAAAATAAACAAGTCAAAAACACTGAAATATCTGATTAAAATACAACAACTTTCTAAAATCTTAACTCCATATTG
This sequence comes from Mytilus edulis, assembly GCA_019925275.1. Lineage (NCBI taxonomy): Eukaryota > Metazoa > Mollusca > Bivalvia > Mytilida > Mytilidae > Mytilus > Mytilus edulis. Next base: position 97,929,346 of record CM034349.1, on the reverse strand, counting down.
ATTAGGACCCTTCTTTCAACAACAATTTAGTAAATCTCTTTGAAATTGGAAGTTGTCAAGTCAAAACTAAATATATAATACTTGAGACCAAACATTATTAATGCAAGATCTTCCAGTGTGTATCAAATCAATGCCAGTAAAGAAAAGTAATTCAGTATTTAAGAAAAAATATAGAGTCTTTCTAAAAAAAGAAATCACTTTCAGTACTGAATACAATGTTACCATTAAAGCCTATATAAGTGACAAAAGCAATTAACAAGGTAAGAGTTAACAAGCATTAGTTTGGTGTTCTACTGATTATGGCAGACACATACCAGTCATATCTCCAGAACCAAATGTTTAAAATTTTATTTCTTGATGACAGAAAGTTAAAAACTCGAGTCTCACACGAAAAATGTTTATAAAATGTTACAATAATCAACAGTGTTCATGACCCAGCATGTGAAATGTAAGATGGCGATAACAGCATTACCTACATGTTTTAGATGGACTACTATATATATTATATACACATTTTATGTACAGACATTCAGTACTGTTCAACATTCTTTGAAATCATAAACTCTCGGAAGAAATAAATCTGTTAAGAGGATTGTAAAGATAAGTTCTATGAGGACTAGAAAACAAGAATATATCAACAAACACAAAGCCCTTATAAAATAAACAATCTTCAAAAAGCAATACTCTGCATTCACACACAGTTATACACTTCTCATTTTATCCATTTAAATAAAATGCTTTTGCTTCCAACATGACTGAAGTCAACGGAGCCCTATTGTTTAGTCATGTCAAGGAAATAAATATGACTGCACTGAAGTTTATGTCAAATGTATGTTACAGCTAATATATGCTAAAAAGAAATTATGAGAGAAAAGGAATGGATTATTTGTATTTATCAAATATACTATTATACTTATGGAATTTTACAGTCCAAACTTTTAAGGTTTATTGTTTAAATAAATGATCATCAGGTAATTTCTGTTTTTCTTTGTTTTTATGTCAATTGACTCTCTGGTGATAAAAATACCATAATAGATTTTGATCAATCAAAGCAATAACATCTGAATTTCAAATATAACTAATAATCAGCACAGTTAACTTTGGTAATTAAACTTTTTCATAGTTGTATTTTTTAAATTGGATTCAATGTGTTGGATTTGATGATAAGTTTTAGTACTGGAATTCATGCTTCCTAAGTATCTGGTAAGTTATTATAAAGGTCTATACTTTAAGCACAGGAACTCCAATGAATTAAAGATCTCTACTGACCCAAAACATACATATTCATTGGTAACTAAAAACTGAATAAGTTATGAGGTAAGAAAAGGTAGAGATATCATTCAGGTTCTACTTATCAAAATGTTCAAATATCAGTTTGTGTACTGGTAATAAGGAAAATAAAATGCAACAAAAAAAGCATGAACTAGAAATTTCGTTTGAGCATTAAGAACTTAAACCTGTAAGAATACACATATGCACTTAAATGGACAAAATGTGAAGAGTATACTTTTGTAAACAGCAATAGACAAAAACTTATTAAAATATATTCCATCTGGCAGTTAAACAAAAAAATCATTATAAACTCTATCATTACAACAAAATTATCACAATACAAAAACCATTAAGTGTTTTATTAAAAAGTACAACCTCCCCGTCTACAGGGAGACTAAGTGAATATCACATGATCTATACACAATGGATATCAAAGCACTATTCTTATTAAATTATACACTATTTTACATCATGTACATTATATGCCATTTCTTGTCAACAATAACACTGGCTATTTATGAGGATATATCAATATATACATTTGTACAGAGATGAGACAGCTTCCTATCTGTGGTCACGAGATGTGGTGCGACGTCTCTTGCTTGGAGGGGGAGGAGGTAGATCGGTTGCATCTGTAAACAGAATAGCACATGCCAATATGAAATCATATTTTTCATTTATGTTAATATACATGACATAATAGATTTTTTTTTGTAAGTTCCAATAGCATGGTTATAACAGTGTACCAAAGTTTCTAAAACTCTCATATTTTGTGTAATTGTCCATCAAATTTCAATTTGGGTTTAGGTGAGAGGTAGTTGAACCAGGCACCTGATATCAACCGGAGTTTTTGGTGGGGTTCATGTTACTAAGTCTTTATTTTTCTAAGATGTCTTGTGTACTATTATTTGTCTGTTTGTCTTTTTAGCCATGGCCTTGTCAGTTTAAATTTCAATCTATGAGTTTGAATGTCTCTCTGGTATATTTTGCCACCTCTCTGAAATGGCATTGATGTTATTTTATAATTACATAAACATTTGAAATTTATGCAATCTTTTTTTGTTTTAACAATAACACATTTTCAGTTCATAAAGTTGTGTGAGGAGAAATTACTATACAAACAAGCCCATATTTAATTCCCCTTCACCATAATTGATGTTACACTATTGTTTCAGGTAATGGGTTTACACTTATTTTTGGGCCCTGTTTAAGTGATTCTGGCATAAGTTTTAAGAAAATAAAACACATACATTAATATTGAAACACTGACAATGACTGAAACAAGTAATCTGAGAAGTAAACTCTTTAATACTTGATTTGCTTTAATTGCTTTACTTTAGTAAAGAGATTGAAAAAATGGCAGACTGGCTTTTCCTAAAGTTACAGAACATACCATTTTGTGTATCAACACTCTGAATTTTAGGCTTTGCTGATCGTGTTGATCTCTTACTATTATCATCTTCAGCACTGGGGGAAATTTGTCCACTTCTAGTTCTAACAATTCTTCCAGGTGACTTTTCTCTTGCTTCTACAAAAATAATGCATTATTATAGGTTCTTTTCTTACAGTTTAAAAGCTATTAATAGTCATACACAGTTCTGTTTCATACTATATTTGTTTGTTCTAGAAGGTTACATAATTTAATGCTCTTGAATGGGTATTTGTTGTACACCTATTTTGAAATGGAAATCTGTCAGACTTTACATTCATGTCAGATACCAATAATCAAGTGACCATAATCACAATGAATCTAATAATTTCGATTTTTGTTTTGCTGCTACATTCATGACATTGTAGATTAGTTTATGTCAAATCTTCACCAGAGATTTGTGACCTCATGACATATTTTTTTTTGTTTCCTTTGCCAGTTTGGTGTACAATTCTTATCTGTTATTTTTTGAGAGAACATTGAAGATAAAATAAGATGTCTTTAAAAGCAAAATTGTAAGTTAAGTTTGAAAAGATTTTCTTCTTATTTCTATCATGTCTATGTAAATAAAATTATGTATTAACCTAAACTGTTTTTTCATGTTTGTTTCTGTATTTCTTTCTAACATTTAAGAAACATGAAACTTAACAATATCATGAAATACCTTTAGTTTGTTGTTTGTCAATGGTGGTTGGTGACTGTCGACTCTTGCGATTTTGAATGTTACGTTTCACATTGTCTTCTTCAACACTTTTGCTCTGTTTAAGCTCTTTAGGACTAACTTTGATCTTTTCTTCAGGTTTATTTTGAGTCCTAGCTCTAAGACCACTTTTCACAGTATCAAATAATGTAAGACCTTCACCAATTTCAGTTTGCATTTCTTCACTTTTACCTAATTTCTCATCAGTTTCTTCTGGACAGTTTTCAATATGAAGTCTCTTATCTGAATCTTGTGCAGGTTCACTGTCCGATGTAGTTTTTCTTCTTCGTGACTGCCTCAGAGATTTAGATGAAGAATCATCCACTATTTTATATTGTTCCACTTCTTGTTCAACAGATTTCTGACGTACTGGTTTAGGTGGCCTTAAATTGTGTGTTGATTCAGATGCATCCGATGCTTTCCTTGCTCTGAGAGACATAGTTAGTGATTGAGATTCCTCTTGTTTTTGTTCTGTAGTTGGTTCAACAACAGCTGGTTTTCGAGATACCTTCAACACTAATGGTGGAACAGTTGGTTCCCCTGCAGAGTTTTCGCTCTTCCTATGATCGGATCGTGTTATCACAGTTATATTAGTTTCATTTGCTAACTCCTCTTTGCTAAATGGTTGTGAATTTGTTATAATGCCATGAGAAAGATGAAGCTTGATAGGTCCCTTTTCATCTGATTTACCTTTTTTCACTGGTGACACACTTGTAGATTTCTGACTAGATTTGGGAGAAGTTTTTTCAGAATCACAGTTAACTTTTAATGAAGAATATTCAACACCTGTATTGCACGAACTATCAGATTTCTTGTTCAAATTTTTATTTTTCACACTTTTATCAAGCAATTTATCATTTTCAGGATTTATAGGATTTATTCCTGAACCATTATTATTTGTTGGCACTTTAGAAAGGTCAATTTTTGATGTTGTAACAGTTGTGTCTAAGCTTGTTGAATCCATTACGGAAACCTCAATTGGCACTTTCACATGATCACTTGCATTTTGTTTATGATTCTCCTGAATATTTTGCTCAGAAGAGTATTTAAAACTACTATCAGAACCAGATTTGTTTGACTGGTTATAAATATTAGAAACAGCACTAACACTAGAGGGAGCACTTTCCTGAGAAGGTAAGGAATGATTTCCAGATCCTAAGTTTCTAGTATCACTTCTACAATCACCATTCTTGTCACTATCATGTGCATCATTTGATTTAGGAGTTTTTTCACTTAAAACATGGTTAAAAATTGGAGAGTTTAAACTATTTTTTACTCCATTTTCAGCTTCTGTTTTCAGAGGATCTGAAGAGGAATTTGATAAAATATCACTATTTACTATATGGTTATCATTGTTTAGAGTTGGATCCGATTCCATTGGACCATTTATCACATTGTCTGAACTGTCCATGGAATCTTTTAGTCCATCACTTTTTAGTGACTGAGGAGAAGTGCAGGCTCTAGAACCCACTGATCCTGGTGAACGTCTCTGAGAATGAGGTAGAGTTGATGATTCAGGAAGAAGAGGTTTAACTAGTTTTTGAACAGATTCAGTCAATTTTTTCGGATCAAAAAATTGCTGCGGTAATGGATTCAACAATGCTGAAGCAGGAGATCTTCGTTTGTACGACCCAGACTTTGATAGTTTTGTAATGTCATTTTCACTTGATCCAAGAATATTTTCCGGTCTTTTTATATTGTTCATCAAGTCATTTTTTAGAATACCCTGAGCATTCATTCCTTCTGCATGTTTACCTATAGCACTATTCACAGACATCATATTTTCTAAAGAGATCAATTCCATAGCTGCTGATACAGTTAAATTCCCACTTATTGGTGATTTAGCTTTTCTTTCATGGTTTTTCTGTGTCAAATAAGATGAAATTATATCATTTTGCATTGATTCCATTTCAGAAACAGGTGTTTTATCAACGTTATGTCTAGTTTTATTGCACATGTTGATGTCACTTGTTTCTTTCGGATCATGATTTGCAAACAATCTTGGAGAAGGAGTTCTTGCACTAGTTTGTATGCTTGTTGGAGAATGTAGGTTATCTATTCTACTAGGGACAGCCAGCCTTGAATTTGACAATAAATGCTGATTTGATTTATCTTGTTTCCCTGAAATAAATTATATGATCAGAGTGAATACAGTTAAAACTTTATAGCATTATATATATATAACAGCTAGAAAACAAAGTAGCTGATTAAATTAGTACATATTGAATCAGGGAGAATATGTTAAATGCAACTCTATATGCAAACATTCTTCAGGAGCCTGTATTTCAGTGGTTGATGTTTGTCTATAATGTGTTACATATTTGTTTTTCGTTCATTTTTTGTACAGAACCAAGGCCATTAGTTTTCTTGTTTGAATTGTTTGACATTGTCATTTTGGGGCCTTTTATAGCTGACTATGCGGTATGGACTTCGCTCATTGTTGAAGGCTGTACAGTGACCTATAGTTGTTAATTTCTGTTACTTTAGTCTCTTGTGGAGAGTTGTCTCATTGGCAATCATACCACATCTTCTTTTTTTCATATTCAAATAAAAAAAAAAGACTGTCATACTAATACACCTGATAGCAGTCACTATTCCTGCAAAGTACTATTTTTCTTATATTAGAATTAAATGTAAAATACTGCTTTCTTGGCATTTTTTCACCCATTTCATTTCCTCAATAAACAATTAAAAAAACAGATTTAATATATGTTGATATACACCAAAACACAGAGGCATAGATCTTTACATAGTAATTACAAGAGCAATGTTTGATGAAGTTTGATTCAGTCTTTGTCTGAACTCTTGTTATAAATTCAATGATCTACATCTACCATGGATACTCAAATAGATTTACAATATCTTGATTATAAATAGCAATAGCTGTAATACAGTACTGCGCTATAAACATCTAACATGTGAATGATGTGCTTTGCTATTGTTTGGACAATGTTGCTGAACACCAATTTTTTTATAACAGGACAGGTGCATTCGTTCTTATGTTGTTCTGTTATCCCACTGTCCCAGGTTAGGTGAGGGTTGTGATCCCACTAACATGTTTAACCACACCACATTATTTATGTACGTGCCTGTCCCAAGTCAGGAGCCTGTAATTCAGTGGTTGTCGTTTGTTTATGTGTTACATATTTGTTTTGTGTTCTCTTTTTTTATATAAATGAGGCCGTTAGTTTTCTAATTGTTTTATATTGTCATATCAGGGCCTTTTATAGCTGACTATGTGGTATGGGCTTTGCTCATTGTTGAAGGCCATACTGTTACCTATGGTTGTTTATTTCTGTGTTATTTGTGGACAGTTGTCTCATTGGCAATCATACCACATCTTCTTTTTTATAGGTACATTTTATTGATATATTATGAGATGGTCTTGGATGGGCGGTAATTTCAGTACATGTATAATATATATATTCTTTTCATTTTTTAAAAGGGCATTTTTACTCTAATCTCTATATTTTTGTCCCCTATTCTTTATTCTGTACATGTATGCTTTGAAAAAGTATATAACAGTCTAGATAGAGTGTCCACAAAGTGTGAAATGTACATCATGTTAACCAAAATGTTTCTGAATATATTTTTTGATCTTTATGCAAAAAATCTGAAAAGCATTGATCTGTTCAACCTCAATGAAGATCAAAATTAAACATCGAGGTCTTATTACAACTATTGATACTTTGTGATGGATGCAATATGGACATTGATTCCGTATTCATGAGAATATCAATTAATCTCCTTAGCCAGCGATGGATAATGCATGAATCATATGTGATCAGTTATTTTAAGGAAAAGAAAGTCAACATTGAACATGATGAAATTGAAACAAAGGTAAATCATTTGACTGACTGATTGCATCCACAAAAATCATTCTTACACAGGTTAAAACGATGATCAACCTATATTTGTATAAATTATATAATATGAAATTAAATAGGCCTAGAAAAATTCAATTGCACAAGTTCACTTAATCTATTTACCGGTATATCTATATTAATGTTTATATCCCTTCTATGACCATCAGAGGTTTTCAGAGGTCAACTCAGTAGTTGATTAGATGGCGTCTACATTAATAAAAATCCTGAGTCAATTGACGATTCCAATTTTGTTGACTTATTTGTAGATTTTAATTTACAAATCATTTCTAATGTTTAAAGTATCTCTTGCATGTCTTAGGTGATGGAATGTTTTCAAAATAATTGCCATTTAAAATAATAAATTTGTACAAAAACATTGATCTAGGGCAATAACAATTTTAAGGTGTTTTCTTATCATTCAAGATTTGGTATGACTAAATAGTATATATACATGTAACACCTCTATGATAATTCTTACCCTGTCAGATTTTCATAATGGTTTTCAATATATATATGAAAAAAAATTATAATACTACTTAACATAATTTGTTTACACAAGCCAGAGTTGGGTTGATGTCTTTAAAATAAATTTATAATCATGAGGACAGACACCAAAAATATGGACCATGCCATTAAAGATATATGATCTTAATTAGATCTAATCTTCTGCATCTGTTGAAAATCCTGCTAACTGTATTGATTCTCAATCTGGAACTCTGCATAATGAATACAATATACAGGTTTGAAAAGAATCATTCAGTTTTTAATTATTTTCTTCAACTATTTTTCTAGCAACTGTTTTGTTAACTCTTGTTCTAGAATTTTAGGCTTCAAAGGTTCTTACAAATATTGAAACTGAACTTTTTTATGTGTTTGTGTTTTCTCCTTTGTAAACCTACCATGTGGATGTTTATGTGTTTGTGTTTTCTCCTTTGTAAACCTACTGTCAAGTATTTGCCGCTGTACAATTGCTTAGTAACTAACGTCACTAACGTTACCTATTGTTTTACGTTGCCTATTGTATACGTGACGTTGCCTTGTGCGCAACGTCTCATAACTTGAATACAATTTGATATGAACACAACGCCTTTCATTACTAACCCTTCAGCGAAGAACTAACCACAAGAAACACGATACACGATATTGGTGCCGTGACCCATGGAGAAATTAAAAGCAATTCGTGGTGGTCACCGTAGTGCAGTTACAAGATTAATTAATAGAACAAAGGAAAGAATTTCGCAAGAAGATATTGGACATGAAGAACTTTCGGCTGCCGCAGACAACCTTACAAAGAAGAGGAACCTGCTTGAATCTTTAGACTCACAGATCTTAGATGGAACCGAACTAGAAGACATGGAACAAGAAATTCTTGACGCGGACGATTATGCAATGAATATGGAAGTCGCCATTCGCCGGTTCAAGGACATAGTTTCTGGAAACAAAACAACCCCATTTCAGCAAACGGTGAGTGAAACAACTTATGTTCCAATAGCCAATATACTTGATTCATCAAATTTTCCGTCAACAAGTATTGCAAATCATAATTCAAACCATTCAGAAAATGTATTTTCCGTAGATAATAACTCCGTTTATACGAATGCAAACTCAACAGCAGCAACAAACTTCTATCACAAACTACCTAAGCTTGATTTACCGACTTTTACGGGAGATATATTAACATGGCAGACATTTTGGGAATCGTTTGAGACAACCATTCATCACAATCCCTCTTTGACAAATATACAAAAGTTCAGCTATCTCAAATCTCAGGTTCACAGTGAAGCCGCACAATGCATATCCGGTTTATCTCTAGCAAACGCCAACTATGAACACACAATCATTTTGTTAAAGGAGAGGTATGGACAGACACAGACCATTATAAACGCATACATGCAGAATCTACTTGAACTTACGCATCCGTCACTTACGCCGCACAGCATAACAGTATTTTACGATAAAATGGAAATCATGCATAAGGGGATTAGAGTCGCTCGGACAATCGCAAGACACATTCGGATCACTTTTAGTACCAATGATATTTGGAAAGTTGCCCGACAAAATGAAACCAGATGCTCCGCAGGGCGTAGCTTTATACGACCGCAGAGGTTGAACCCTGAACGGTTAGGGCAAGTATGGACACAACATTCAAGCTGGATTCAGCTCTAAATTTGGATTGTGATTAAATAGTTGACACAGCATAGGTTTCTGACACAGAATGAATGTGTTCTAATGAACTTAAAATTTTTGTTTCTCTTAGAGCAATTCACTATGCTGTTGAATATTAATCCTCTCAAAAAAATGTTTGAAGAAATTTTCTTTTTTATTTATGAAATTTCAAATGAGAAAAATTGAACCCAATTTTTTTAATCACATCCCCCTTTCCCTTATTCCAAAACTAATCTCAATTAAAATTTCTAATGGAGTTTGCAACAATAACTACTCATTTAAATACATCATAAAATATTAAGATGTAAAAAAACTGCTTGTTATCACTGAATGGTAAAGATTATTTTAATTTATCAGTTGGTAGTAAAAAGTGAATATACATTGTATATTGTATATAACAAAGATTTAAGTTGATTCTGGACAAAGAAAGATAACTCCAATTAAAAAAAAATCTTGCTATTGCACAATATTTTGCAATTAGATATTTCTTGCTTACTATTCTGGACAAAGAAAGATAACTCTAATTAAATTTTTTTTTGATATTTCACAATATTGTGCAATTAGATATTTCTTGCCATTGCGCAATACTGTGCAATTGAAAAGACTTGCTATTACACAATACTTAATATAATAATTTTAAATCCTGATTTGGACCAACTTGAAAACTGGGCCCATAATAAAAAATCTAAGTACATTTTTGGATTCAGCATATCAAAGAACTTCAAGATTTCAATTTTTGTTAAAATCAGACTAAGTTTAATTTTGGACCCTTTGGACTTTAGTGTAGACCAATTTGAAAACAGGACCAAAAATGAAGAATCTACATACACAGTTAGATTTGGAATATCAAAGAACCCCATTTATTGAATTTTTGATGAAATCAAACAAAGTTTAATTTTGGACCCCGATTTGGACCAACTTGAAAACTGGGCCAATAATCAAGAATCTAAGTACATTTTTAGATTCAGCATATCAAAGAACCTAACTGATTCATTTTTTGTCAAAATCAAACTAAGTTTAATTTTGGACCCTTAGGACCTTAATGTAGACCAATTTGAAAACGGGACCAAAAGTTAAGAATCTACATACACAGTCATGACAGTTAGATTCAGCATATCAAAGAACCCCAATTATTCAATTTTGATGAAATCAAACAAAAGTTTAATTTTGGACCCTTTGGGCCCCTTATTATGTTGGGACCAAAACTCCCAAAATCAAACCCAACCTTTCTTTTATGGTCATAAACCTTGTGTTTAAATTTCATAGATTTCTATTTACTTACACTAACGTTATGCTGCGAAAACCAAGAAAAATGCTTATTTGGGTCCCTTTTTGGCCCCTAATTCCTAAACTGTTGGGACCTAAACTCCCAAAATCAATACCAACCTTCCTTTTGTAGTCATTAACATTGTGTTTAAATTTCATTGATTTCTATTTACTTAAACTAATGTTATTGTGCGAAAACCAAGAATAATGCTTATTTGGGCCCTTTTTTGGCCCCTAATTCCTAAACTGTTGAGACCAAAACTCCCAAAATCAATCCCAACCGTTCTTTTGTGGTCATAAACCTTGTGTCAAAATTTCATAGATTTCTATTAACTTAAACTAAAGTTATAGTGCGAAAACCAAGAAAATGCTTATTTGGGCCCTTTTTGGCCCTAATTCCTAAAATGTTGGGACCAAAAATCCCAAAATCAATACCAACCTTCCTTTTGTGGTCATAAACCTTGTGTTAAAATTTCATAGATTTCCATTCACTTTTACTAAAGTTAGAGTGCGAAAACTAAAAGTATTCGGACGCCGGACGACGACGACGACGACGACGACGCAGACGCCAACGTGATAGCAATATACGACGAAAATTTTTTCAAAATTTGCGGTCGTATAAAAACTCATGACCAGAGAACACGGAAAACGGAATTGGGATATAAGGTCCCTTAGAGAAGCAATCGGCAAAGAGATGTACGTACAGGAAACTGGTAATTCAGATAAATTAGACAGTTTCACACCCACAGCGTCATTTCACACAACAGTTGAACCCAAAATCACTGCAAGACCTCAATATGTTATAAATCAGTTCAAACCCAAAACCTGTATTTATTGCAAACAATCGCATTCGTCAGTCGAATGTACAAGTGTTGTAGACAGAGAGAGCCGCTTAGCTATCATTGAACAGAAAAAAGTATGTTACAGTTGCTTTGGAAGTCATAAAGTTTCAGAATGCCGCTCGCGTTTTAGATGTAGAAAATGTGATAACAAGCACCACACTAGTCTTTGTGACAGTAATAATAATCAAGAAAAAGAAAGCGTAAGTACAGCAAAACCTTTAACGCAAAATACCATAGTAAGTACAGAAGAGAGCGAGAATGATGCATTAACATGTTACACGTCGACATTGAACATTAAACCAAGGACAGACGTTTTATTAAAGACAGCCATTTCACCAGTTTGGGTAGATGACAGGTCAGCTACCGCTAATATTCTTTTAGATGAAGGATCTCAGAAGTCGTTTATTAGCGAGGAATTAGCCGCTGAATTGCAATTAAAACCGAATGGAACCTCGACAGTTAGCCTAGCAGCATTTGGAGATGAAAACAGAAATATACGCAATTTGGACATTGCCGTAATAGATTTACAAACTCAGAATGGGAAGAAAATACCAATGGAAGTATTTATTGTCCCTACTATCGCAGCCCCGTTACACAATCGCATGCCATACAATGCTGCTAAACTGCCTTACCTCAGTGGACTTACATTAGCGCACCCTGTTAGCGACATGGATAAATTCAGGATTTCATTTTTAATAGGTTCGGATTACTACTGGGATATCGTAGAAGACACAGTTATCCGAGGACCAGGCCCGACCGCAGTAGAATCAAAACTCGGATACCTACTTTCTGGACCAATGAAAGACTCAGCTGGACCCACATCCTCATCTTTCATGTTACAACACAAGACAGAAGAAGTCGATTTGAAACGTTTTGGGAAAATCGAATCAATGGGAGAAGTATCTGACAATTCAATGAAATTTAACAAAGACTATTTTGAGACGTATCATTCAAAAAGCAACACAATGAAGAACAATGGTAGGATTCACACATTTAGCAGGGAACCAGGAATGATGAAAATCCACGGAGACAGAGCACCGAGTAAAACTGAAGCCAAGCTAAAGATTCAAACATGGACTTAATACCTTCATGACAATATACTTACTGGTATCAAGTGCGCCGTAATTTTGATAATGATCATAGTGAATAGACAGTTTAACAATTTCTATTTATTTACATGGACTTTAAATGAATAATTATCATTTTCACTTTTTGTAACTTAATTTCATTTTGATAATATTTTAATAATTTTCACTTCTCGGCGCCCCCAGTGTCAAGTATTTGCCGCTGTACAATTGCTTAGTAACTAACGTCACTAACGTTACCTATTGTTTTACGTTGCCTATTGTATACGTGACGTTGCCTTGTGCGCAACGTCTCATAACTTGAATACAATTTGATATGAACACAACGCCTTTCATTACTAACCCTTATAAGCAAAGTACTAACCACAAGAAACACGATACACGATACCTACCATGTGGATGTTTATGTGTTTGTGTTTTCTCCTTTGTAAACCTACCATGTGGATGTTTATGTGTTTTTCCCTTTGTAAACCTACCATGTGGATGAAAATTGTCCTGTAAATACTGCATACTGTCTACTTTCTGTAACAACTGAAGGTGTTCCTTTGTAAGAACATCTTCGTGCAAGAAATGCTTTGGGCTTTTCTTTTTGTTCTTACTAAATAAATGCATCATTGCCACTTGATGGTCTGTCAAATCATTGTTTTTAGTCAAATCACTATTTTTCTTTTTCAATGCAGGGTGCCTTAGAGCTTTATCAATTGCCAAAATATTGGATACATCATTGCTGTACTTCTCATTTTGTTGCTGATTCGACATGGCATAGCCAACAGTTATCACTTGTTGGTCAGGTTTGTTTAATAAATTCTGTTTTTGAACTATATTTTCATTAAACACTGATTTAGAAAATTCTTCCACATGATTGTGATTGTTAGCAGATTTAAAATCTGATTCACCAGGTTCTGATGGTGTATCGTCTGATCTCTCAGATGAACTCCCAACACCGGAGTCATTATAGTACACTTTAGAATTTATTTCAGTTGTGCATCCCGTAGTAACAGCACCAATATCATTTTGCATATGAGTGTCATGTATGGATTTTGTATGACTGGAGTGTTCAGTGTTAACACCAGTACTACTGTTCGAGCAGCTGCCTGTTTTTTTGGCTGGATTTTTCAGAGGGTTGAGCAAATTTTCAGAATTGATAAATTTCATATGGTCCTTATTGGATAAATGTTTATGAGATGAGTAAGTAGATTCAGCAGTGCTTGTTCTAGAACCACTGGAAACTGTGATGTGATGACCATGTAATGCTGCAGTTTTGTACAGATCTTTGTTTGAAGAAATGCTCATAGAACAAGTTTGTGATGGAAAGTTACTTTTTCCAGACATATCTAATAGAATATTGGACCGTTTACTGACACTTGCTATGGGACTAGATTGCACTAAATTGTAATTTTGTGATGACGATAATGCCAAACTACTACTTCTAGCAGATACAGTCACAGATAATGATTCGCTGCCTTGAATACGAGATCCCACAGTCAATGCAGAATTTGTTTGACACTGCTGTAAAGGAACAGAACAGTATGTACTTGATGCTGGCATATTTGAGTTACAAGTACTTGGTAACTTGTTATGTGATATTATATGATTCATTCTCTCTTTGGACAGCAGTGTTTGTTCACGACTATTCAATCCTAGAGGTGAAAGTCTATCAAATGTTACACAGTTTTTGGCAGGATTAGAATCCGAATGCTCCATTGGTTCCAGATGTCCTGTATAAGGATTTATGATCTTTCCTACAGTGCTCTCTGGTAATATTGGTTCAGTCCCTGTAGATGACATAATTAAAGCCTTACTACTCACAACTTCAGGATAATTTGCTCTATCATCATTAACTGAAGAAAACATCATTTCTGATGTTGATGGCACAGATTTAGAAAAAGTAACTGAAGGTTGAGTGTTAGCTGCCAAAGCCTGTGTTACCATAGGAACAGGTAGAATGTTATTTCCACTACCAGATGTCGGCATAGAGTAAGACGATAAAACGGGATTTGAAACACTTTGTATAGTAGCTTCTCCTTCACAACCCGCCTTTGGCTTTCTTGGTTTACGCTTTTTCTTTAACGGTGGACTTGATTCTGGGGGTGGCGGTATCATTTTAGAGTTCATAAAATTGTTCATTCCAGCTAATGCGAAGGCAGGATCAGTTTGTAATAAATTGACCAGTAATGGGCTTGTTGTTGGAGGAATTCCTCGAATGCCCCTTGCTATATTATTAACCCAAGCACTCCCCTCAGGATAGGGTGGAGGAGGTTTATCCATACCTACAGCATTTTGTTCAATTTCAGCTGGAAAATGACTGTATGAAGGACCTTGTGCTTTACTGGATGAAGCTGTATGAGATGCAACATTTTGAATATTTTTGTCAGTATGGAAATTTGCACCCCCAATTATATTAGGATTCCTTCCTACATGCACAGTATTCTGAGCACTTTCACTCTCTGGTGTAAGAATGGAATCAAATATAGATGCCCCCTGTCGAAGATAGTCTGCAATATTCCTACGGGTTGACTGAACATTGGTAGGACCTGGAGACCCATAATCATGGGCTCCCCCTCCAGAGTCAAGTAATGATAAGTTAGGAGCATCAACAGTATCATCTGCTGTCCTAAAAATAAGTTGTGTTCTTGCATTATTTCTTCCTGCAATTGTCAGTGAAATAAGCTGATCTCCCTCTATCTGAACAGCTAATACTCCAAGCTGCCTTAGAGTAACATTGCCTTGTTGTGCAAGTTGTTTCAGTCTCCATGCCGCTTCTCTTGGTATATTAAATGTCACACGCACACTATTCCAAGGTTCTACTTTCTTTAAAATCAGCTTTCTTTTATCTGCAAAATGCAAGTAGTAAATATTATTATATAAACATGAAAATGTTGTCAGTGTAATCATTAGTAAATAAACATAGCATGGCAATACATCATTGTACATAGTCCCCTACCGGTTAAGAATTCATTGTACTGGATCAAAATGCTTACTTGATCTACATAATCTATAAGTTGTCATGGTGTAAACTAAATAACAAATATCAAGTCAATATATATTAAAGCATGAACGAAAAATATGTGGAAAACTGATTATTTGATTGAATTTTATAAGTCCAAGGACCATAACTCTGCCCAAAATCATCAGACCAGGACAAAATTTGAACTTGATCTGTAACTTGTTATGATAAACTATATTCCAAATTTCAAATCAATATCTTCAAGAATGAAGGAAATAAATGGGGAATGTGTCCAAAGGGACACAGATGATGTCCCTGCTAGCATATAACATTATAAAGGGACATAGCTCAAGAACTGTAAAAGTGAAGATGCCCAAAATTTGAACTTAAACTGAGTTTAGTGGTAATAAGCATTATATATACATTTCATTAAATTAAGTTAAGACAAACTTAAGTTCAGAGAACAGTCACGAAAAAATTAAGCAATTTTTCCATTTGTAAAGGGGCATAAACCTACAATGGTAATTATAATGAAAGTGTTTGTAAGCACTGAATGGTAAAAATTGCTTTAATTTATCAGTTGGTAGTAAAATTGAAAATGGCATTGTATAAAGCTTTGGTTTAAGTTGATTCAACAACCATTCTAGGAAAGACACCTTCAATTTTCATAGAAGATTTTAAAAAGCATTGATTGTAGTAGATTTAACTATAATCATGGACATTTAGGAAGATACTACAATTTAAAACACAAATTTTTGATTGATATTTTGAAATTTTCCAGCAATTTTTCCATTCGTAAAGGGAATAACTCTAGAACAGTAAATGTGACGGCACCAAAATTCAAACTTGATCTGTATTTTGAAGTAATAAGCATTGTGTAAAAGTTTCATAACATTTAGTTGAGGCAAACTAAGGTAAGGAAACGGAAATGGAAAATTAAGCAATTTTTCCATTTGTAAAGGGGCATAACTCTAGAACGGTAAAAGTAACACCACCAAAATTCAAACCTGATTTGTAATTAGTGGTAATAAGCATTGTGTATAAGTTTCATAAACATTTGTTGAGACAAACTAAAGTAAGGGAACGGAAACCAACTTTGGGACGCATGTACATACAGACGGACAAAGGTAAAGCTTAATGCCCCCTCCGCTAGGTCGGGGGCATAAATGGGGGCATAAAAAGTGTGGAAAACTGATTTGCCATACTAACGGATGGATACACACAGACCGTTCATGAACAGACGTAGTGCAAACCTCAAGTCCCTTACCGACAAAGTGCAAACCTAAAGTCAACTTCGACTTTGTCGGTAGGGGACTAATAAGCACTGTTTTAAATCTCAGGTAAAGGTAGCAGGAGCAAATGTGAAGTTTCATTTCTTTAACTATCCAGTTCAAACTAATGGAAGTATTTAAGGACTACAACAGTGTTCTTACTTGGATAAACATTTTATCACTTAAATGATATAACCTTGTTTATATGCCTGATTCCCAAAGTTTTGTTTATCAATAATCATGGATGTCTACTCATGATTAAAGTATATATTGTTTTGATTTCAACCTGTTTGTGTGATGATTGCTTATTAGTTTTTGAAAGAATCTTTCTTTTTACGATTGTTTTCTTGATATAAATAGGGAATGTGTCCATGGGACATAGATGATGCCCCCCATTGCATTCTGATAAAGTGACATTACTGAAGAACAATTAAAGCGATGCTACCCTAATTCGTACTTGATCTGAGTTTTATGATAATCAGTTCATTTAAAATTTTCCCAATCTTCATTTGATCTTGTAACTACATTTCATTTAAAATTTTCCCAATCTTCATTTGATCTTTGTAACTACATTTCATTTTAATCAGTCAGTGGACTTACTTAAATAAGTGATTTTCTAAATCACTGATTTAAGTAACATTATTTCCATAAAGGTTGGAAGTTAGAGTTGTCTTTCTTTAATAATCACCTATTTAAGTAGTATAAATTAATCACTAGAAGAAGTGATTTAATTTTATTGTAGCTTTAAATATAGAATACTAATGATCCAGGGACTAATTATGTTTCTAAACTTATCAGAACCAACATCTGTGTTGTCTAGGATGACCAGGTCATTTCAGGTGATGACCTTGTACTGAATCTAGGATAATGACATAAAAATCACTTGTTTAAGTATCAGACCTCAATTTCCTTCCCAAAAATCACTTCTTTAAGTATCATTCTTTATAATCCCTACTAATTTCAACACCCCAGAACAGTGAGATTTTTATCGCGAACAGTAGAATTTTATTACATAATCTGAAAGATGAAACCTTGAACTTCACAGGAAAAATACTCCCACTGCTGGGAAAAATCTTTTAAGAAAGTATCAGTTCATTATGTAAAGCCATTATTATAGCATTTTTTCAACTAAAATAGAATTTTCAGCTAAATGATAGCATCAAAGTCAGAAACCTTTCTACTTAAAAGAAGCAAAAAGTTTATTTTTTTAATTTTACTAATTAAAGATATTATTTAAACCTATGTGTTTAAAATTTGGAAAAAAATACAAAATTCCAATTTGTGACTAAACCACGATTTGCTACTCAAATAAGTGATTTAAAAATCACCTATTTCAGTAAGTCCCCTGACTGTTAATAAGTGACTGGTTCCAATCTCTTAAATCCTTAAAAAAAAATTACTACTTTTTAACTAACAGAATTTTAACTTGCAAATTCAATATTTTCAAAAGCTGGGCAGTCAGATTTCAGGAAAACCCTAGCCCTTCAGGGATCTCCATCATCCAGCGATGAAAATTGAACGATGGAGGACTTTCACCACGACGAAAACCCTCGTCTATGATGTACGATGTAGCGTGATCAAGCGAAAACATTGCTTATCTAAATTATATTTATTTGAATTTTAATTATAGATTAACTAATATTTTCATTAATCGTCATTGTAACAATTCCAATACCAAGTTCTGCATGGCTCCCCTTAGTCGAGAATGACAAAACCCATGAATTTTCTTGCTATTTTGGTAATTGTTTAGGGGGTTTGAAACTGAGGGATACATGCTTTTCATTGTCAAATTCAGAAGTCATAAACCGGTATTGCTGATTTTCAGTATCAACAACAACACGATTCATAAGTGTTTTGAAAAGCTTGAAGAGATTGGGGGGGCAAATGTTTATGACTGAATAGGTTTTTAATGACTTTAACTAGCAAATTGCATAGTATTATATATTATCACTATGTAACATGCATCTTTCAATTCTAAATGTAAACCGTAAGTATCAATTTGATTTTAAACTACAAAATCAGTTCGGAATTACGATACAAGATTTCTTCACAGTTAATATTTATGTTTTAACTTTTTTAACTTGAAAAGTGATTTGATACTATCTTTATTGCTGTATTCTTGTTATATGGCGTGACATTATTTTTCTGTTTCACATTTTATTTTGTACTTATTTATAAAGGGGATAATGATTGCGTAAGTCAATAAAGAAGCATGTGTTAGACTTGATAAACTTGGATTATCATACAAAAAGCCTTAGGGTAATGAAAGTGCCTGCATTCGATTATATTTGCTACAAAATATGGCGATAGATATGAAAAACAATAATTTTTTTATAATATTGGGGACCATTTGAAACTGACGATGGCGGGGTGCCATCATAAAACAGGTCATGAAGATCCCTGCCTTGTTTGATAGACATGCATATCAGGCAATGAACTTATATACCAAATATGCATGTAATTGTCTTATTACACATAAAATTATTCATTTGTCATTAATATGATTTATTTTCTCAAGAAGTTGCTGAACAATGAAAATAAGATCAATTATGGACATAATTTAAGACAGAAAAGTCAATGCATCTAGATACAAGATATAAAATATCTAGATCTTCTACCTTCTGAAATATAAAGCTTTATATGTTGTAAATCTATTAAAAAGAAATCTAAAATCATGAAAATCCAAAATCACACATTTGATTTACTTTAGATCTCAGTCTGTTTGATATTCTGCTACAAACAGTTGCAGACACAGTAAAAATTACTAACCTGTTGATAAAAGTTCTTTGAGCTGGCTTTGAAAATCTTCCAATCGTGACTGAAGGTTTGGGTCATTGATATCTCCTTCACATGTGAAGACTGTCTCGATGTAGTCCTCTTGAGGACCCATCCTCACAGTGATGGCATGGAACCACCTGAGAAAAAGATGAAGATTTCAATTTCTTTGATTTAACTTCCTTGTAGCAAAATGAGATATATACATTATATTGATAAAGCAAGGACTGAAATGAGTGAGGGTTCTTATTAGCAAGGTTCTCACTAGGATATTTTGAGGCAAAGCCCTTAAGAAATTGAATATAAATGAAAACTTATTGCTTCGACAGTCTACGAAAATAAACAATTCACAGTTTAACAGTTCTTTCATTTTCACTAAAACTTAAAAACAACTATCTTTTACAATAGAAAGCATTACCATATAATTCAATACAACCTTCAGTTCCAAAATCTTTTTTAACCCTTTAACCCCCAATCCCGCCTGTAGGCGTGATGGCGACAACCTTTATTTGATGGCCCGTATGACCATCCATACTTTTTTTGAACTGCCCCAACTGAACTGTCATGATAGCAGGGACTTCAACCAAGCAGTTCATGGTCCATCAACTCTTCTCAGATGTCTGTTCATGAAAATTTGGCACTTTGAAAGCCGTTTAAGAGTTCAAAATCGGAAAAAAACATGAAAAGTTGCCAAAATCAGGTGGGGGTGGGCATCTTTTGATGGCCACTACGTAACTGGAAGTGACTGTTGGTAAAAACTATTATCATATATGCATGCATAGGTGGTATAGGAACACAACGAGGTATAATATGGCCAATAGGAATCTAGTCTGTAAAATCTAGGTCACTGTTTTGTCAAAAATCCATAAAAACGGACATTTAGGCAGACCTGACTTGACAATAATAATTCCCAAGCAAGACACTGAAGTCCAATATACTCCCAGCTAGCATGAATGGACTACTGTAACTCTAGGGTAATACTTGAATGACAAAAAAACACAGTCTTGTCGGTGTTCACCTCTGAAGATCGTTTTGAAATCGGAAAATAGACGGAAAATTACCATTTTTCACTGGGAGTGGGTTGAAACCCACGAGAAAATATTTTTTTGCTCATTTGCATATAATTTGCATATGTTTGCAAATTTTCGAAAATGCCTGATTTTCCAAAAATGTCTTGGGGGCGAATGAGTTAAACAAGAATGTGTCCTCAGTCCACGAATGCCCCACTCGCACTATAATTTTCTATGTTCAGTGGACCGTGAAATTGGGGTAAACCCTTATTTGGCATTAAAATTAAAAAGATCATATCATAGGGAACATGTATACTAAGTTTGAAGTCGATTGGACTTCAACTTCATCAAAAACTACCTTTACCAAAAACTTTAACCTGAAGCAGGACAGACGGACGAACGGATGCACAGACCAGAAAACATAATGCCCCTCTACTATCGTAGGTGGGGCATAAAAAACTACAATACTGAACAACAGTGTCACAGCAGGAAAACTAGAGAAATCATTACAGCTGATTGCATTGAATGTGTAGGCAAGGATATTTTTGGTTAGCTTGCTTGCTAGCTGAACTGTTAAGTCATTATTAGGTAGGGTAAACTATCATCCTTTAACATTTTTTAACCCTTTCAACGCTTTACACGGCATATGCCGCGATGACATACGCCGTCCGCCACTGCTATTCGCGGCATATGCCGCGATGACAACAGATTTTTCATAAGGACTCTTAAACCATTCGGTTTTCATTCGGGTCCTCTCTAATTTTTCCTTGTATGAATCGAGGATATGCAAGGTCTCATTTGCGCTTGAAATCCCGGCAATTTTTATTGTAAAATCATGCAGTAGAAGGAAAAATTGAAGGAAAATAAAAACAAATATTTTGACAAATGCAAATGGCGGAAATCGGAAACGAAGTTGTAAATATGGAAATATTTCAGCATTTCTATGGCGAAACTGATGACGAGGATTAGTTAAAAGGTTTCTTGTTATCTCAATGTGTTTATTACATTCAATTCGTGTGGGAAATATGATTTGATTGATCATTACGAGACGTAGAAAAAGGGGGAAAACGGAGGTTGACTGAAAATTTTGAGGACGGAGCCACTGATTTGTGCCATGATTACATAATACGTTGTGTATGGTGCAATACGCTACGGAATCGAGCAATTGGTGTCTTCTTTATTATATGGCAGATAAAAAAACAAAATAGATGAAGACGAAAAGTAGTTTTTATTCAAAATTCAACACAAATGTAACAAATTACACCTTTTACCTGTTAATTACCTGAAAATGCAGGTAACCTGATAAAAATTTTACTGAAATAACTGCCTAACATTACAGTTCATACTCTCCTGAGCATTTTTCATGCAATAACTTTTACTGTATCTCTTACAATAAAAAAGATACAGCAGTCTGAAAAGGAATATACTGTTCTAATGAATGAACACAAAAAAAATGCAGCAGCAGCAGCCATTTTTCTATTTTTTTGTGTAGCGTTGAAAGGGTTAAGAGTAGACTAGCCCAACAGATAACCAATCTATCTGTCTGTAGGACTAGGCTACCTCAAAAGGAGGGTATTATGCCTTACATAGTTATTACTTCACAGTTCAGCAAGCTAACCAACGATATTACCTTTGCCTACACACTCAATGCAATCGGCTGTAAACATGGTAAACAATACTCAAAATATATATTCAATTTCAATTTAGGTCAAATAAAATTGTATGTCTATTGTCTATCCTGCCTTTAATTAGCCATATAAAAAATAGGGGTCCAATCAGCCAGATTCTTATCAAATTAAACATTTCATCTTATTAAATATGCAATACATGATATGTACATGTACCATAACTATCCCAACATGCCCAAAGGACTAAATTGATTGTGAAAGTTTAAATTCAATCATAAGATAAAACAAATTTGTTTGCTGATCCTCTTCTTTAAAGGTAAAGATTCAGACAACAGAACTGAAAAATTCATAACTTTTTGTTAATAAAGGGGCATAACTCATGAATGGCAAAAGTGACACCACCCTATTTTGATCTTGATCTGTATTTTATGGCAAGCTAAATTTATAGAACAGAAACCAATTCTGAGAATGTACAGACAGAGAGACTAGATAAACAAACAGACAGGACAGACAAAAGTAACACTTAATGAACCCTCTGTTACAGAGGTGGCATTTTTATCTTGTTTCCTTTTCGATTCTGACTAACTATCTCTTTGAAAGCTGTTTTATAGAGTATTGAAATTGAAGAGGTGTAGATTGGCTCATTTAAAATGCAAAAAACCCACAGCTTTCGCCTCCTCTATTGTATTTATATATGAAAGCAGGGCTCCTACTTCCAATCTAAGGAATCACAGGTTCATTAATGTGGAAAACTATTCTGTGTATGATCATTATATATTTATTGTTTTCATGAAAAAAAATATAAAAATTTAATTAATTATAACCTAACAAATGTAAATACAACTTGAATTATTCATCATAAGTTGAAACAATGCATTTATACTAAAATATATACTTATAACTAAGCACTGGTTGTAAACTGATCATGGTAATCGCATGATCCAAATATGGCAGAAGTTGAAATAGATAACATTGTTTTCTGTCAATTTCTCTGTGAAAACTTGTTGTTTTTGAGATTTACTCAGCAGCCAGGTTGATCTGTACAGTTTTGTTGTATATGTAAATACATAGTATTTAATTAGTTCAGCCTTGCTATAATGTGCATGAAATATATTTTCCATGTCTTATGTTCCATAATAATATTAGTATTGTGTATGCTTATTTTGTAAATGTATCTATTTTTTATAAAAGCTAGAAGGGCTTATGATGTTAAGTGACATGCAGACTTAAAACATGTTAAACATGTTAAATAAAGCTTTTGATTTTGATTTGATTTGTGTGTGTGTTCTTAATATAATTATACATCACAATTATCTGATTTCATTTTGATCATAAAATATTTTTTTGCACCAATCTTGGTAAAATTTGACAGTCACAGACTCGAGTTTCCGTAACTTTTGTTTTAAATGTATATTTTCAAGAAATTATCATCTGTCAAATTTACTGAGTTCAGTGCAAAAATGTATTTCATACAACAAACGTGAAGTGTCTTGATGAGGTTTCAGCTTTACATTTTAATTTAAATCTCTGACAAAGTCAAACTGGAAATAATGACCAGCGTTTTGATTGGCTGCTGCTGCTGTATTTGTTTTGTGTTCATTCATTAGAACAGTATATTCCTTTTCATTTCTTTATTATATTAAAGAGATACAGAGAAAGTTATTGCATAAAAAATGCGCAGGATAGTATGAACTGTAATCTTAGGCAGTTATTTCAGTAAAATTTTTATCAGGTTACCTGCATTTTCAGGTAATTAACAGGTAAAAGGTGTAATTTATTACATTTGTGTTGAATTTTGAATAAAAACTACTTTTTTGTTGTTTTATCTGCCATATATTATAATAAAGAAGACACCAATTGCTCGATTCTATAGCTTATTGCACCATACACAACATATTATGTAATTGTGGCACAAATCACATGAATCAGTGGCTCCGTCCTCAAAATGTTCAGTCAACCTCAGTTTTCCCCCCTTTTTCTACGTCTCGAAATGATCGATCAAATCATATTTCCCACACAAATTAAATGTAATAAACACATTGAGATAACAAGAAACCTTTAAACTAATCCTCGTCGTCAGTTTCGCCCTAGAAATACTGAAATATTTCCATATTTACAGCTTCGTTTCCGATTTCCGCCATTTGCATTTGTCAAAATATGTTTTTATTTTCCTTCTACCGCATGATTTTACAATAAAAATTGCCTGGATTTAAAGCACAAATGAGACCTTGTATATCCTCGATTCATAAAAGGAAAATTAGAGAGGGACCCGAATGAAAAACCGAACAGTTTAAGAGTCCTGATGAAAAATCTGTTGTCATCGCAGCATATGCCGCGAATAGCAGTATGTCATCGCGGCATATGCCATGTATAGCATTGAAAGGTATAATAATACACCTTATCGCTAATCCCGGCTGACCCGGCCGCTTGAACTTATGACGCAAACAACAATCACTTTTCCATTGTGGCGTCAGATATTTTGTTTTGTGACGTCAAAAATTTACGGGAACCTGTGTGATATCCAGTAATGGCGGACAAATAGCGATAAGGTGTATTATTTTGACTAAATTGTGTCATGATAATACACATAAATTGCAGAAACATTTTAACCCTTCCATGCATTAACTTTTTAGTAATTTAAGATTTACATAGTTACAAATATTATAAACAATGATAATTCGGGTAAAATAGATACACATGAATTGTCAGCTTATGCCTCTATAATGAAGACATGAACTCCCTCACATGTACCAGAGTGGTACACGGTGCACTAATTCTTGAATCGAGTTAAAAACATGAAAAAGTAGACTGCTTGGTAGCAACACACTTTAAACATTTGCCTGGTTATAAAATACTTTTAATTTTCAATGCAACTGTGATCACAGGCGCTTGGGTCTATGATACAGATTTTTTTTTTTTTTTTTTTTTTTATTATTGAAATATTCAATTTTCTATATTTATAATACCTATCTATCACTTATGTGCATGTCTCACCTAGTTTCGAGTGATTTAAACGACCCAGAGAAAATACCCAATTTTACTATCCATACTAAGAAACAAAAAGGCAACTAACTCGACGCCATTTTTCTGCTATCTATAAATAAATAGATTGACCTACCTGGATTCCCCAACGATTTCTCTAGGAAAACGTGCCTTCCTTGCCGTCAGATCGCACACATCGTTGATATTTATCAAATTGGTATTGTTCGTAACATTTTTAGTCCATCTCCAGCATATAATAAAAAGATTTTAATTTTTTTGACTAATTTCAAATTTACGTGCCCGGAAGTTGACTGTTTTTCCCGAACTTTTGTTAAAGGGAAGTAATATTTTCCCGGACTTTTTCGGAACATCTCTCCAAGTACGTATGAAAATATCAAAGTGATACGATGACTTCCGAACTAATACTATATGTTAACAAACAGAAATGATGAACAACGAACAAGATCAAGCCCCTAATTTGATTGTTAGTGGTCATAATCTTTTTTTTTTCAAAAATCACACAGTTTTGATTTTATGTTAGAAAGGGGAACTGCAAAATTTGGAAATATTGTTCCCCCCTTTTTTTTTACTTCAGTTAACATGATCCATGTTTTGTAATAATTAAAACAAAGTCAATAACATTTTCGTGGAAAGAAAATATTAGTAAATTTCCTTGCACCCCCTGCCCCCTTTTCCACCAAATAAATAAAAATATCAGATCAAATGGTCAATGGCTTAATTTTTTTTATTTCCTCTCATAAGTCAATTTTGTGTGAGTATTTGTATATTTATAAATTATCATGAATCAATGTTTTTATGAGTAACTTCCTTTGGTTGAATTGTCATCATTTCAGACTGAATATGATGACAGATTCTTTTCCGGCAATTGCAAAGTTGCGCCTTTTTGGTAAAAGTTCGGAAATCATCGTATCACTTTATTATTTTCATACGTACTTGGAGAGATGTTCCGAAAAAGTCCGGGAAAATATTACTTCCCTTTAACAAAAGTTCGGGAAAAAACAGTCAACTTCCGGGCACGTAAATTTGAAATTAGTCAAAAAAGTTAAAATCTTTTTATTATATGCTGGAGATGGACTAAAAATGTTACGAACAATACCAATTTGATAAATATCAACGATGTGTGCGATCTGACGGCAAGGAAGGCACATTTTCCTAGAGAAATCGTTGGGGAATCCAGGTAGGTCAATCTATTTATTTATAGATAGCAGAAAAATGGCGTCGAGTTAGTTGCCTTTTTGTTTCTTAGTATGGATAGTAAAATTGGGTATTTTCTCTGGGTCGTTTAAATCACTCGAAACTAGGTGAGACATGCACATAAGTGATAGATAGGTATTATAAATATAGAAAATTGAATATTTCAATAATAAAAAAAAAAAAAAAAAAAAATCTGTATCATAGACCCAAGCGCCTGTGACTGTGATATAACGACATCGGAGACTATCGATATAGCGATTTACAGTAGTTTCCTTTTTCTGCAAAGTCAAATGCAAAATACGAGAGGTACAACGGACTAATGCAAGAGAGACCCGTTTGTTTTGTTACTTATAAGATATTTAACCTGTTGTTCCTTGTAATGACATGCACTTTTTAAAAGGTGTTACATGATAAAAGTTGAACAGATTGTCAAATATGGGAGTAATGAACATCAACATCAAAATCGTGCAACCACATTCGACCCTACGGTTAGGAAATGAACACTTTTCGATATAATTGAACGCACAACTATCATGTTGCACTACATTGGACATATGCATTGCGCATTTGTTAAATGCACATCTTTCCTAGACCAACACTGACCTAAACTTGTGACGATGAAGCCATGAAATATACTGATATCGTTAACGCCATTGAACAAAAACAGATGCCGCCATTTGCAATTGCCTTCAAACGCATGCTCTAGAATTTGAGGAACTCTGGGAACGTTAAAGCTTATTTAGCGCGAAATTTAAATGTTTTGTGATTGCATTAAATCAATAATCTTCGTGATCTTGTCCCTACAAAACAATAATTAATTTTGTATAATTATAACTTCAATTGTAATCTCAGAACACATTTTGAACCTAGTAGATTCCTAATAGGTTTTTTTAAATTGTCCGGCTGCATGTGATACTAACACCACAATCTCTGGATCTAGAGAAATTGGAAAAATTTCAAAAGAAAATGCTCAAACAACTGATGTCACTACCAACTAATACACCAGATCCGGCAATTAACATCTTGACGGGAATACTACCAGTAGAAGCGCAAATACACTTAAAGGTCATGACCCTATTCATAAATGTATGTACCCAACCCAACGAAAGTTTAGAAAAACAACTAGCAAGGAGGCAATTGTGCATCAAGTCAATGAATAGTAACAGCTGGTTTATTCAAGTAAAAACAATCATGCTAAACTACGACCTAGGAAATGCAAGTGAGTGGCTAGATATTCAGATGAAAAAGGATGAACTGTTAAATAAAGCAAAAAAAGGTATCAATGCCTCAGTACTGGATTGAACGAACAACATCTCTAGCTAAGCTCTATACCGGCCTTCGATACCTTAACAGTGATATATTCATGCCAGGAAAAATACATCCAATATTGCGAATCAAGCACCAATCTCCAAGAGACAGCAAGAGAGTACCTACCAAGATCAAACTATTAACTGGAACTTATATTCTACAACCTCTAAGATATAAGATATACAAAGAAGGAACTGAAGATCATTGTATAGCCTGTGAGTGTAAAGAAGAGACATTAGAACATTTGCTTATAGAATGTGAAGCGTGGAATTACCTGCGAGATCCAATATTACAAACAATTAAGAACCTACTAACCACAAACGGGAATGTGCGAGTAGAAGATCTCACATGTGAAATGACAATTCAAGTATTAAT
Organism: Mytilus edulis; assembly: GCA_019925275.1. Taxonomy (NCBI): domain Eukaryota; kingdom Metazoa; phylum Mollusca; class Bivalvia; order Mytilida; family Mytilidae; genus Mytilus; species Mytilus edulis. The sequence continues at coordinate 97,901,209 of CM034349.1, read as the reverse complement.
GGACATTACAAAAATACAAAAGATATACAGAATCACATCTGACCTGATATCTCAAATAGAATTCCAATCAAGAAGACTAGTGTTTCTCATACACAACGCACGATATCAACTGGTGATGAAAGACCAAGCAAAGAAAAAGGCTGCCTAAGAGTGGGGCAAGGATGGGAGGACAGCAATGTAAAATTTAAACAAAACATTTTGAAAATTTAGTCTACTTAATACTATTATTAACAGTATAATCATTGTCATTAAATCTTAAGAGTTTAAGTTCATAAATATTCTGTGAATTAACTGTAAATAGTTGTAAAAACATCATCTTTCTAATTGTTCTCATAATACACAGTGAATAAATTAAGGTCAAATTATCTTTAAAGATATAAAGGCGAATTCCTAAAGATCAAAGACCAAAATCTTGTCTTTTTTCATTTTGTAAATTATCTAAAAATGTAAATTATCTAAAAAATGAATTATCTAAAAAGTGAATATGTGACCTAATCTGTAAATATTATATTAAATATTGATCAGGAAACCAAAAATAAAAAAAAATATATGAAAAATAACTGCTAAAAAGTAAAAATCATAATTTTTCCTTTAATTGTATGTCAAAAGACTTAAACTGTAAACTTCCTATGTAAAAGTCAAAATAAAACCTGTAAACCTCCTTTATAAAAACACATAAAGACTTAAAAAATGTATATAGTGTATATAATGTTGTTGTGTTACGATTGTTAATTTATTCTTCAATTATTTTTTTGGTGGTGGAACTGTTCGACATACAATTTCGTATGGTTACCCTATAAAGGGTGTAAAGATCCAGAGAAGAAGAAGATATCAACTTTTCCAAAAAATATTATAATTCGGCTTAAACAAGTGATCACAAGTAATATTTAAGCCTATGATGATGTCTAATGACTATGATGCGACTGAGCGCTGACTTATCAGAGCAATTTTCCATATATATACATTAATTCAATTTAAAAGGACACGATGGTTGATCGACATGAATTTCAAACTTCAATCACTATGATCCACTATGACAATGCCGGCTAACATAAACGGTTCAGTGATAATAAAAAATCAAAAAAATCGTGAATATCAATTCATACAAGAAATGTAGCCGCGCAAAGCACTTACAATATAATTTTTCATAGAATTTGTATTTCAAAGGAACATTACTGCTGTATAGTTAAACGCCACCGATTTGAGACTAACTGAGTTACTCAAGACGAGTGCTGATCGATATATCAAGATCTATTAAGACTAACGACAAGGCCGTAACTACCATTGAGGCAAGTGAGGTAATTGCCTCACTCAAATTTCGACAGTGATTTTTTTTATGGTAAATATTAATACGAAATATAAGTAACAGTTGGGTTGGGAAAAAAGGAATTTAGCTTTCCTGTTAGCACCATCATACTGTCGCTGTTACAAAATATTAAACTCGCTTTTATGCTGACAAAGAGTAAACAAACTAGGGATAGGGTGAAATAAGATACATGAATATGATTCTATCTGGAGTTAGTTTACTTGTATGATATGGGTACAGGGGAATTGGAATGGAGTTTTCGCCGTTTCCATGTAGGTCCGTGATTTCAAATTATTTCGGGAAATAGTCGGTGGTAAGATATGTTATTTCCAGAATCTATAAATTTAGAGGTTAGTGGTTGGGGGTGTCTGATTCCGAAATCATGAATATGAAGACACGAAATTCCGTAGTCCTGAATAAGTAAAGACAAAATGCCGTTTTAAAGGTCCTAAACCGTTCCTCAATAATGTCAAATTGGAATACGGGATGTTCTTTCAATTTTTAATGTTAAAGAAACATAGATAAAAATTAACCCATGCATGTTTCATATTATTTATATTTTGTTTATCTGTAAACAGAGAACAAGTTGGTGAAACGGGGAAATGAATACGCAGACAGGATTGTCCCCTTGGGATGCCCAGTACTTGATTTGTCAGTCTACTTATCCATGATTTGGTTTTTGGATTAGTTCCAATGAAGTTATATTCAATGCTCAGATTTTGTTCACAAGCAGCATTAGTTTACTAGAATTATTCTTTATTTACCTTCAGTATCGCTTTTATTTTTTCTGCAAGAGCCTGTTTTTAACCAGAGATCCATGTAATGATTATCGTTACTAGGTTGATTTAATTGAGAAACATCACCCATTGGATGCTGATTTATACCAAGTAAGAAAAATTTAAAAGGAATGATGACAAGTTATGGAAATTAAGGTTGAGACAGAACAACAAATGACAATTATATTTCGTATTTAATATTTACCATAAAAAAAATCACTGTCGAAATTTTAGTGAGGCAATTCACTTGCCTCAATGGTAGTTACGGCCTTGAAATTTATAAAAGATTCACACAGAAATTACAAATTACTACCGAAAAATGTTCAGGAAACGCGAAATTCAATTTTAAAAAATCGCTAAGATGTCCGTATATTTTCAAGATGACCGTAACATAAAACAAGGATGACCGTGATTGGTAAACAGATGACCGTAACTTGTAAAAGATGACCGTAATTTGTAAAGAATGACTGTAATTTATAAAGGATGATCGCAACTTTTAAATGATGACCCTCAATTCTAAGAATATCCGTATTTGTATTCATAGCTTTTTGTTGTGTTTGTCTCAATAGGGGCTTAATTAGCGGATATAAACATGTATGATGTTTCATCAATTTATTTTGCCGTATTTTGAGTTCATGACAATGATAGTAAATTGCAAATTTCTCGTAAACAATAAAATATTTATGGAAGCAAATTAAAATCTTAGTTTGTCTTTATATATGAATAACATTGCTGTATATACAAATTGACAAGGTTCCCCTCAGTGGTGGATCCAAGGGGGGGGGGGGGGGGGTTGGAATACCCTTTTTATTTACCGATCAGTGCATTTGAATGGGGACACATAGTTTGAACCCCCTTTACCCTGGGTTGGGACCTCCTTTTTTTAAATGGCTTAATCCGCCCCTGCCCCTTGTGATACGCTATACGCACAATTTAAGACTATTTTAAGGATCTATTTTGCTGGAGCTCGCCTTCACTAGTTTGGTCGTAGTATTTTAAAAAGTTCTGTTATTTTACTTGCAAGAAAAAATAGAACAGAGGCGGATTTAGGGGGGAGGGGGGGGTGGCCCACCCCTTTGGGAAAAAAATGGTTGCTTATATAAGGAATCACTGAAGCGTGACTGGAGCGGGCCCCCTCTTAGGTCAGTCAGTGGGCCCCCACTTATGAAAATTTCTGGATCCGCCACTGTTAAGTAGACAAATCAAAGACGATATATCAATGGGTGTACATCCATTGGCATTTTTTAAAAAGTGCATTTATTATATGTCATTACAAGCAATTCCAGAAATGAAAAAAATCTTTTGGCTTTTAGTTGGAGGCTGGGCAGCACACTTTTTTTTTTATTATACTTGTAAGGTGTCATTTAATCGCGCTTTTGTTGCATGTTTTCCCCACTTTTTCATGTGCATGTCTTGTTGTATGTTCATTAAAAAAATTATACCCTCTACCGTAAAAAAGATATATATGGTGAACTTTTTATTTAAAGCACGTCTTATTTTCTCCTACCTATATGATAACACTCATATAAATACGTTTTATATCAACATACAAAAAAAGGAGTTATACAAATACGGATATTTCTTAGAATTGACGATCATCCTTTAAAAGTTACGGTCATCATTTAGAAATTACGGTCATCCTTTACAAATTACGTTCATCTTTTAACCAATTACGGCCACCCTTGTTATGAATAGCTGATTCTGTTACGGTCATCTCGATTGTGATTTACGGTCATCTTAGCGATTTTTTTAAATCGAATTTCCTGTTTCATGCACATTTCTCGGAAGTAATTTGTGATTTCCGTGTGAATCTTTTATAAATTTACATAGTATCAATGTCTCCTTTGTAAAGACAATCATGACAGATACTGACCTATTTTTTTTATCCGACATCTTGGGATGACCGTGAATGCAGTAATGGTCATCAGCTTTACCCCAGTGGTATTGCTATCACGGGATTTTTACGAGATGGGTCACACTGAGGTCACTTTGCATACAGAAAATATGTCGGGGAATTTCTTCCTGGAAGAAAGCAATTAAAATAAAGTAAACTTATTTGGAAATTACTTGGAAATTAGTATGGCGTTCATTATCACTGGACTAGTATATATTTGTTTAGGGGCCAGCTGAAGGACGCCTCCGGGTGCGGGAATTTCTCGCTACATTGAAGACCTGTTGGTGACCCTCTGCTGTTGTTTTTTATTTGGTCGGGTTGTTGTCTCTTTGACACATTCCCCATTTCCATTCTCAATTTTATTCTTCTAAATATGAACATATTAAAGAATGTTCTTCAGAAAAAAGTATATGTACATAAGTTTTATAATGAAAACTATCCATTGAGTTATAAAAAAACATATGCTTTTTTTTTAATTTGAGGTTTCTTATGACTTTAAACAAACATCAATTATTTATACAATAAAACTCAACGCATGTATCAGAAATGCGCTCTTCTTGTGAGGGTAGTAATTTTTTTATTAACCAATGTATAATAAATCTAAATCAAACAGTTCGTTTCAATGTTCATTTAAGGTTTATGTACCCTTCTGTAGCTATTTTTGTACGAATTTTTCAAACTTCAATTGTATCAAAACTACAGACATAATGAATAATAGAGATAAGCCATTTTGTACATATTCCAAGGGGAAACTTGATGCAAAGCATTATTTTTTACTGTTCCATTGCATTTAATAGAAAAAGAGGACTTTGTGGGAAATAAATCAAGATTTTTATAGAAAATCCACAGCCTTTATCCTTGTACTCTCATATTTGGCAATTTGATGACTGATAGATATAGGATTATTGCATGCAGTGCTAGCATTGATTTCCTTAAAACAAGTTTATAAATGTAGATATTGGTTAAGACAAGTATAAATATGGCCAAAATCAAGTACACCTTTTAGGGTGCGCTCGACTTTACTGACTCAGCACGAGGAGTTTTGGAATTTACAGGTTACTTAGAACTTTTTGTAAAAAAGAAACACTAGCACATCATAGAAAATCAAGTGATTAATTTATGTTTCAAATTTTATAACAAAAATCTCTGTATTAAAGGCTGTGGATTTTCTATAAAAATCTTGATTTATTTGCCACAAAGTCCTCTTTTTCTATCAAATGCAATGAAACATTAAAAAATAATGCTTTGCATCAAGTTTCCCCTTGGAACATGTACTAAATGGCCTATCTCTATTATTTATTATATCTTTAGTTTTGATACAATTGAGGTTTGAAAAATTCGTACAAAAATGGCTACAGAAGGGTACATAAACCTTAAGGTTCATCATAACCTTTTGGCTAAAATGGCCGTATTTACACCCCAAATTTTACTCTGAGTACAGACTAACCTATACACCTGCACCAGTTTTAAGGGATGGCAGGAACTAGATATATAAATTTTAAATGCATTTTATGTTTCAGAAAATTATAAACTTTTCTAGATTTTGCTATCCATTTTTTTTCGTTCCTGCAGAAGGTGCAAAAATTAACTAAGTAGTGAAAACGATTGAGAAGCTCCCCTCATATAATCAATGTTGTGAGTAGTATTGATTTAAACGGACAATAGATGGACAATAGACACCTGTAAACAATAGGTGATTTAACAGGTTTAAACTGTGTAACTGAGTGGACCGTATCAAATGAAACTCGGGTGTTTGTTTATTTTGCTATCTTCTGCAGACTGGAAAAAAAATGAACATCAAAATCCAGGTAAGTTTTTAATTTTCTGAAACGTAGACTTCATATAACTTTTATATATCTAGTTCCTGCCATGCCTAAAACTTTCCTGGATGTACCAGTTTGTCTGTACTCATAGTAATTTTGGAGGTGTAAACACGGCCATATTTTTCAATTCCTTATGATGAACCTTAAGGTTTATGTACCCTTCTGTAGCTAGTTTTGTACGAATTTTTCAAACCTCAAATGTATCAAAACTACAGATATAATGAATAATAGAGATAGGCCATTTAGTACATATTCCAAGGGGAAACTTGATGTAAAGCATTATTTTTTACTGTTTCATTGCATTTGATAGAAAAAGAGGACTTTGTGGCAAATAAATCAAGATTTTTATAGAAAATCCACAGCCTATAAATATGGTCCAATAGAATGCATTGTAAACATTACAGGTATTCTAAAAACACGTGTTGATGTAAACATGGTAAACAAACACACGTTTTGATGAGGGCCCTCATGGGGTTTTTGATTATGTGATTACTTGGCCGTTTTTTTAATGATTATTTGATTATTAAGCCAAATATTTCATGATTATTTGATTACCTAGGACTGTATTTTTAGTTTATGATTATTTGATTACTAAAGATAAGCAAATATTTAATGATTATGTGATTATATTGGCAAAAAAATGGTGATTATGTGATTACTAGGACCCCCCCCCCCCATGAGGGGCTTCTTTTGATGTAAACATACACACGTGTTTTACCAAAACAAATACATGTGCTTCCGTACTATCTATAATACTAAAATTACGAGGTCCAATTTATCAGCCGTCATCACGTAAAAACGACGAATCAAAGAATTCAACTTTATATATAACTAATATAGTACAAAGGTGTAGATTAAAAATAACACCACTCCAGGCCCTTTTGTTTTCCACGTAATTAATATTGCCAATAATTAAGAAGTTCCGGGTCGAGTCCGATAATGATACCAATAGTATATTCACCTGTTACCTATTACCTTATCTGTACGTTCCGCATCTGACAGGCGCACCAACAAACGGTGTATTCAGGATTAATATGCTATATACACGGGTCATAATTACAGGGTTGACACTACTAAATTGTCAAATTGTTACCTATTGTAGTATTTTAACCAGTAAGACTTTCTAAGATAACAATACGAATACTAAAAATCTGGACTAAAAATAAGGCGTATAGGGACAGTTTTCAATTTGTTAGCGGGCATGACGTAAAACAGCTACTTTATTTATAACTAATATAGGACAATGCGGTTGATTAAAAAATACTCTATTTCAGGACCTTTTGTTTTCCAAATAATTAATATTACCAATAATTGATAAGTTCCAGTTCGACGGGTTCAAACAGAAAGATTTGAAAGCAGAGAAAACTGTATATCTTATAATCGGCATGACTTTATCAGATGACAATACTATTACTAAAATAAGGCTTGCGCATAGTTACATAATTTAATTCAGTCACGGATCCGCGATATCACGGGTATGTTCTAGTTAATAAATATATTTCTAAGTAGTTACTAGTGCAATACTGAGGTTGTGAGTTCGAACCGCGCTCGTGTGGGTGCACTCGACTCCAATCGTATAAATTCAGTGACTAATTAAGATTGGGTACACGACAACTCGTACTTTCGGCAAGTCGTACTCAACCAACTCGTACCCTATTTTTACCAACTCGTAACCATATTTTATTTGATATTATTTATCAAGTTTATATGCATAGTTATTGTAACTTTCTTTCGTATATCATTATATAGCAAAATACAAATAAAAAAACCAACATTCATTGTTAATAAAATTCAATCATAATTGTTTTAAATAAGCTTATAAAATGCTAATCGTTATAATCATTAGTATTCCTTAGAATTGATTGTTTGAAATTGTTTGCACGGCAATTTATTTGATATGCACATTAAAATAATTATGAGTACACAATATGCTAATCAGTGGTCATTAGTGGATAACATACCTACAAAAATAGAATGGATTTGTTAAAAGTAGAATAAACAGAGAGAAGTAAATGAAAACAAAAAATCGGTATAAGTGCGGCACTATGAACATCAAAGGCCGTTGAGTTATACTTAAACAATCACCATCCTCACCGAAAAGAAAATGCATGGCTTATATAGAGAATCACTTAAGCGTGACCGGAGCGGGCTGAAGATGGTTTCAGAGTGTAAGTTGACACGTCAACAGCGATCTACTTCCAAGTTTCTACAAGCCAAGTATTTCCAGTTGTGGGACCAGTATAGAGACGGGGATTTAACCGCAAGTCAACTTGTCCGAATGTGTGGTTTGTTGAACGGTCCGTCTGCGGATTAAAAGACATTCCGTTTTCTGAATGAAAACCGCTCAGTGGTTAATTATGTGATTGAACAGTATTGAACATTTATTGAACATGTAAACTTTTTGAGATGAACAGTTATATGAAATGAATTTGATTCAGATAAATCAAATTATTTAATGTATTGTTATTCTTATCTGTTATTGATTATAGTATCTAATAAAAAATATATAAATCTTTTGCAATTTGCTTTATACATGCATGTGCTTTATGGTTTCAAAACTATTAGAAATGCATTCATTATATACATAAAATATACGAAATAAGACATATAAAAAAGAAAATCTCGTACGATTGCTTATGAGACAACTCTTCACTAGAGACCAAAATGACACAGAAATGAACAACTATAGGTAATCGTACAGCCTTCAACCATGAGCAAAACCCACCCATACCTCATAGTCAGCTATAATGACCAGTAAAACAATTCAAACAGAAAACGAACTGACTGCCATACCTATATAAAAAAAAGAACAAAAAACAAAGTGTTAACACTTCAACAAACAACGTGTTTATCGCAATATTCAGTAAAAAATCTCTTCAAATATTCTAAGAATCGAGCACACCTTGACACTTGAGGATTTTTTTTCAGATACAAATCCTATCAGTAGATAAATCAGTAGGTAAATAATAAAATATGAAGCATTATAATGTTAAAAATATTTTCTACTAACACGAAAAAACTAAGACATGTTCAACGCAATGTTCAGTAAAAAATATCCTTTTCATATTCTATGGATCTACCTCAGGGTGCACTGGGATACTTCAGGGAGTTAAAATATCCATATCTACGGATATAAACGTAGAAAACTTATATTATAATGCTAAAAAAATATTGGGTACGACTTAGTAGAAGTACGAGTTGGTAGAAGTACGAGTTGGCTGAGTACGAGTTGCCGAAAGTACGAGTTGACATGTATCCTTAAGATTGACAGTTTTCCTATCAAAATCTTCAAGGTCGGTTGTTTTCTCCCGGCAATCCGGCTTCCTCCTCCTATAAAAACTGGCCGCCACGGAAGAGCCTAAAAGCGGTGCTTAAGTGGCATTAAAACACATAAAAACAAATAAAATAATTAAGCCCTATGCAAAAATACAGAAAAGAGTAAAATTAAACAAAAAAATGAAAGAATAAGCGGAATTAAAAATAGCCACTGTCTTCTTTCTTATTTCATTTTTTTAAATTTTCGATTTATTGCCCGGCTGTTGCTAAAGGGATTTCCACGCCAGTGCAAGACATGATGAGTAGCTAAAAGAAAGCAGATCAACAACGTTAATCTTTTTTTAATTCTTGCACAAGGCACCAGTCCCGAGCATGCTTGGTTAATCTGTTAAAGTTGACTAACAGGGAATCAGTCATCCACCATTCATTCCCGCCAGTAGCAGCTATCTGCTGCTTTCACTTCGAGTGCTTCAACTCGGAATAAGACTGGAGTCTGGAGTACATGTTAATAAAATGTGACGAGAAATATAAATATCAATCCAATGTGAATTCCCTATTATTCAATTTAGTTGACTTTTGAACTTTCAACCGGATTTAAAACCACACGTTCGAAATAGAAATAGTCATAGAGTTTCTTTTCAGCAATGGATATCTTATTTTGGAGGCCTACGAAACGCCGAAGAAGAAACTTTTGGGACGACTCTGAGAGTGATGGTAAAAAAAATTCTTGTAATAAGCAAATATGCCTGTCAGCTAGTGCTACTTCCGGTCTATTTGTTTACAATTTTACGTCACGACTTCATTTAGTCGGCATAAATGTCTTAAACGATAAAAACATAAAAAGAATACATAGGTACACAGTCACAGATAAGTTACGTTGTTAAAATAGAAATAGTTTGTTCAAACAGATTTTTTTTATGAATGTCATTAGCTTTCTTAGCTTTAATATTTTAAGGACTTTCGATTTTACAGGGTTGGAAATAAATTTTATATAAAACCAGAGATCTGTCTCTGATAAAACCTTATCAGATACACAGTTATCAGTGGTGTAGCTGGGTCATTTTTACGTGTACGCCCGAACTTTGGCGAGGGATATGAGGGGTGCCAACCGCTCAATGTTAAAGCACCTGCTGGTAGTGGGTTCGAAAGGGACGAAGCCCCTGAAAGCTATCGAGAATGAAATACCGTAATGATTCCTGTCAGTGAAAAATCATTGATAGCAACATACTTTTGAATCTAAATGGTTTATTTGTTTTGGTTAAATTTTGTAATATGTTAACTTATTCATCGTGTTAAACTGGAAGCTAGCCTAATGGTCATTGGTTTGAGAGAAAACGTCCAAACAAATATTACTTTTAAATAAGTTTAAAAGGTGCCGTGAGTGAGTAACAATCAACAAAAAAACCTTTTAATGAACACGAAAAAAAATATTTCTAAGAGGTGCAATATAAAAAAAATTCTGGAACACCTAGGATTTCTTCCCATGCACAAAAAGTGAATCAATTTATCTTCCTTTAAAGGGATTTAAAATTAAAATCTAAAATTTTTTTTTATTTTTTTCTCTTGATCTGGAATGTTTTACGACAGTCTATGATGGTTTATAAATTGAGCATACAAAATAATAAATTGCGTAAAGAAGAGTCCGGCTATCTGTCTATCAAAAAAGAACAGAAAAATGAACGAAAACAAATGCTTTCAAAATTTTAGCTTTAGACATTAGTCATAGAAAAAGCTTCTTCAGCATTTTCATAAAATTCCATGAAGGTTCAACAAGTAGTTAATGTAATTGAGAAATAACAAAATGTAAGCCCAAACTGCGACCACTATGAATTGCAGAAAGAAATACATTTTGACCTTAAAATGCGGGAAAATTAAAGATTTAATGTATTATTATATTGCTCTGAATACTCTTTTGATCATAAACAGTTTCTGTCCAACTTTCGTAAAATTTCACGGAGAGTCATTCAAAAGACTTTATCCATATTCGGAACCTAAATATTGACGTCGCTTTGTCTCGCTTTTGGGACATAAATTACAGGCTCGACAAAAATACAAACAGCATATCGAATCTGGGCAGATAGTGAATTGCTTTAGATATAAGAAACGTACGTAGAATTTATAGTAGACTAAGACTTTTACAAAAGATTCGAACAAATATATTAAATGATCTATTCGAGTAAATTTAGTCCCTTTTTATTCAAAATTACAATCCATTGAAAAAAGAAGCACAAGGCTGATGTGCTTTTGACCAATTTTTCTTATTCTATGTCGATTATTTGTTTTATTTTCAAAATTCAAGTGTACGCCCGGGCGTTTTGACGTAAACGTAGTTATGCGCATGGTTATAGGTTCATCAAGATTATATCTTCCTGAAACACAAAATGCACTAAACTTTTATAAATTGGATGGGAGCCTCAACACTTTTCCATCTTCTCAAGTTTTTCTCTTCTCTGTTGTCCGAGTACAGTTTTAGGTGTCAATGCAGCCATTTTTGTTCATTTGTTATTTTTATACGCCCGTCGTCTTTTAGACTGGATGTATTATGGTATACCGTTGTCCGTCCGTCCGTCTGTTCGTCCGTCCGTCGTCCACACTTAGGACAATAACTCAAAAACACTTTCACCAATATCCCTGAAACTTAAGTGAATTGTTTATATCTATTGACGTAAGCTCCCTTTCGTTTTTTTTAAATTTCAGATTTAAAGTTTTGGATTTATGGGGCTTTATTCATAAAAAAAGGGGGATTTTCAACACTCCGGACAATAACTCAAAAACACTTTCACCAATGTCCATGAAACTTTGGTGAATTGTTTATATCTATTGATGTAAGCTCCCTTTCAATTTTTATAAATTTCAGATTTTAAGTTTTGGATTTATGGGGCTTTATTCATAAAAAAAAGGGGATTTTCAACACTCCGGACAATAACTCAAAAAGGCTTTCACCAATGTCCATGAAACTTTGGTGAATTGTTTATATCTATTGATGTAAGCTCCCTTTCAATTTTTATAAATTTCAGATTTTAAGTTTTGGATTTATGGGGCTTTATTCATAAAAAAAGGGGGATTTTCAACACTTCGGACAATAACTCAAAAAGTCTTTCACCACTGTCCATGAAACTTAAGTGAATTGTTTAAATCTATTGACGTAAGCTCCCTTTCGTTTTTTTTTAATTTCAGATTTTAAGTTTTGGATTTATGGGGCTTTATTCATAAAAAATATGGGGATTTTCAACACTTCGGACAATAACTCAAAAAAGGCTTTCACCAATGTCCATGAAACTTTGTTGAATTGTTTATATCTATTGATGTAAGCTCCCTTTCAATTTTTATAAATTTCAGATTTTAAGTTTTGGATTTATGGGGCTTTATTCATAAAAAAAAGAGGGATTTTCAACACTTCGGACAATAACTCAAAAAGTCTTTCACCAATGTCCATGAAACTTTGGTGAATTGTTTATATCAATTTTTATAAATTTCAGATTTACATTTCCTTGTAATGAATTTTTATGCTTAAAAAATGGGGGATTTTCCAATTTTGGGACAATAACTAACACTTTCACAAAATTTTATGCAACTTTGATAAATTGTTTATATCTATTGACATAAGCTCCCTTTCCATTTTTATAAATTTTAGATTTTACGTTTTCTTAAGTAATGAATTTTTATACTTAAAAAAGGGGGATTTTATGAAACTTTGGTGAATATATTAAGTAACATCCCTTTTGATTTGTATATATATTTCTAGTTGATCATATGAATTCATTTAAAGCATAAAAGACAAGTTAAAAGAGCAACGGGCGTATCATGCGCTAAAGCACAGCCCTTTATTTTGTAGGTGATGATCAAAGAAGAATAGATTTGTGTTCTTTGAGTGACACAGGTCGCTGCTTATTTCTTGTTTACCGAATATTTCAGGCAATCCCATAACCAATCTCTGACTGAGTCTCCTACTCGCGGTACCTCGAATGACCGAATAACACTGTTTTTATCCGAATAACACTTGTAATGACCGAATAACACTTGAAATTTTAATATTAGCACATATTGGTGACTTTTAAACATTGATTATTAATTATTAGTATATTATCAATGTATTTTGTAACTTATAAATGATTTACAGAAAGAAGATAAGTTCATAAAAAACTTGAAAAATTTAGTATGTAGATCCAATATGGTGACCATGGAAATCACAATGGCCGCCAAGTTCGATGTACACACTAAATTTAAAATGATCTTTATGAACTTATCTGCTTTCTGTAAATCATTTTTAAGTTATTAGATACATCGATAATATATTATTATTCAATAATCAATTTTTAAAAGTCACCAAAATGTGCTAATATTAAAATTTCAAGTGCTATTCGGATAATAGCAGTGTTATCCGGTCATTCGTGTTACCCTCCTACTCGTGTACTTTCAATATGCGGTACCTTGAATGACCGAATAACACTGTCATTATCAGAATTACACATATAATGACCGAATAACACTTGAAATTTTAATATTAGCATATATATTTGTGACTTTTAAACATTGATTATTAAATAATTATATTTTATTGATGTATTTTATAACTTACAAATGTTTTTCTGAAAGCAGATAAGTTCATAAAAAACTTTTAAAATTTAATATGTACATCGAACGTGGCGGCCACGGAAATCACAATGGCCGCCATGTACGATGTACACACTAAATCTAAAATGATCTTTATGAACTGTTTTGCTTTCTGCAAATCATTTTTAAGTTATAAAATACATCGATAATATATTATTATTTAATGATCAATGTTTAAAAGTCACAAATATGTGCTAATATGTGTTATTCGGATAATAACAGTGTTATTTGGTCATTCATGTTACCCCTTTCAATGTAACTTAACCACCCTTATAGATTGACTTGATTACAGTACAGTGGAGTCCCCGGTGTCCGCGCGGCCTGTGATATCGCACATTAGCTGATTTTGTCATATCAACACAGTAACACAAATAAAATTGATCTTGTTATTGTTTTAGCCTTCCAAAGGGATAAAAAAGAACAAAATTGATCAGTTCAAGAGTTAATTAATTACTGCAATCCCGTGATTTACCATATTTGGCCAATTTCCATTAAAAAAAATTACATCATCAGATAAAAGTTGTTTTATTTTAAGTCAAATTTATATCAAATTGAAATAATTTTTTCTCTGCATCCTTGGCAGTGTGCTTGGTTCAAAATCAGCTATATTTCGTAGTAGAAAATCTTTCCTTTATTCAAATTACCGGTAAGCTATTTTTGGAAGGCATGCACGAAATCACCGGACATTGGAGGAACTCTCAGAACAGGGGTTTCCCTAATTTTGGACACACATTACACAAAATCTAGAAGATAAAACCATATCAACAGAAGATTTTATGAAATAAAAGTATGATATGAATGTGTTCACACAATAGTATCCAATTATTGGTTTTATCAGTTAAATGAAGTGAAGTCATCAGTCTTAGGTGCGCGGATACACCAGACTGCACTGTACCTCAAATGACCGAATAACACTGTTATTATCTGAATTACACTTGTAATGACTGAATATCACTTGAAATTTTTATATTAGCACATATTACTGACTTTTAAACATTTTCTATTAAATAATAGTGTATTATAAAGGTTTTTATAACTTAAAAATGATATATAAAAAGCAAGTTAGTTCATTATGATCGTTATACATATAGTGTTGACATCCAACCTAGGATAACGCATATACCATGTGACATGGTTGCCATATTGGATGTACACACTTATTGACTCTATATTTATAACGACCTTTAAGAACTTACCTGCTTGCTGTAAATCATTTTTAAGTTATCAAATACACTTATAATATGATTATTATACATATGATATCTTTTAATAATTAATGTATAAAAGTCACCAAAATGTGCATATATTAAGATTTCAAGTGTTATTTGGATAATAACGGTGTTATATATAAGGTCATTCGTGTGCATACAAAATCTTGCATTATAATAGTAATATGACAGTCATGCCAGTAGACAATTTGTTGCAGTTTGAACTACAAATGAATACAGAAAAATATCTGATGTACACAAATGTATGTTTTCATACATTTTGCTTTAACTTTTTGAAGCAGCACACAATCATTTGCTTACTAAATTTGGGTCCTAGGGCTTTTATTTGAAGTGAAAAGACCAGAAAAACCTTCTTTTTTATGCTGGAAATTCCCTTTCCCTGTTTTTTGTGACTTGTTATTAAATTCAACATCCTTGTGCATGTAGCCATACTTCATGTCAAACATTATACAAATTACTGACATATTATTATTATTAGTGTATATTTTCCAGTATTTTACGAGAATTTATGACTATGAATGTTCATGCACAATATATTCTTTCTTTCCCTATAACATGTTTGTCCAACAATTTTTCAGATTACTTAGACTTCCTTGATGGGACTGATAGCTATGTAGATGACATGGACCAAGACAGTGAGATCATGTCCAGACCAAGAAGTCCAGGGTCAAGGATGTCCACACCAGAATTACAGCTATCATCAACTCATCCACAGGAAGTGACTTCACTTGTAGATTTTGCAGCAAAAATAGTAGCTAAACATGTGTCTTGTGAAGAAATAGAAAGTCACGATCCACCTCTTGATGAGTCAATGTTGAAAAAGGTATATTATTTTAGCTTTCTCCTGGGGATTGGTCGGACTGTCCTGTATTTACCTTTCAATTTACATCTGAAAGAAAGTGGAATGATTCAACAAAACTGACAAATTATGCATGTTATGTGGAATGATTTAGTCAAACTGCCATATTATATGATCAATTAGTTCTGTAGTAGTGTTAAAAGTTAAAGAATGGCAAAGCTAGTTTAAACTCTTGCACTACAAGGCAGCTTTTAGGACAAGGGGTATGCCTTAAAAAAAGTAAAAGTAAAAGTAACTTTATAAATTTATGCCAAGGATATACAAATATTGAAACAGATGAAGAGTTAAGTGTGTTTATTTACGTTTTTTGATTGAGTTAAGCCTTCCAATTGATATTTTATCTTGTGGTTTTCTATATCATATGTATATTGGATGTTATGCTATTGTTTCAGAAAAAAAGAGAAGGTTTGGTACCATTAAAACGTTTAATCCCGCTGCAAATGTTTGCACCTGTCCTAAGTCAGGAATCTGATGTACAAAAGTTGTCTTTTGTTTATGTAATTTATATGTGTTTCTCGTTTCTCATTTTTTCATATAGATTAGACCGTTGGTTTTCCTGTTTGAATGGTTTTACACTAGTAATTTTGGGGCCCTTTATAGCTTTTTGTTCAGTGTGAGCCAAGGCTCTGTGTTGAAGGCCGTACATTGACCTGTAATGGTTTACTTTTATAAATTGTTATTTGGATGGAGAGTTGTCTCATTGGCACTCACACCACATCTTTCTATATCTAATTATAACCAAAAGTGAGCTAAAAATGTTAGACCTAAGATCAATTTGCCTGAGGGAGTCTAACCTTAGTTTATAAACATGATAAATTGAATTTATTAATGGTGTAAATGGTAAAAAAAAAGAAGCATTTCCTGAAACCTATTATCATTTATTCAAACTTTTTATGTGGGTGAATTTTCATGAGTTTTTAAAAAATGAAACAAATTTGATGAGTGCAACTTGAGATCTTTGGAAGGGTACAAATGTATTTGTAATATTTTCTGTTGTAGATTGCATTTTGGGCCTTTCCTCAAGATGAAAGTCATGTCAAGGTTTTTTCACAGCTGACATTGAGAACACCTTATGAATGGAATGCAGGAGAAAGAAAGGCAACAGAAGGGAAAATAAAGAAAATGCGCCAAGTTGGTGAGCAAAAGCATTCTTCTCAGACAAGAATATGATAGATAATACGAAGCCATCATAAGTGTTTTGCCCTGACTCCATTAGATCAAATATTATTTTCATAATTAATGGTACATGTATCTTGACATAATTTTTGGGATAAAGATTTTATATTCATACAATCAAAACCGTTTTGTGATCAGCTTGCTATTAATTTTCCAGACTTTATCACTATTTTTAAGATAAAAAAAAACAGTGCAATGAGCACGACAGTTTGGAGTTGAATTTTATTTATTTTTTCAAGCAGCCATATGGGCCCCTAGTTAAATAGATTTTGGGGCCTATAGTAAATCATAATACGGTACCCCATAAATTTTTAGGAAATCATGATTTTCAATACAAATTTTGGGGCACCTAGGCTATTTTCCTTTTTAAAATAGTTTATAGAACCGAGGACAGGGGACTTTGTCTTTGAAATTCATTATGTATATTGGTAATCTTGTTGGTTTTCATTAAACTTAAAGTATATTATTAGTCCAAATTTATAGATTTAGCTTTGAAACATTATTAATATATGTTATGTATGTACATGTTGCTGTAAAAGAGGGGCGAACAATACCAAAGGGACATTCAAACTCATAGATCAAAATAAACTGAAAACGCCATGGCTAAAAAAGAAAAAGACAAACAGACAAATAATAGTACACAAGACACAACATAGAAAACTAAAGACAATGCAACACAAACCCCACCAAAAACTGGTGGGGATCTCAGGTGCACCGGAAAGGTGAGCAGATCTTGCTCCACATGCATGACATGTGCCACCCGTCATGGTGCTCATTTAAATTGCTTTTTTTTTTTTTTTTTTTTATTAAAGCTTGCCATTTCTATGTCAGAACCTGTTCTAAACATATATGTTTTTGTTTGTTTTATTAAACCTGATTCAGAACTTCCATAATGGTTGAGTTATTGCAGAGGGATATTTTCACTATTTAATCTTCATCCAGAATTAGTGTTGATAAACCCCTAGATGAAGCTTCTTTAACTGTCTATCCTTAATTGTTATAGGTTCATGGTTGCTGCTTTTGTTGAAACCAGAGATAAGACAGAAATTAGTGTAAATAAATCCCTAGATGAAGCTTCTTTAACTGTCTATCTTTAATTTATAGGTTTCATGGTTGCTGCTTTTGTTGAAACCAGAGATAATACAGAAGCCAAAGTGTCACTTACATTTGAAAAGCAGCATTTAACATCAACTTCCTGTTCAGCTTGCTCAGAGTCTGTTTTCTGTCAACATACTATAGCTGTTATTTTAGAGAGAATAAAGAATGCAGATAAGGTAAGATCAAACTTGATTTACACTCTTGTAGATGTTTTTGGAAAGATTGGAACTATTTGTTTTAATACACCTTATAGCTATTTATGTCAATTCAAATATGTTCTAAAAGTTAGACACTCAGAGTTAACTGTATTTACATAAGGACAAGAGAGCAGAAATTTTGCATGGATGATAACGCATTTGATATAAATATTTTAATAAATGATTTTAAAGCTAAAATGTGAATCTTATTTTCCATCCAACTGAACGAAAAAAATAGGCTCCTGGTTTCCAATTTTATCGTGCTTGCCTCTGACAAAAATGTCTGACATAAGAGCTACTTGATAAATCAATGTAATAATCATCTTTAATAAATTCATAATTTAAGTTTCACTTATCAGTTTTTAACTTGACAACAGTAAGTTAAAATTAGAAAAACACTTAATCTAAATTTAATTTTTTTTTTGGTGATTTTTTATCGGTTAATTTCTTTTAAAACAAATAGTTCATTTTATATTTCAATAAAAGAAATGTTTTTTTTGTCACAAAGAATGAATTAGTTTCTTTCTGTCTTTATGACAAAAAGCACATTTTCAATGCCTTCTTCTGGAAAATATGAAATTATGAATTGAATAACAATACACTACACCATCCTTTTAAAGATCTTTCATTCATATCAAAGCATTAAGGGCATGCAAAAATCAGTTAACCTTTTAGAATAGAAATATTAATACAATATGCCTCAAAAAGGGGGGAAATCTCCATCTTTTAACACTAGAATACAAATTTAGGTAGTCATGAAAGTTGTGGAAATAAAATTAATTTATACTGGCCTACAACAATTTCCCTTCAGTGTTGGTGTCAAATTTTTGTTGTCAAATCAATATTAAAGCAATCCTTGGCGGAGGAAACTAGTATACCTTTTTTTCTACATGCACATCTTTCTAAAGAACTGCATTAAATGCAATGGTGTGCAATAGTGCTATATCAAGGGTGTTTTTTCTACACAATATCTGTATATGATTTTAAATTATTCAATTTACTCTTCCAATCTTTCCACCAATGATTTAGATTACTTTTGATTTTTATCTTGATGTATAGTTATAGCATGTAGTACATGTTGAAATATGCCATCTTGTATATGATGTGAATGTGTATATTACCTTCAAATTTTATTATCACTTTAGTGTAACAACATGTGAACCCTCTGCTGTTGTTTTTTATTTGGTCGGGTTGTTGTCTCTTTGACACATTCCCCATTTCCATTCTCAATTTTATTTCATCATAGACGCTAAATAAACAAAATTTAACCACAGCTATAATATTATTTATAGTGACCTGTTCTTTAATATCCTCTTACTATAATACATTATTTATTGCAGGTTCCAATACATGCTCCAGTGACAGAGACCCTTTCTACATTAACTAGAGACCAGTTACAAAAGCTGTTACAGTATGCTATAAATGAAGACCCCGGAGGTGTATTAGGAAGAGTTTTTCAATATATCGGTACTATTCAATGTCATTTGTGTAAATTTAAACCTCCATATTTTTCAGTTCTCTATGATTATGCTATCTCCTACCAAAGCGAGTTGTTGTGTTAAACATTCAGGTATCCATGTAAATCATACTTCCTTTCTCAATTTTATACTGGCTTTTTGTTCAGCCTGCAACATGTTATTGCAGAAGGTAGACAAAGCTGTCCTTCATTCTAACTTATTTTGTCATGAAATTTGATCAGAAGTTTTGAAGTTTTTTTTGATTGAAAAAAGACAGTATTACAAAATTTTGAAATTATGAAATAGATTGACAATATCTTGTTTACAAATTCAATTAAAGAAGTGCATATTCATCTGCAAGTTTTCATTTGATGTTTAATTCAGTTTTGGTGTTCAAATATTGCAGCTGTCAAGACATTAGTTTGAAGAAGTTTATTTTTCCAGTGAAACCTGTGTTTTGCCTTATTGAAATAACAAGAAAATAAAAAAAAAACTATATTTATTTTTTCCTACTGCAAGTATTATACTAGCTGAAAACTAAATGGCTCTTAATATTTAAAAGGAAAACATGTCATTTAGTTATTTTCCAGGATGAATGTATGATAACTTGAAACCAACTCATGTCATTCAAGAAATGTAGCCTTCTGTCTTTTTATTGTTAAATTATAGGGTTGGGAAGGTGTCTCATTTTAAAATGATCAACACTACTTTTCTTATTTTCTTTCTAATTATTGCTAAAATATGTATAAAATCACTATCATAAGAGTGCATAATTTAGCACTACAAATATACAAGCATTAACTAGTGAGCTGTAAAGGCATCAAGGGACTTTAGATTTCTAATTTCCCATATTTTATTTTCTAGATGAAATCAGAGACATCCATTCTGAATATAATACTCTACAGGGAGCACCTGATCCAACATTTGGATTGCTGCCCGATGAACAGTCAACATGGGATATATCATTGGAGAAACTTAAGAAGAAACTTGCATCTGATCTGTCTGATAGGTAAATGTAGTTGAACTGTTTAAACAAATTATGAACACTTTACGGAAATGTAGTTGAACTGTTTAAAGAAATTATGAACACATGTTATTTTGTAAGTTACTCATGTCATGATAATTATTCACTTTAAAATAATGCATAGAATGTGGCAGTTCCAACAAAGTTCTTTCAAAATTCATAAGATTTGGTTTGTTGTCAAGTTGACAACTCATTTCTAATTTGAATAGGTTGTTTCTGATGACAACATGCATGACCTGGAGGTCAAGTTATTATAATTAAAATGACTATGTCCAGTGTTTGCAAATTACAAAAGGAGCTGGTAGGATATAAATAGATGGCTACTGAAGATGATCATTTCATAGCTATACATGGATCGGTTATTATTATCCCTTAAAATTGGATATTTAAGTCTTATTTGCATGCAGTTTTGGAATAATTCATGCAGTCATAACCATTTTAAGCTGTTATCAAGACCTTTTTCACAAAAAATTTTGGCCAAAAAAAAGAACATAGAGCGTTGAGCACAACATTCTATACATCATATTAATCTCTATTTTAATAAATTACTGTGTAATATGTAATCAGATATATTCTAATTTCAAAATGGTGAATATGTGTATGGCCATAAGTTTACATAAGTTTTACATGGTGTACCAATCTATTTGTTCTAAAACTATCAATAAGGTCAATGTGTATGTTATATTAAAAATTTGAATTATCTTTCTTTGTCCATATACAATTGTGTATAACTGTTGAACCAACTACAATTATGGACCAAGGAAGATATATGCAATTCATAGTTACTTTCGAATGCTTTAGTAATACAATGCAATGTAAGTTTTATATTACAACTGCGGGAAGAACGCAAGTCCTAATGGTTCCCACACGATAAATAGAGAACCCCTCTCAACTAAATGGATTGAAATTGAGATGTGACTTTAACCAAAAAAATTCAGGTTAAAATTCTTGTTTGATAATTTTATGCCTATTGTTTTAAACTTAAATGTTGTATCCTTATTTCCCTGCAGGTTAATATTATTAAATCACAGATTTCCTAAAAGAAAATATTAAACAGCTAGTATTAAGTCTTGTTTATGCACCTTTCATTTAAGATACAACTCGTACAAAGACACATGTGACATATTTCTGAAGGCCAAAACAGGTTTTCATGATTGGTACTTTCGGAGAATCAGTGATCTTATCAGAAAAAATGAAGTGGAGGCAGCAGGCCAAATTCTTATTGCCATAGCTGAGACAGTTTTGACAGGTAAATAAAAATACAACAATTATTACAAAAAACATTGCTCTTTAGATTCTGCCTTTAAATGGTTGCTAAGCATGACAGAGTTCTGGTCTATCCATTCATATATTAAATGACACTCCTTGACTCTACTTATCAATAAGTTGTTGTAAGTAGTAGAGAGTGGTGGGTCAATTTTAAGGTGTACATGTATCCACTTCTAATTATATATATGAAGGCAGGGGTTAACCCAAGAAACTTCAGACAGACAAAGATACTGATGAATCGTAGATATTCTAATTCATTTATATGTAGTCTAAATCAGACAAAACTTTCAAACATGGCTATCTTATTTAATATATAACATTAAACTGTGCAGCATGTTCACATCAAGACTGATAACAAAATATAGGAATATCTGGTGTCTTCCCAGAGAAAAATGCATCACTCATCAAATTCTTGTTAACTGATTGCTTATATTTTCTATCAAATAATGGTCATGTTTGAAATAAGAAGCAGAAGCTTACAGTTTTTGTTGTATTTTATATGTTCATGATATATATCAATTGATGAATGACCCCTATAAAAATATCCATTCCTTGAATAATTGGACCAAAAATAGTTTTCTACAGTGTCTGGTTTCGATGCAAATTATATAACCAGTTTATTCTTTTCACTCTAGGGAACAATCCAAATCATTCCATCCTTTCTATACAAGGATCAACATCCCTTTGACATAGTGTTAATTTTATGTTGGTGTCTTTGTTAGTTCTTTTATTCTGCCATTAAATTCATGAAATTTAAATGAATTTTGTAGATGCAAGCAGTGTTTATAGATGGGAAAGTTCAACAAAACGGGTATTCCTTGACATAGAAAGAATGTTTAGTTGTTTTATTGCTTCTTTTACTGGAAAAGTTAGACAGGATATGATAGCAGCATCACTGAAAATCAACAAGTAAGAAGAAAAAACATGATTAAAATTGTCATTTTACCGCTTGTATCCCTTATAAACCCTGAGGTTATATTGATGTCCACAGTTCAAAGTGCACTTATTGTTATGGACATTCCAAGAAGGCAGATAAAAAATGAATAAAAATAATTTCTTAAAATTAAAAAAAATTAAGAATCATTTTTAAGTGATTTTTATGTTTATTATATCTAGAAAAGGAATGACAACACTAAAATCTACCTATTGCAGAAATAACCATTTACTCAAGAATCAATTTAAAAAAAAATGAGGATAATGTCTGTAACTTAAAGGTAGAAATGTTTATGCATAGGTTTAGTTCACACTCCCGTTCTTAACCCTTTCGCCGATGAGTCCCGGTTTACCGGGATTCACGCTTCAGACAGCTGACGATGAGTCCCGTTTTACCGGGATCGGAATACCTCTATTATGTTTCCCGCTCAAAACAGTGCAAACATGAGTTATCTTTCTTTGAAGAATACCTGGATGAAAGTGTAAACATGGCGCTTCCGTTTGTTGAAAACCGTGTCAAAATCAGAGGAAATTTACAGAATTTACGAGAATTTGAAATGAGGGAACATTTTTTTTGAAAGAATATGGAAGAATTGAAGCAAAACTGGTATACTTTTTTGACATAAAATGTTGTTTTAAGTACAAAACACTTGGAATGGACATCGTTCAGTGTGAGGAATTTGTACAGCCTCATAAAATTTTTCAAAATTTTGCCGTTTTGGGTTAAAATATTACGATTTGGGGTCAAAGAGCAGAATTTTGAGAATTTCACCTAGAAAATGCCGAAAATTAGAAAATTTGAATATTTTAAGAAAAATAAATTATCAAAACATGAACAAAACTGTGAACATGGTGTTATTGAATGAAATAAATACACAAATAACTACAAACAAGTTTTTATTGACATTTATTATGAAGATCTCCCACTTGAGTAATAGTAGCCAGGGAAGCCATCGTCTCAGAGTAGTTTCTGTCTGGGCAGCAATCGGTGAAAGGGTTAAAGAAGCTTACAGCAAGGCAAAATTTTTCCCCGTCCACCTAGCTATTGTTTAGATTGTTAATTATACCCCCGCTTTAAAAAAGGGGGGGTATACTGTTTTACCTCTGTCTGTCAGTCCGTCCGTCCGTCCATCAGTTCGTCCGTCCGTCCGTCCGCCAGTCAGTCTGTCCCATGAAACTTTCGTCACATTTTCTCAGGAACTACACATCCACCCTTTCTGTAATTTGGTATCAACATTTATATATGTCAGCCATACCTTGTGATGCGTTTTCAGATTCATCACTTGACAACTTCCTGTTTACCGAACACTTGTCTGATTTTACACATGATAGCCAAGTTGAAAATTTCGTCACATTTTTCTCAGGAACTACAATACAAGGATTTCTGAAATTTGGTTTCAGGATTTATATAAGTCAGCTTTACCGTGTGATGTGTTTTCAGATTCATCACTCGACAACTTCCTGTTTACCGAACACTTGTATGATTTTACACATGATAGCCAAGTTGAAAATTTTCGTCACATTTTTCTCAGGAACTACAATACAAGGATTTCTGAAATTTGGTTTCAGGATTTTTATAAGTCAGCTATAAAGTGTGATGCGTTTTCAGATTCATCACTCGACAACTTCCTGTTTACCGAACACTTGCATATTTTTACACTATTAATATTATCCACTTGCGGCGGGGGTATCATCAGTGAGCAGTAGCTCGCAGTTTCACTTGTTTGTTCTCATTTGAATATATATGAAATAATTGTAACTGGGTACTAAACAGGCTACAATCAATCAATTATAAGCAATAGTTTATATATCTATATTTGGTGTAAGGTGTACTTGTTTGTCTGCCAGGGTTGATCTTACTTACTGTCATTTTCATGGTTACTGATAATGTTATAAAGATAAGATTATGTTTAATCCGTAGAACCTTTTCATCTTAAAGACATAATTTAATTATGATCAGTAAAGCATGTGTACTTTAGTGTAAATTGATAATGTTTTCCTGGTACAAAAGACATCATGATTTATTGGCTTTGATTTCTTGTTAACTCATTAAAAAGGTTTGCTAATTTTAAAATATTTTATTTACAAGTAAACATCAAAATATCAGTTCTTGTGCCATGTGAGGAATTCTAGATTTTTTTTTTTAGCTTTTAGTTTTGTTTTTGTTTTGTTTTACAGGAGAATAAAAGAGGCCCAGTCTACCCCATCCTTTTTGGAACCAAAGAAATGGTCAGAAATGATATCTATCAAATTAAAGAAAATTGGTGAGAGTAATCAGGCTGCAGTTGATGTTATGGATGGACAAGAAAATTTACCATTTTATGAGCCAATAGTTGCAAGCCAATTACCAGAAACTCCTGACGTTTTAATTAAGTTATACAACAAAGAACAATCAACTTCAGAAGTGTTAGTTTTTTTATGCTTTCAGAAATATTTGGTGAAGAAATTTCGAATTTCTCATAAAGGTGTTGATTTTATCAATAAGACAGTATAGTAATTGTTGAGTTTGTACAATTATCTCTCCTGTTCAGGTAAAGCCATATAAGCTATTGCCATCACATGGTGCCAGTCATCGCCTGTCCTAATCTTTTTAAAGTGTCTTCGCCAAAACTACTGAACCACTTTTAAGCAAACTTCAAATGATTGACACTTGCAAGTGAATAGTTCGATCTCATTGAATCTGTAATCATAGGACCTTCAAATTAACCCCTTAGCAAGAGTTGGGTTATAAATGAATAAGACATGTTCAGTTATTTAAAAAAGGAAAAGAATGTCAACATTGAAAGTGAAACAAGGGTAAACCATTTGATTGACCTATTCAATCCTCAAACATTTATTCTTATATAGGTAAACATATATATTTTAAACCTACAATATGAAACCAATAAGACCTAGAAAAATCCAATTGCACTAGTTGGCTATCTATCTTTATTTGTATTTATGGTTATATAATGTTATATGACCACCAGCAGTCTTTTGATGTCACCTTGATGATTAAATAGATGGCGTTTACACTTAGATAAACAAGAAATGCTGACATATATTATTGAGACTATGCATTGTAAATTGTTTATTTAAGATTATTTATAATTTGGATAACGTTTAAGTTGTTATAAATCAAATCAGAGGCGGATTTTTTTGGGGGGGGGGGCAGAGGGCCCAGGCCCCCCCTCCCCTTTTTCGAAAAAAATTTGGTTGCTTATTTAGGGAATCATTGAAGCAAGACTTGAGCGGGCCCCCTCTTAGGTCAGTCAGTGGTCCCCCACTTATATAAATTTCTGGATCCACCACTGCAAATGAGAATTTGAGTCAAATTGGTGAACTTGAATTTGAATGCTAGGCCCTTTAAATTGACTCTGATTGATCTGTGAATACCTGTATGTAAAGTTAAACCTAATAAAGAAAGATTCACTGCCATTTGTTTTATTCAGAACATTATACATGGTCGGAACATTATACATCGTAAAGATATCGCCATCTACCATTTCTCTAGAAGTTTGAATCCATTTACACTGCAACAAATGTTTACATAATAAAATGTATGTCTTGTTTTTCCTAACCTAGGATGTAACAGTAAGACAATTTTGGTTTTAATATAAAGGACATGTCTTAAATGTTTCAGAATGTATGATGAACCATTGGATGTGATGCTGTTTAGATTTGATTGTATTGTACAATATCACCAATGGACAGATGACTCCAGTTGTAGATATAAAATGTGTGTATTAGGGTCCTTCATCCTGAAAAAGTTGACATTGTTGTCAGAAAATGTAAGATTTAATTATGCCTGCTCTGTGTTAAAGTCATATGAAACGAGTGAAACGAGTGAGTGGTGAAAAATATGTTTATCCAATTCTTTTACCAATGCATGTATATATCATAAACTTAGTCCTCTGTACACGATGTTCTCATTTTTTACACAAATATAACGTATGATCGTCAAATTTTTTTCTCTCTGTTATGATTAAACAAATATGGCTGCTCATTAAATGCCGTGTTTTGAAGCCGAAGTTTACTGATTGTCACCTTATAGTAAACAAATAACAAAAAGCATGGGTATTGAGCACTTGTTTAACATGTACAATCAGAGAATTGTTTATTTTAATGACAGATCTATGCGTATTGCGACCAACAGATTTTTACGAGGAGGGTTACGCTCAGGTCACTATGCATACGGAAAACATGTCGGCGGGAAGCAATTAAAAATAAGTAAACTTCTTCTGAAAGTGGACAAATTAAAGAATTTTCCTCAGAAAAAAGTATATGTACATAAGTTGTATAATGAAAACTATCCATTTAGTTATAAATAACATATGCATATTTTTTTTTTAATTTGAGGTTTCTTATGACTTTAAGAAACATCAGATCTCCACTGGAAGTGGGCACTATATTGCATTTACCTTGTTTGTCAGTCAGTGTTCGTCCAATAAATATTTCAATCACACTTTCATCACATTCTACTGAACAAAATCTTGTTGTTTGCCAATACTTTCAATTTTGATGACACCGCAACTGAAAGTTTAGGGGCATATTGTTTGACCCCTGTCCCTCTGTCTGTCTGTTTGTCAGTCTGTCCAATTCCCATTATGGGTATATAGTTATTTGGCATAACATCTCCAACAGTTTAAATCCTAGGAAGTTTTCACTTTGCTCTCTGTTTGTACATATATTGAAGATGTGCATGTGGTCTAGGTTTTAATTATTATACCCCCGCTTTAAAAAAGGGGGGTATATCTGTTTTACCTCTGTCTGTCAGTCCGTCCGTCAGTCCGTCAGTCAGTCCGTCCCATGAAACTTTCGTCACATTTTTCTCAGGAACTACACATCCACCCTTTCTGTAATTTGGTATCAACATTTATATATGTTAGCCATACCGTGTGATGCGTTTTCAGATTCATCACTTGACAACTTCCTGTTTACCGAACACTTGTATGATTTTACACATGATAGCCAAGTTGAAAATTTTCGTCACATTTTTCTCAGCAACTACAATACAAGGATTTCTGAAATTTGGTTTCAGGATTTATATAAGTCAGCTATACCGTGTGATGCGTTTTCAGATTCATCACTTGACAACTTCCTGTTTACCGAACACTTGCAATATTTTTACATTATTAATATTATCCACTTGCGGCGGGGGTATCATCAGTGAGCAGTAGCTCGCAGTTTCACTTGTTTTTATTCATATTTGCATTTTTTGTAGTATATCCTTGCATAAGAGGTGTCTAGTGTTTCGGAAAACCATACTTTTTTATCTGGTTCTTAAATGTTAGATCTATGGCAAATTTGTACAAAGTGCACACTTACTAATGTATACTTAGCTTGCTAATTTCAAAACTTTATTCTGTTATTTGGATTGAAATAGAAGATCCAATTGATTTTTGTCGAGCCTTCGACTTTAGTCGAAAAAGCGAGACATAGCGATCCTACATTCCGTCGGCGACCACAAATATTCACTCTGTTATTTGAAATTTTAATAACTTTCTTAAACTAAACTGGATTTCTACCAAACTTGGACAAAAGCTAGTTTATGATCACAACATAGTATCCAGAAGTAAATTTTGTAAAAATAAAATTCCATTTTTTCTGTACTTTAATTAAATGGACTTAGTTTTTCTGCCAGGAAACAATGCATTCACTCTATGAATAAAGTTTTTAAAATTTAAATAACTTTCTTATACTGTTTTGGATTTGTAACAAACTTGGACAGAAGCTTGTTTATGATCAACAGCTCATATCTGGAAAGAAATTTTGTTAAAATTTTGTACCTGACTGTGTATCCGTATTTTACTTATAAATGGACTTAGTTTTCTTCCAGTTAACATTGCATACAGTCTGCAGTTAAATTTTTAAAAACTTTTATTAGATTCATAAACTATCCTGGAATTTTTACCCAACTTGGACAGAAGCTTCTTACAATCATGACAATCAAAAGATAGTATCAAGAGGAGTAAACAATTTTATTGATTTTTTTTCCATATTTTTGTTGGGCCTGCAATTAACAGCAAAAGTAGGCGAGACACAGGGTTCTATGGAACCCTTACAAATTTTTGTGGTATTGAAGCAAAATTTACAATTGAGATGATACTAAACTTGATAAAATTGTTTTAATACTGTCCTTTTGTCAGCTTTTATTGTATTGCCTGACGTTGTCAATATAAGGGGACCCGTAGGATCACTCCACATTTTGTCAAGTCTTATCTCTTCAACCTAAATGGTATGAATGTAAGTTTTATATGAAAAGGCAAAACTTATAATCTTGAATATTTATTTTCAGTATTCAATCCTTAGATTTGACGAAAAAAGATTAAAAGTTATAGAAGAAATGAAAACCAAGGAGACTGAAAATGAAACTGCAGGTATATTATTTATATTTCTGTAGAAAATAATACCCCAAAGGGAATGCAGTTTGGAATATGCCAAATGATACACAAAATTTAAGTATTTAATTCTATTTTTGTAAAATTATTGGGTTAGAAATTATAAATAAGGGTCGGTTAGACAGTTATAAACTCTTTTTTTTTTAAATTTTGCCCAAATACCTATTCTGACAAAATTTCTTGCAAAATTTGTTCAACTAAGAGGTGTACATTTTGGTTTGTTTAAAAGTGTATGACTGAAAACAATCTTAATAAGCCTATTTATTGAATTGATATATTACTAGATGTAGATAATGAAGCCTTTGAGCCACCTCCACCAAAGAGAGCAAAAAGGAGAGAAACAAAGAAAAGAAAGCCTAAAGAGAAAGTAAAGGCAGTGAAAAAAAATGTCAATAATTTTGAAGAAATAAAGGAAGAAATGAGAAGAGCCACAGAAGATGAGTCTTTAGATGGATTATCACAGGTAATTTCTGCTGCTACATTATATACTGATTAAATTATAACATAAAGAAACAATATGAGATGATGTCTGAGATTACATTAATTATTAGACGTCATGCAAGTAAGTTAAATTAGTAGAGTGACTATATGACAATAACTTGTTATTTAAAACTAACTGCAATTTTGACATTAATTATTTCAAAGAATTAGCAAATATGTGGTAAGATGTGAGCTTCAAAGCAGATCTGGGGACACAGAAATACCAGACATTCTTCTGTTAAGTCTTGTAAGCGTTCTCACGCCTACAAGGATTATTCAAAAGGAAATAAATTAAAAATTTTGAAAATCAGCGCAGATTTACTATATTTAAAGATATACTTCTTTCTATTCTATTGAAATCTCTTATTGACCTACAGTATAATTTAAGGTTGATTATATTTTGATGTCCTAGATGTAACTGTACTTGACATGTTTGTTTTAGCAAAATTGCAAATTCATGGGAAACAATTTATTTGGAAACTATATTACTATAAACAAGTAATATTGCTCTGAATTTTGAAGTCAAAATGCATAATAGTTAAATGTTATGGTTATTTTTAGGGTCAAGTATGCTACAGTATGTTGTATGTGAGTTTTAGGATTTGGCAGACGTTAATGGTGGCGGACCTTGACACTGCAATGCAGAATATAGTAATGGAAGCAACTGTCCGAGTATTTGAACTGTCTAGATTCAGATAAACATAAGTATGGATATCAAAGAAGTTGAATGGTGGGAACAGTTGATGGATAAATCTGTTAACTATATGAAAGCCTTTACAACTTATGATTCATTCAGACAGATTGCTAAGAGATACTGCAGTGCAATATTACAGAGCAAATTGAATTTCTATAATGATTTCTTACCTTTACCTCTGACAGATCTGTTGATCACATATGGTGATCTCCCTATTGTGATCAGCTGAAGATTGCAGTTGAAGTTCTCTGTCACTCGCGACAACCAATCTACCAGTTTCAACATGCTCAAAACTTTCGTAAGCTTAAGTATTGTATATTATTAGATTTTAATATTGAATGACTTAATTGAGGGCTGTATCATGTAAGTCAATTTGCATTGTGTTCTATTTATAAAATCAAATAATTAAATGCTAGTTTTACAGCATGGTACATACTACCTAATCTCTTCTTCAGATAAAACAAATAGTACAGTCATCTGAGGTTTGATTTTGCAATACTACAAAAGCAGGGTTATATGTAAATGTCTTAAAAACAAATATGCAAAATATCATATACAGCTAAAAGATCTACAAATAAGTCCTAAGGAAATAGAGAACAGTAACATAGAAAAAATAGAACACAAACATAATCTTATAGTCATTTATTTTTTAACAAACTATATAGAGTTTTAAAGTAGGGTTGGCTATCCCCAACATAATTAGCTCAGGAAATTCTCCTCTGACCACAGTCTCAGGTTTGGATATTTCTTCTGGATACTGGATCACACTATTTAATCTACCCCTCTCTGAAATCAGAATTATACTCACAAACTTCCTACTTAAAAGCAAGTACCTACATTATTATCTTAACAACAATGATTGATAGCCAGACACTTTAAATTCTGTGGATTCATTTATTTTCGTGGATAAAGGAAAACTTGTATGTTCGTTAATATTTAATTTCGTGGTTTTGCTGAGGTCTGCATACAAGCCTAAAGAAAACTTGTCATTCCTTGAAAATTTAATTTCGTGGTTTACCTGTACCCACAAAATCCATGAAAAATTGGTATCCAACGAATATTAATGAATCCACAGCAAGGACAATGATGAGCAAGACAAGACATACAAATAAATCAACATGGCCAAAATCATCAGTCAACTCCTTATTGGAGCTCTAAAAAGCTATAAAACATGGCAACCTGAAAAAAAAAAGATCCAACAAGATAAAATCTTCTAAAAGTTAATAAACTCTCAGGAAATCTTAGTAATATGTTGTATTTTACCTTGTTTTTCCATTTAACATTATTGGGATGTATTTAGGAATAACATGGACATGATATATTATAGTGTTTTGAGTAAACATCATGATTTTTTTCTTATCTTTTTTATTTGCAGTTCAAACAGATATGTCAAATCTTAAAAGGATATCGTCAAGAAATACAAGATATTGCTGTCTCTAGTTTTTAGTGTAAACAATGATATGCCTGAACAGTCAGCAGCAGCCAGACAGGTATGGAATTAAATTGTTCAAATAATTGTACTGTTAATGCATTATCATCTATTTGGTACTATTTTTTGGGGGTAAAGATTTTTAACCACAAATTGAAGCGAACAACACAATACATTTCTCATACATGTAGGTTTGAATGCTGAATTTTTATAAAATCTAGAAATTCAATGTCAAAGAAAATTCATTTTGGAGCTTTTGCCAACACTTGATTATCATTGTTATTACAGACTTTAAAAAAAATCTTAATTTCAGTAAACATTGTACTTGGCTAAAAATAAAACAAAAGGATAAAATGATTTTATATAGATAGATTGAGAAAATCTGACATGAGGCAAAAGTTAAAAGCTTAGAATATCAAGATCTACTTACTTCTTATTTTTCACCTAAATTATCAGATGACTCCTTATATAAGAGTTATTGCCCTTAAAAAAGTTCAATGACAATTTGATATAAATTTTAATTGTACCCCACACAACGAAGTTGCGGAGGGTATAATGTTTTTGACCCGTCATTCCGTCCGTCTGTCAGTCCTGTTTCTTGTCATCGCAACTCCTCTCAAACCACACAACAAAATTTCACAAAACCTTTTTAGATAATAAGGACATAATATGTAGATGTGCATATCGACAGGAAATTACGATTCAATATTTTTAGCTCACATGGCCCAAAGGCTAATAACTAAAAAACCAAAGCATTTAGAGCAAATCTGACATGAGTAAAATTGTTAATCAGGTCAAGATCTATCTGCCTTGAAATTTTCAGATGAATCGGACAACTTGCTGTTAGGTTGCTGCCCCCGAATTGGTAATTTTAAGGAAATTTTGCTGTTTTTGGTTATTATCTTGATATTATTATAGATAGAGATAAACTGTAAATAGCAATAATGTTCAGCAAAGTAAGATTTACAAATAAGTCAACATGACCAAAATGGTCAGTTGACCCTTTAGGAGTTATTGCCCTTTATAGTAAATTTTTAACCATTTTTCGTAAATCTTAGTAATCTTTTAGAAAAATCTTCTCCTCTGAAACTACTGGGCCAAATAAAACCAAACTTGTCCACAATCATCATTGGGGTATCTAGTTTAAAAAATGTGTCTGATGACCCGCCAACCAACTAAGATGGCCACCATGGCTAAAAATAGAACATAGGGGTAAAATGCAGTTTTTGGCTTATAACTCAAAAACCAAAGCATTTAGAGCAAATCTGACATGGGTAAAATTGTTAATCAGGTCAAAATCTATCTGCCTTCAAAATTTTCAGATGAATCGGACAACTTGTTGTTAGGTTGCTGCCCCCGAATTGGTAATTTTAAGGAAATTTTGCTGTTTTTGGTTATTATCTTGAATATTATTATAGATAGAGATAAACTGTGAAAGCAATAATGTTCAGCAAAGTAAGATTTACAAATAAGTCAACATGACCAAAATGGTCAGTTGACCCTTTTAGGAGTTATTGCCCTTTATAGTCAATTTTTAACCATTTTTCGTAAATCTTAGTAATCTTTTAGAAAAATCTTCTCTGAAACTACTGGGCCAAATCAAACCAAACTTGGCCACATACATCATTGGGGTATCTAGTTTAAAAATGTGTGGCTTGACTCGGCCAACCAACCAAGATGGCTGCCATGGCTAAAAATAGAACATAGGGGTAAAATGCAGTTTTTGGCTTATAACTCAAAAACCAAAGCATTTAGAGCAAATTTTACAGGAGATGAAATTGTTTATTAGGTGAAGATCTGTCTGCCCTAAAATTTTAAGATGAATCGGATAATTGATTGTTAGGTTGCTGCCCCTGAATTGGTAATTTTAAGGAAATTTTGCCATTTTTTTGTTATTATTTTGAATATTATTATAGTTAGAGATCTGTAAACAGCAATAATGTACATCAAAGTAAGACTTAAAAATAAGTTAGCGTGACCTAAATGGTCAATTGACCCCCCTAAGGAGTTATTGCCCTTTATAGTCAATTTTTAACAATTTTCATAAAATTTGTAAATTTTCACTAGCATTTTCACTGAAATGACTGAGCCAAGTTCATTAAAGATAGAGATAATTGTAAGCAGCAAGAATGTTTAGTAAAGTAAGATCTACAAACACATCATCATCACCAAAACACAATTTTGTCATGTGTCCTTTGTTTAATATTCACATACACCAAGGTGAGCGACACAGGCTCTTTAGAGTCTCTAGTTTATATTGTTTTGGTATTCTTGAAGCTGTAATTAGGTTAAATGAGGATACTTCAAGTTAGACCTTTTAGTATTTAATGGTGTCTATAGATTGTAAATTTATAAAGTAATGTGTGTGAATGTTTGTAGAAAAAAAAACTGTGTATATATTTGTAACAATGCTAAAGATATTACAGTATACAGTTAATGCTTAACCCTTTCACCGATAGCTGCCCAGACAGAAGCTACTCTGAGACGATGGCTTCCCTGGCTACTATTATTCAAGTGGGAGATCTTGATAATAAATGTCAATAAAAACTTATCTGTAGTTATTTGTGTCTTCATTTCATCATGTTCATTCACTTACACCATGTTCACAGTTTTGTTCATGTTTTGAAATTTTTTTCTTCATAAAATATTCTAATTTTCTGCATTATCTAGGTGAAATTTTCAAAATTCTGCTCTTTGACCCAAAATCTTAGTTTTTTAACCCAAAACGGCAAAATTTTGAAAAATTTAATGAGACTGTACAAATTCCTTACACTGAACGATGTCCATTTCAAGTGTTTTGTACATAAAACGACATTTTATATAAAAAAAGTATACTAGTTTGGCTTCAATTCTTCCATATTCTTTCAAAAAAAATGTTCCCTCATTTCAAATTCTTGTAAATTCTGTAAATTTCCTCTGATTTTGACACGGTTTTCAACAAACGGAAGCACCATGTTTACACTTTCATCTTGGTATTCAACAACTCGTGTTTGCACTGTTTTGAATGGGAAATATAAAAGAGGTATTCTGAACCCGGTAATTGGGACTCATCATCAGCTGTCTGAAGAGTGAAGAGTGAAAGGGTTAAATGGTGTTTTTTTTTAAACTAAAATAACTTCTTGCAGTTGCGCACCATAAATCTTAGTGTAGTTACAGTCTTCACAATGAACTTAAATCTACAGGCACAGAGCTCAATTTTTGAAATTTTTTAGTTAGATTCTGTTGGCCTGTAAATATGATTTTTACAGGCCCAAGAGAAATTCTACAAGCCTGGGCTGCCTGGGCTACCACTCAGCGTGAAGACTGTAGTTAGTTTAATTTTTGAATCTTTTACAGGTATTATGGCATTTGGAATCTGTCCAGGATGGTGAATATGTGGTATCTGCGTACAATTGTATCAAAATGAATATTGAAAATATCAAAGAAAAAGAAGATCAAAGGATATTGCTGATTGTTTTATTGAATTGTATTAAGGAATGTGTTCTTCACAGTGGACAAAATGGACTGTTTAGTTATACTACAAGTGTTGCTGATACTCTAATGTATCTAGGTAATGCTCTGGTAGAGGAGTTTCCTGAAAGGGTGTTGCCATTGTGGACAGAATTGTGTAAATATTTTAACAAGTATCAAATGAAGTCTATCCTTGGTATCATTATCAAGGCTGTGGAAGTAAAGCCATCTCTCATTAATGATATGGCTCCAACACTGCAGAAATACTTTACATCTACTTTTAAACACGATAGAGAATGTTGTAGTTTGATGAGAATTTTCTTTCCTGATGAAACTAAGCGTCATCAGATGCTGAAGAAAATAGCAACTAATGCACAAAACTTCACTACATGTGCTTTGTTGAGGCTCGGAATCACTGAATATAAATTCTTGTCCAAAACAAATCCAAACTTGAATATTTTCAGTAAATATGTGAATAGTTTCCTACTGGTAGGATTAAAATCTCTAAAGGAGAAGAATGTAAGCTATGGATGGTCTTCATCTGGTTTACATTTAAACAGTAAAGAACTCAAATATCTTAAGTGGTACTTTGGTATGCTAGCAGCATGTTTAAGTAAGGAGATCATTAAATGTGATCCTTTTACTAAGTTAATGACATTACTTAAGGAAGTTCTGAAAAAAGATGTAAATCTCATGTTAGATTTCTACCAAGCCATGGAAGGTTCCCCTCTTGGATTAAAGGAAACAAAAACACAGTTAGGAAAAGAGCTAGTCAATAGTTACCTAGCTAAATTCAATCAAGAACTTAGGAACTGTAATCATACTCATTACATAAATGTTTTAGAGGATATGAAAAATGCTTGCAAGGCATGTGAACAGTATGTACCAAATGGAAGGAAAGAGTTTGGATCAGTAGTAATTACATTCATCAGACATACTTTCAAAGGGAAGAGGAAGTTGATTCAGCTTATGGATGAATTCTTCCCAGATTTTATTCCTGCAAAAAAGGCTGATAAGAAAGAGAAAGACAAAAAATAAATGTAAGGAGTGCTCATATGACTAGCGGGCTAAATTTGCAAGAGAGGACATTCTTGAATACAATCTGATATTACAAGAAAGGACAATCTGTAATGCTATCTGATTTTACAAAAGGGTCATATTTAATACAATCTGATATTACAAGAGAGAAAATGTTAATAGAATCTTTTAAATGAGTGAATGCACAATTTTCATGTGATTTTACTCGTATTTATGTTGTCAAATCAAGTTTTAGTACATGTAGTGCTTGTAAGCAAAGGTAGACTATTGTTAATCAATGAATTTCATGTTTACTTGTTTTATACTGTTGTTATAAATGCTCGTAGCAAATAGAATCATTAAACTAAAATA
This sequence comes from Mytilus edulis, assembly GCA_019925275.1. Taxonomy (NCBI): domain Eukaryota; kingdom Metazoa; phylum Mollusca; class Bivalvia; order Mytilida; family Mytilidae; genus Mytilus; species Mytilus edulis. Next base: position 97,864,456 of record CM034349.1, on the reverse strand, counting down.
AACCTTTTGTAATTGAAAGTTGAGAATTTTACCTGTAATATAAGTCTTCAAAATGTATGTATTTAACCTGTGTACTGATGGTTCTTAAGTTTTTAGTTAAAAAAAATAGTCTGAGTTCATCTGTGAATGGGAGATTTGGTTGCTGGCTCCTTGTATACCCCACATCACATTTTATTGGAACCCTGGGGTTGTTTGTGAATTCCAGCTAAGTTCACGTGCAAGAGGTCATTGTTTTCATACCAGGTCTGGTCAAATCTAAGATGATAATTGGTAGACTGTTAAGCAATCAAAGACCGGTCGCTCAAATGTTAAAATAAGGTGTTGTTTAAGGTAAGATATCATCCTGCAGGCTATAAACTTGTAAGGAAGTTTGTAAAAAATCCAGCTCATTATTTAAGACTAGAACAAAGTGGGTATCATGTTATTGTTGATAGAATTAGATGTGGTGTGATTCCCAATGAGACAACTCTTCACAAGCGACCAAATGACGCCAAAATTTACAACTATAAGTCAGTGTACAGCCTTCAACAATGAGCAAAGCCCATACCACATAGTTCACTATAAAAGGCCATGAAATGACAAATGTAAAACATTCAAACGAAAAAACTGATTGACTAATATATGTACAAATAAATGAACGAAATACAAATATGTAACACCAACAAATGACCGCTGAGTGACGGGCACATGCATACAAAATGTGGCAGGGATAAACATGTTTATATAGGTGGATCCCAACCCTCCCCTAACCTGGGACTGGTGTTACAAGTCCATTTATCAAGATAAAATATATCTCAAAAGTGATGATAAAACCTGAAAAAGTGAAATCAAACTATTTTTGTACAGTATTTCCTATTTTACTACTTAAATTGGCAGTAAGAAGAGATTTTGTTGAAATTAAAAAAAAAAACGTCCAGTGTTTTTGGTCTATTATCTTGAAAATTATAATTGATATGATTGTAGAAACATTAAAAGTAAAAATTTTCATCAGGATAAGATCTATAAATATGACATCAAGTTGACTCAAATTGTCAGTTAACTCTTTTATAGAGTTATTTTTAAAGGGGCACTAGCTAAGAGATATAACAAGAATGTGTCCATAGTACATGGATGCCCAATCCCTACTATCATTTTCTATGTTCAGTGGACCATGAAAATGGGGTAAATTTAATTTTCTCAAAATAAGCTAGGAAAAATAAATGATGAAATATTTACTAGGCTAGCAAGTGAATAATTCGTCCTCGTTGAATCCTTATTCATGTGAACTTAAATTTAACCAATTAGCTAGAGATGGATAAAACATGAATTGTGTGTATCCAGTTATTTGAAGCTACAGAATGTCAACAGGTTAATCATTTGAACTACAAAAACTCTGATTACTGTAAATTCAGAAATTAATGCGAGGTTTTTATTATTGTGAAAAATGCGACAGAGTTGTAAACCCTATAATTTAAACTTGCAATTTGAAATATTTTATATGAATTAAACAGGATTTTTCTCAAATTCGTAAAAGTTAAAATCTCATTTAAGTCTAAATAGACAAAATCGCAATAATAAATGAAAGCAATAATTTCTGAATTTACAGTATCATATTTTTATGCCCCATTTATGGGCTATATGTTTTCTGGTCTGTGCGTTCGCTTTTCCTTCTGTCCATCTGTTCATCTGTCTGTCATGCTTCAGGTTAAAGTTTTGGTTAAAGTTTTTGGTCGAGATAGTTTTTGATGAAGTTGAAGTCCAATCAACTTGAAACTTAGTACACATGTTCCCTATGATATGATTTTTGTTAAAATTTTCCCCATTTTCACAGTCCACTGAACATAGAAAATGATAGTGCGGATGGGGCATCCGTGTACTGGGTACACATTCTTGTTAATCTATAATATGAAATTAAATAGACCTAGAGAAATACAATTGCCTGAGTTCACTATCTATATATATCTATATTTATGTTTCTATCACTTATATAGTCTTGGGAAGGTCAACTAGATAGTTATTAAGATGGCATGTTAAACTAAAATACACAGGAAATGAAGGTACATATTAAAAAGTGTCCATTGTTGAAGTTGCAGGTGAGTGACCGACTTTAAATCTATTGTGGTTAAAGATCTGCACAATGTGCATTTCATATGAAATTGAAAGGTAAACTGTTGTCAAGTAGAGAAGTCAAATGATAAAAAATATCTTATGGTACCTTAATTACTTTGTCATAGGGAGACATTATGTTTAAGCAGTATTTATTTTTCTAGTTTTTATACGACCGCAAAATTTGAAAAATTTTTCGTCGTATATTGCTATCACGTTGGCGTCGGCGTCGTCGTCGTCGTCGTCGTCCGGCGTCCGAATACTTTTAGTTTTCGCACTCTAACTTTAGTAAAAGTGAATGGAAATCTATGAAATTTTAACACAAGGTTTATGACCACAAAAGGAAGGTTGGTATTGATTTTGGGAGTTTTGGTCCCAACATTTTAGGAATTAGGGGCCAAAAAGGGCCCAAATAAGCATTTTCTTGGTTTTCGCACTATAACTTTAGTTTAAGTTAATAGAAATCTATGAAATTTTGACACAAGGTTTATGACCACAAAAGAACGGTTGGGATTGATTTTGGGAGTTTAGGTTTCAACAGTTTAGGAATTAGGGGCCAAAAAAAGGGCCCAAATAAGCATTATTCTTGGTTTTCGCACAATAACTTTAGTTTAAGTTAATAGAAATCTATGAAATTTTGACACAAGGTTTATGACCACAAAAGAACGGTTGGGATTGATTTTGGGAGTTTAGGTTTCAACAGTTTAGGAAATAGGGGCCAAAAAAGGGCCCAAATAAGCATTATTCTTGGTTTTCGCACAATAACTATAGTTTAAGTAAATAGAAATCAATGAAATTTAAACACAATGTTAATGACTACAAAAGGAAGGTTGGTATTGATTTTGGGAGTTTAGGTTTCAACAGTTTAGGAAATAGGGGCCAAAAAAGGGCCCAAATAAGCATTATTCTTGGTTTTCACACAATAACTATAGTATAAGTAAATAGAAATCTATGAAATTTAAACACAAGGTTTATTACCATAAAAGGAAGGTTGGTATTGATTTTGGGAGTTTTGGTCCCAACAGAATAAGGGGCCCAAAGGGTCCAAAATTAAACTTTGTTTGATTTCATCAAAATTGAATAATTGGGGTTCTTTGATATGCCGAATCTAACTGTCATGACTGTGTATGTAGATTCTTAACTTTTGGTCCCGTTTTCAAATTGGTCTACATTAAGGTCCAAAGGGTCCAAAATTAAACTTAGTTTGATTTTGACAAAAAATGAATCAGTTAGGTTCTTTGATATGCTGAATCTAAAAATGTACTTAGATTCTTGATTATTGGCCCAGTTTTCAAGTTGGTCCAAATCGGGGTCCAAAATTAAACTTTGTTTGATTTCATCAAAAATTGAATAAATGGGGTTCTTTGATATACCAAATCTAACTGTGTATGTAGATTCTTCATTTTTGGTCCTGTTTTCAAATTGGTCTACACTAAAGTCCAAAGGGTCCAAAATTAAACTTAGTCTGATTTCAACAAAAATTGAAATCTTGGGGTTCTTTGATATGCTGAATCCAAAAATGTACTTAGATTTTTTATTATGGCCCAGTTTTCAAGTTGGTCCAAATCAGGATCTAAAATTATTATATTAAGTATTGTGCAATAGCAAGTCTTTTCAATTGCACAGTATTGCGCAATGGCAAGAAATATCTAATTGCACAATATTGTGAAATAGCAAATTTTTTTTTAATTAGAGTTATCTTTCTTTGTCCAGAATAGTAAGCAAGAAATATCTAATTGCAAAATATTGTGCAATAGCAAGATTTTTTTTTAATTGGAGTTATCTTTCTTTGTCCAGAATCAACTTAAATCTTTGTTATATACAATATACAATGTATATTCACTTTTTACTACCAACTGATAAATTATAATAAATAACATTCAGTGATAACAAGCAGTTTTTTTTACATCTTAATATTTTATGATGTATTTAAATGAATAGTTATTGTTGCAAACTCCATTAGAAATTTTAATTGAGATTAGTTTTGGAATAAGGGAAAGGGGGATGTGATTAAAAAAATTGGGTTCAATTTTTCTCATTTGAAATTTCATAAATAAAAAAGAAAATTTCTTCAAACATTTTTATGCCCCACCTACGATAGTAGAGGGGCATTATGTTTTCTGGTCTGTGCGTCCGTCCGTCCGTCTGTCCGTTCGTCCGTCCGTCCGTCTGTCCCGCTTCAGGTTAAAGTTTTTGGTCAAGGTAGTTTTTGATGAAGTTTAAGTCCAATCGACTTCAAACTTAGTACACATGTCCCCTATGATATGATCTTTCTAATTTTAATGCCAAATTAGAGTTTTTACCCCAATTTCACGGTCCACTGAACATGGAAAATGATAGTGCGAGTGGGGCATTCGTGTACTGAGGACACATTCTTGTTTTGAGAGGATTAATATTCAACAGCATAGTGAATTGCTCTAAGAGAAAACAAAAATTTTAAGTTCATTAGAACACATTTATTATGTGTCAGAAACCTATGCTGTGTCAACTATTTAATCACAATCCAAATTTAGAGCTGAATCCAGCTTGAATGTTGTGTCCATACTTGCCCCAAGCGTTCAGGGTTCAACCTCTGCGGTCGTATAAAGCTACGCCCTGCGGAGCATCTGGTTCTTTTCATATAATCTTGTCCAGCCTAAACTTTTATTAGATCACCTGGTCCAAAGCATTTAGAGCAAATCTGACTGGTGGCAAAAATGTTCATCAGATTTAGATATATCTGCCCTGAAATTTACAGACAAATCCGACAACCAGTTGTTGGTTTGCTGCCCCTCAGTTAGTAATTTTATGGAAATTTTGCAGTTTTTATACGCCTGTCAATTTTTTTTTCACGGGACGTATTATGGTATACAAATGTCTGCCTGTCCGGTGTCCACATGTCTCACCATAACTTGAGAACTGCTTATCCAAATTTCATGAAACTTAATATAGTTGTTTCTTATGATGATCAAACGATCTGTATACTTTTTGGTGAAAATAGGATTTAAACTTTTTGAGTTACGGGACTTCATAACTAAAACAGGATTTGTATTTTTCACATGTTGCACTGTATCTCAAAAACGATTTTTATACGCCCGTCAAAATTTTGAAGGGACGTATTATGGTATACAAATGTCCGGTGTCCGTCTGTCTGTCTGTCCGTCCGTCTGTCTGGCGTAAACATGTCGCACAGTAACTTGAGAACGACTTATCCAAATTTCATGAAACTTTGTCTAGTTGTTTCTTATGATGGTCAAATGATCTGTATACTGTTTGATGAAAATAAGATTTAAACTTTTTGAGTTACGGCACTTTGTAACTAAAACAGGGGTGTGTTTTTTTCTTATGTCGCACCGTATCTCAAAAACGTTTCTTGATTATTGCTTAAAACTTTACACACTTCTTAGTTATATTAATCTTAATATCTGTATATTTTTTGGTGATGATTCAAAATTTCATTTTTGAGTTTTTGAGTATTTTGTAAAAAAGGGGGAGGTTTTTTTTACATGTCACGCCATATCTCAAAAACGATTTATGATTACTGCTTAAAACTTTACACACTTCTTAGTTATATTAATCTAAAGATCTGTATACTTTTTGGTGATGATTCAAAATTTCATTTTTGAGTAATTGAGTATTTTGTAAAAAAGGGGGAGGTTTTTTGGAAAATGACGCAGTCATTGTTCCATTACTGGCGACCTGAACTTCATTACATTTCTCTGCCTACCGCGCTTGGTTTCGTATTTACTATTTTCTATACAAACTGGAATCTGCTTGTGTTATCATTAATTATGCATGAGAGGTCATTGTGTAGTAATCAGCCAGGAACCAGTTTACAAACTAACTGGTTTCTGCTTGTATCCACTACACTCGGACAAAGTGTTGTAGTTTGACGGGAACCAGTTTAGAATTTGTAAACTACAAAACGTAATCGGTTATTGTTCATTCCGTTTTGGTGTTTCATACCGACTTTTATGGTTTGAATAAGCTTAAGACCCTTCAAACATTAATGTGATAGGTATATTAAAGACTGTTTTACAAAAGGATGGAACTGTTTTGCTTTCAAAGTCGTACTATAGTGATATCTGTTATGTACGGATTTCCACTCTCACCGGTTAATTTCTTTTTTTACACGTGCTTTTGAAACTTCCTGTTTAAACATCGCAAGTTTTAAAATTGTTTTTTGAGTGAATTTAACTTATTTTAACAATCATGAAGCGTTCCAGAATCATTTTCAAGCAGTTTCTTCTTCTCTTTGATGATGGAAAATAGGTTTTTCTCAAGAAAATACCGCAAACGATCGCAGAGGAATTGAAACGTACAAGTCAAGTCGGCACCTGGTTAAATTGGCATCTAGTCAAATCGGCACCTATTTGACGTCAATTCGGCATCCAATAATATTTGTTATAATATTTTCTATTCAATTAATTAATAACTGTTACCAAGTACATGGTGAATATGTTGTTGTGTATTTAGGTAAACAACGAAACCAAAGTGAAATTATGTTGTTGTGTATAAAGGTAAACAACGAAGCCCTTACCCAAGCTGTTGTTTTAACAATTAGACAATTATTTTAAAAAAATGGAAAACTATGAGTCCCTTTCAATAAATCAAACTTTCATGCCAAATAATAAGCAAATTTAAGGTGTTTTTTTTTCTCTGACAGTAAAGTTTAAAAAGCATTAAACAAACAATCCTGTAAAATGCTCAACTGGTTTAAATAATGCATAAAAATATCCAATATCTCATGTATTAGTCCAAGTAATTATGACGTCTGGCAAGGCTATTTTATTTTTTTTCTGTGACGTCTTCCTACGAAGTTCGTAGGAAGGCTTTCTTAGGAAGGCGTCCCAGAAAAAAATTAACATAGCCTTGCGGTCATAGAAAGATGTCCCAGAATAAAATTAAAAAAGCCTTGCCAGACGTAATAATTATTTTGACTACTCATATATCATTAAAAATACACCAAAAATGTCATTTAGTTGAGAAAAATAAATATATACAAAATGTACAATGAACACCCAAAAATGTGAAAGTTAGTATTTAACTCTTTTTGCTTAAATACTGAAAAAAATTCTGGCAACCCCTTACTTATTTTTACTCTTTTTGCTTAAAATACTGTTAAAATATATATTTAACATGGGTGACGAATTGACTATATCAGGTGTCGATTTAACCAGGTGCTGATTTGTCCAGGTGCCAATTTAACCAGGTGCCGGTTTGACTAGAATTCTTTGACAAATGTTTGAAATTACCCGAGTTTCATTAGACCTTTGATAACAGTAACAAAAAGATTATTTACTTAATATTTTGTGGTATCAGGTCTGTTCGCGCCCAATACACTTTCGCACCTTGCAGGTTCGCACCTCGCACGTTCGCACCCAAGGTCCGTTAAGTTTAAACAGTATTTATTAATGAAAAATGTCAAGACAAATATTACAATGTTACATAAAGTTCAAATATGGGATTCGGAAACAAGTTTGGAAAAACTTTTATAAATCCGTCTCCCTAAAAAAAAACAAAAAAAAATCTATTTAACATACAATATTACGTGCCAACAGTATATTCATTTTATGGTAGCATATGATACATTGAATAATAAACACACACACACACACACACACACGCAAAACAAAAAATAATAATAAAAAAAAATATACAAAAAATACAAAACAAATAAAATAAAGGAAAACAATAAAAAGTGAGGGGAAAAAAAAAAACAACAAAAAAAAAAAAAAAAAAAACAAACGACAAAAACAGTCAACTCTTTTTTACTTTTCTAGACAGTCACTGGAACCAACACACACGTTCGACTACAATCAATTGCAACGGTCAATCCACTCGATTTTACATCATATTTAAAAAAAAAGTATAAATATATAATATATATACATATACTAGATTAACTTTCAAAACGTTTTGTTTTATTTATGTATTCAGAAACTTTATGAAATATTTGCATATTGTCCTCGTCAGCTTTTAGACCATCCCCATATAAGATAATCTTAAGATTAAAACAAGAGATCGTCCCGATAGTATCCCTTCGAATTTCAATATATTTTGGACATTTGAAGAAATAATGAGAAGTAGTTTCTACTCGACCACAGGAACACAGTGCGTTCTCGATTAGATTTTTTTTAAATAGATGGTCCCTTAGAACACTACTCTGGAGCCTTATTCTTGCTAAGCATATCTGTTCTCTTCTACAGCCGAAGTGAAAGTACCATGATATTTTATTAATATTTTGGGAGAGATAAGTCTTAAAACCCGATTTTGATTGATTTAGACGGATGTCGTCAGGAATATTGTTCCAAAGGTTTACTACGGCTGGTAGAAATGACTTTTGATAATAGCTTGTTCTGCATAATACAGTTTGTAAATTTGAAGACCCCCTGGTCCTGTGGTCGTGTAGATCTAGTCTCTGATTTGGGACTAACACAGAAAGATAATCAGGACAATCTCCGTGAAACATTTGATGAAATTTTAATAACTTATGTTTGTCACGCCGAGACTGGAGAGTTTCCCAACCGGTTTCATCGTACAGCAACTGTCTCGATGTTATCTTAGTACCACCTGTAACAATTCTTGCTGCTTCTAGTTGTAAGTTTTCCAGAGATGTTTTCAAATAATTAGGTATATTGTCCCAGACAATGTCCCCATATTCTAAGACTGGGCGAATGAAAGATAAATAAATAGTTTCTAAATGTTTCCTTTTAAGTTTAAACTTTAACTTCCGGAATAATGCTAATCTAGGAATAGCCTTATCAATAATCATTTTTACATGATTATTCCAGCTTCCATCTTCATTTATAATAACCCCTAAATGCTTATGCGACTCAACTTCTTTTATGATATTAGTATCCATATACACTGGCGGGTGGTGGGGTTTTTGATGCCTTTTTGAAATGGTCATTATTTCTGTTTTGTTTGGATTGAAATTGACAAGCCATTGCTTAGACCAATTATGTATTTTCTCAATATCTTTATTTAACTTTTCTGCCGCTTCATATTCGTTATCAACCACTATATAAATTGAGGTGTCATCAGCAAAAAGTTTTATATCACATTCGATGTCATTAACTATGTCATTTATATAAATGAGAAATAAAATAGGACCCAAGATAGACCCTTGGGGTACCCCAGCTGAGACATGTTCGTTATTGGACGTTTCTCCACCAATGACAACCTGTTGCCTTCTTGAGTTTAAATAGCTTTCAAACCAAAGTAACAAGTTACCATTAATTCCTATTTTTCTAAGCTTATATAGTAAGCCTTTATGCCAAACTCGGTCGAAAGCTCGACTAATGTCGCAGAAGATTACCCTGACCTCTTTCCCTTCATCTAATGCTTTACCAAAATCGTTAATAATACATAGTAGTTGGTTTACTGTCGAATCACCAGGGATGAAACCAGACTGGAATTTTGTTAATAAAGAATTTGTAATAATAAAGTTAAAAAGGTATTTAAAAATGCATCTCTCCATTGTCTTACCAATGTTAGACAGCAAAGATATAGGTCTATAATTAAGTAAAAATTCTGGGCCACCTTTGTTCTTATAAACAGGTATAACATTTGCTAGTTTCCAAACATCTGGAAACCTCCCTGTTAAGAGGGATAGATTAAAAAGTTTTGTAAATGGATACTTCAAGACAGTTGCTGCCGCCCTCAGTAGTCGTGGACTGATTAAATCAGGCCCAGTAGCTTTTGAAATATCAAGATTCAAAAGCACATCTTCAACATCCTGCTCACTTATAACCAGCTCCTCTAGTTTATTAATTTCCTCATTTTCTAATATTGGTAATACATTATATGAATCATCAACAGAAGACTGAGCGCAGAAATAATCATTAAATATAGTAGCTTTGTCGTAATCACTTTCTATATATTGGTTATTGAAAATTAAAGTGGGATATGCTGATTTTTTGTTTGGTAGTCCGATCAAATTTTTAATGGTTTTCCACCATTGTTTAGTGCTTATTGTGTGAATACTATCAACTTTATTTATTTGCTTTTCTAAGAATTTTTTTTTACTTGATCGAACATAGTTTATGCATTTATTTCTTATGCGTCGAAAATTTGACCAATCAATTTCATCGTTTGTTAATTTTGCTTTTTTATTTAATCTCTTACGCTTCCGAATCATTTTTCTTATATTTGAATTCATCCAAGGTGGATCATTTTTCCTGACCTGAACCATTTTATTCGGGATTGATTTTGCTGCCGCTTCGAGAATTTTTTCCGTAACATTTACTGCCGCGGTATTAATGTTGTGATTATCAATTAGAGAATCCCAGTTAATTTTAAGGAGTTCGTTTTTAAACAATTCATAATCGCCTAAGTGGTATTGCCAAATGTGTCTTTTAAAGGATTTTGTTAATTGTTTTTCGATATTTATTACTGCACTTATAGGGCAATGATAACGTACAGAATTTTCGAGGATGTTTTCACCAACTTCTGAGTAAAGTATTACCTCCGGATCATTTACCATAATAAGATCAAGTAGCGACACTGACTTTTCGCAAAAATATGTAGCATCAGTAATTATTTGATATAAGCTATTTTGGTTGCAAATTTCTCTAAGATTTTGTTTGCTATGATTAAGTTGGTCATCATTAAAATCACCGCAAATTATAATTTTATCTGCATTCGAATTAATGGCAAGATCTATTGAATAGTTTATTGTTTCCCAGGTTTGGTTATCTGAATCTGGCGGTCTATAAAAATTCCCAAATAATATATTTGTTCCTTTAACATGTATTTTGACCCAAACACATTCCAATCCGTTTATTTTAAATTCAGGTTTTTCTTCACTAAAAATATTTTCTTTCACATAAATAGCCACACCCCCTCCTGCTTTATGATTTCTATCATTTCTGTATGGTTTTTTAAAAGATTCCAATTTGATATTGCTGTCATCAGTGTGTTTATTAAACCAGGTTTCGGTAAATAACAAAATATCTCTGTCGCTAAGCTCAGCTTCAATTAAGTCTCGTTTCGCTAGGAAACTTTGTGTATTTAAACATGTAAAGGTTAGGAACTGACTACCAGTGAGCAAAGAGTCGGAATGTGTTGAACAGCTACTTGAACTACTTGTAGAATTAAAGATTGGACCGGGATTTTTTTTTATATCACCAGCTCTATACATGAGATAAAACAACCATAAACACGTGGCAATAATTAAGACGATCAGTAAAATCACCAACGACGACAATACACTCAAGTTCATTTTCTGAAAATCGTCAAGTTTATGTTTTTGTTTTGAGTAATAGTTCAATTTAACATTCAGTAAAGCATAAAATAACTTTGTTATTTCAATGTTACATATTATTCGACATAGAACATATTAATGTACACCAAAAGATTTGTACTTTGATATGATCAGTAATAACACAAGTTGATCTATAGTTAGGCGTAGATGCTTAGGCAATCGAGTAGACCGCGAGTAATTTGACCCAACGCGTGCCCTATATGTAATTAGGTCAACGTTTGACATAACGGTATTATTATAGTAGATACTTTGTGTAATATAGGACACGCGTGGGGGCTTAGTGTGCTCATAATATAAAAATGGTTATAATCGGATCGTGTGTTGGAGGTAACAGTGACTGTCAACAGCTGATAAAAAAAGTAGGACGTGGATGACTGATAAAAAAAAGTAAGTAGGAAAAAGTAAAATATATACAAAATGAAAAGGGGGTGGAACATGTAACAGGAAAAACAGGATTTTACCACAACAGTGCCAAATATAGTTGTATTGTTTAAAGAAAATAAATAGTATTAACTCTGTTTGGACATCAAGAGACTTATCGTTTATCGAGGAAAATATATGAGAATAAGTTTTTCATATACTTTTTTATATGTTTTTTTTTTTTTTTTTTTTTTTGGTGCTTTAATTGATTACAAATAAGCAATGAACAAAGGCTTTTTGAGTGAGTTTGATCTTTTTAACTAATTCAACTTTGCTTAGAGGTGAGTATGTATGTATCACCCTGATTTACTAAAAACAGTTGGAGTTTTGTAGGCTAAGTCTAAAAAGAATCGTCTTTGATTTCTTTGTAATAAAACTTATGCAAAAGTGAATTTTCTTAATTATTCATCGTGACTGATATTCATCAGAAAATAGTATTGTAGGAGTTCCGGTATTTTGAGTAAAGGGTGCAAAAAAAAAGCTTAAACATGCAAGAAAATAAAACAAACACAGAAAAAAACACAGAAAAAAAAAGAAAAAAAAACCCCACCAACAACTGAAAACCCAACAACATAACCAGAGAAAAAAAGGAAAAAAAGGGGGGAGAGAGAAAAAAAAAAAGTAAGTAAAAAGCCAACGGGAAGCGGGAATACAACTTATTTCGACCTAAGGGGTAGAATACAATGACACTTTGAATTTCATGTAGTATAGAACATAACTATTTTTAGCATTTTTTTTACATGTATCAAAGTAACAATATGTATACATTTTCATAAGTACTAATAGTCAAATGAGTACAGGTGTACGCTTGATTAATCTAAAATTTTCACTGTAGAGGAAAATTGTAAATGTGATATTTGTTCATCGATTTTAATTGGTTGATCATTTATAAGTAACAAAGAGCACTCGTATAAAGTTAAACAGGAACGTCACTAGCTGGTTGTTCGCTGACCCTGTCATGACCATTTGACGCGTACTGCATTTCTGTTTCTTGGTTGTCTTCAATCTCGTTTATTTCAGTTAAGTTATCGGATTGGAAAACATATTCATTCAGATCATACATACGTGTGACGGCGTGTTTTTTGTTGTCCTTCCCAATAATCATGACCTTTCCATCAACCACCCAGGTTGCCTTGAGTCTATGGTTGCGCACGTACGCTAGAGCTTTGAATGCTATTTCATCTCGCGTCTTTGTTAGGTCTTGGTTTATACAGATATCTTGAAGACCTGGTATTTCTCTAAGTTTCTTGGCCGATTTTAAAATTTCGACTTTTAAATCATGCTTTGGGAACCTTGCGATGATTTGGCGAGTTTTATTTTCCCTGAATTTTCCTGTGCGATGGCTTACGCTAATGTCATCAACTTTTATGTTCACTCCTATCCTTTTTACTATGTCAATCACCTTTTCAGTAGTATTTTCACCTCTTGAAAAAGGCACACCACTTAGACGGAGAAGACCTTTTCTACTGTGCTGTTCGAGATCGTCAACTTTTTCTTGTAGTTTAGTGTTTTTTACATGCAGCTCATTTAGTTGGTTTGTTTTTATTTTAAGGGTTGTTTCCAGTTTACATTGTTTTTCTTCTATGTCGTTTATCCTGTCAATTAAGTGTTTTTGTTTTTCGTTTACAACCCTCTCGACGGTCTTGTCAATATCGTCTTTCAGTAGCTGCTTAACAGTTTCAGCTATCCTAACTATATCGATTTCAGTCAAAGATACTTTAGGAAGCAAGTCTGATGGATTACTCATTTCGTCTTTTCCTCTAGAATAACAATCTGATTGTTCTGACTCGCTGTCCGTGTCCGACTCAGAGCTTATTTCACTATTTGTACGTTGTCTCTTGTCCTCAACTTGCGACGACGGTGATGGTTTTGAAGATTTTCGGCGTCGACGTTTTTTAATGTTTAATGGGGTTGTTGAGTAAGTTTCGTCGGAGTCGCCTCCCTTCATCTACTCAGATATGAAACAATCACTATATATATAAATATATATAAATGTACAATATAAATATTTTGGTTTTCAGTTTGTAGTTGGTAAGTTAGAGACCAGTTGTGAGGCGTATTTGCATCACCAAAGTCAACAAAGCCAAATTCAAAATGTTAGATAAAAGTTCATCCACGTACTAATGGCTGTCGTTGTTTTGGTGTGGTCTCGTAGAAAAATTATCCATAAGTAGGTTCATTTAGACACAAAATTCATAGTTCATGCACTAAAGTGTTTTCCTAGAGTTTAACGAATACACTGCTGTGGTAAAATGTGTTTGAAGTTGTGTTATTTACATTTTATCGAGATTTTTTACCAAGAGTCATTTACCATACCTGTTGGCATTAGGGTGCACTCGATTTCGTTTTGCACTCTACTCATTCGCGCTCAATTTTAATTCAAATTCAAGTTGAATAATTGGAAAATCATGATTGTTGTTTTAAATTGCTTTGGTGTAAATACTGAATGTATTTATAGCTTGGTATGAGTAAAACATTGAAGATTTTAAAGGAAAAACACAAAAGATAATTGTTTTTAACAGCTTGGTCCCTTTGATCTGAAACAACGAAACAATAAAATATAGGAACCAAAATATAGCAATCCACTATTATAACCACAACATGATAAAATCTATTCAACACACAGAAAAAAACATAGTCAGAATCTCACTTCATTTTGAAAGAAGTCAATGAAACAAAGTTATAGCAATACACTAACCAAAACATGATTAAGAGTTATTCAACACAAAATAAAACGTTGACAAAATACCACTTTAATTAGAAAGGATTATTATTATTTTTAACTATACGCTATCCAAAACATGATTAAGATTTATTCAATACAAATAAAAATGCTGTCTCACTTTATTTTGAGACAATGACAACAATTATACTTATAAGAAAACACTTGCTTACAGAGTTATTAAACACAAAACCAATTAAGATTGTGTGCGAACATTTAGGGTGTGAAAGTGAAAGGGGGCGAACATGAGTGGGCGCGAACGGACCCGGATTCAGACTATGTACCAGTGAGAAATATACAAGCCTTTCTACGGTATTTATTTGTACAATTCAGGTAGTCTTGACCTATTCATTTGTCTTAAAAAAACAGCCAGTTGCCACCTTCACTTCACACATACACATATATACGAATATCAATTATATGCTATGCTTTTGTAAAAAAGGGGGAGGGTTTTTTTACATGTCGTGCCGTATCTCAAAAACGATTTATGATTATTGCTTAAAACTTTACACACTTCTTTGTTATATTAATCTTAAGATCTGTATACTTTTTGGTGATGACTCAAAATTTTATTTTTGAGTTATTGAGTATTTTGTAAAAAAGGGGAGGTTTTTTTTTTACATGTCGTGCCGTATCTCAAAAACAATTTATGATTATTGCTTGAAACTGTACACACTTCTTTGTTATACTAATTTAAAGATCTGTATACTTTTTGGTTTGATTCAAAATTTTATTTTAGTGATATTTGTAAAAAAAAAACAGGGAGGGGGGGTTTCACATGTCCCGCCGTGTCTCAAAAACAATATATGGTTATTGCTTAAAACTTCCTCAGAAACTATTTATGATTATTGCATAAAACTTCCACACAAGACGTCAGGCGTATCATGCGCTCATGGCGCAGCTGTTTATTGATTATTGCTTTAAACTTCACACACTCCTTCTTTATATTAATCCAAAAATCTGTATACTTTTTGGTGGTTCAAAATTTTATTTTAGAGTTACTGAGTTTTTGGTAAAAAAGGGGGTTGGGTTTTCACATGTTGCGCCATATCTCATTAACGATTTACGATTGTTGCTTAAAACTTTACTCACTTCTTAATTATATTAATCTAAAGATCTTTATACTTTTTGGTGATGATTCAAAATTTAATTTTGAGTTATTTGAAAAAAAAAAAGTATTTTTTTCACATGTCGCGACTTATCTCAGAAACTTTTCTTGCTTAAAACTTTACACACTTCTTATTTATCAGTGGTGGATCCAGAACTTTTCCTAAGGGGGGTGGGGGCGCCCGCTGCAGTCATGCTTCAATGATTCCCTATATAATCAACCAAATTTTTCCCATGAAAAGGGGGGGGGGCCAGGCGCCCCCTGGATTCGCCTATGTTTATATTATTCCAAAGATCTGTATACATTTTGGTGATAATTCTAAATTTTATATTTGAGTTATTGAGTTTTTATATAAAAAAAAAAGTGGGAGATGTTTCACATGTCGTGCTGTATCTCAAAAACGATTTATGTTTATTGCTTAAAACTTTACACACTTTTTAGTTCTATTAATCTGTATACTTTTTGGTGATGATTCAAAACTTTCTTCTAGAATTATTGAGTTTTTTTGTAAATATTAAGGGGGGTTTTCACATGTCTCACTGCATCTTATAAACCATTAATAATTTTTGCTTAAACTTTACACACTTTTTAGTTATATAAAATCACATGTCACGCTGTATCTCGGAAACTATAATTATTGCATAAGACGAAGGGCTTATCATGCGCTCATGGCGCAGCTGTTTATTGCTATTATCTTAGATATTATTATATTATCTAATGATATCTTATACTATAAATTAAGATTTTAACCTTATTTTACATGATTTCCAAAGCATCAGTAAATACTGGTGAGGGACACCTCTAGTTTTATGTCCCTGCCGTAGCGAAGGGTGCATTAAATTTTACAGCATAAAATTAGTATGTTGTAACAGCATCTGATTAGCACCCTTTAATCTCTCATTCTGCAACATTCCATGACAGTAATACGGAATGTTACCAAAAGTTTTTAACATTGCTAAATTCATGAAATTTTAAAGAAGGAAAAACAATGCCAGGATAAAAAGTGCACACGTTGAAATGTCTTGCATACTTTACATCCCTTGATGTTATGTTGATAGTTCTAAATATAAAGCTTTACTACAACTATCACATTAACTTAACATGATCCAAGAAAAAAGGGACAAGGTCAGATTAATCAAACTATAAATACATTCACACCTTAATTCGATATGATACACCAAAAATGCTCTCAATATAGTTGGCCTATTGCACATCTAAGAAACAAACTTAACATTGAAACAATGAACCCTTGCAGACAGACATGTACACCTTGCAATCATTCCATACTTTTAATATAGTTGACCTATTGCATATAGTATCCAAGAAACAAACTTCTTTTTTCTATATTAAACTTGAAAACTTCACATTTACCACTGAACCATGATTATTAGGTCATGATCAGGTGATAATTACCAGACATGCATATACACCTTACAATTATTCCTATACACGTAATACAGTTGACCAATGGCTTATAGTATCAGAAATCAAACAAAAACAAAAACTTTACATTGAGCAATGAACCGTAAAAATGAAGTGGAGGTCAAACAATCATGCCGGATTGACATGTACATCGTAAAAGATGTTAATTAATTTATTAAGTATAGTTGACCTATTGCATATAGTATTAAGACCAAAACTCGACCTTTCATACTTTTACCACTTAACCTGTTAACCATGAAAATAAGGTCAAGGTCCAATGACACCCACCAGTTGACCATGAACATGTTTACTTGCAATGTCTACATGTCCGTCAGACAGTCTGAGGGATCACCTTACCTCGACCCCACAGATCAGTGGCCAAGGTATAAAGTTACATATACAGGTTCGTTTCTCCTGAGACTTCTATAACACAATATCAGAGACATAACACAATATCAGAGACATAACACAATATATATAATACTAGTAGTAGTTTCTGGTTTCTCAGATGCTTTAAGCAGTAGGTCATGTAAATTTGGTTTATGTGGTACATGTAAGGGGTACATGCCAGTCTGACTTTGACCGCATTACTTATAAAATGGTTTAAAGTAGAGCTGTAAATCTGTCATCTCATGGTGATAGATAATATTACTTAACAAACAATTTTATAACAAATAGAAGATATGCAATTTTCCTTTTTTGAAAGGGTTTAGATGTAAAATCGGAAACAAAGTCTGAAAATCTATAAAAATTACCTTAGATTCTTATCTAAAATATTTAATAATGAAGAGTAAATTTCAAAATTACATAATTTCTTCTCTGAAATTAGTTTGATACTATCTTTTTTTAAATGACCACTTATAAATTCTACTTATTGTGCAATACAGATATCTTTTTAAGACTTCTTCCATAAAAAGGTGATATTATAACTTGACTGTCTGTCCGTCCGTAACACTCGTTGATACTGTATGGCTTTTTATTTGTTTCCACTTCACTTGATGTACACTCTTAACAGAGGTATGACTAGAAGTTTACTAGTTTTAAATGTCAAAATAATAATCAGTGTTATCATTTTAGTCGTATTGCATTGAATACAATATTAAAACCAAAACGGTGATTAAAACACAAGAAGAAACTGTAAAAATCAAAAGTCTTTGACACAAAGTTACGTGAAAGAACTTCAAGAACTTTGCCAATCACAAAGCAACAAACAAAATCAAAGGGAAGCAAGCCCTTTATCTGATGTGTCAAGTGAAAGCGAGCCAGAAAGCTCAAACAATTCTGACAATGAACTTGATGAACAAGAAGTACACACTAACATTAACAGTACTTCTAATAAAAACAATGACACTATGTCTGTTATTGAAGATATGAAAGGCTTCGTGGTAATTGAAGAGAAAGCTGGTTCAAAGATAAATGATGAACTGGCATCTGTTGTCAATGGTGGCTTGAGAAAAAAGGCCAGGCAAAACAAAGTTGTTGAGCTAACCAAAAAGTATGCCAAGTCAGAAAATGTACACAGTTTGACCGTTGAGTCCCAAAAATTATTTTGGGTGAGTGTATATAATGTAAATATACAATTAAACATATGATACATGTACAAAAATGTACATGTTAAAACAAATTAAAATTCAATTCATTTGTAAATATAAATATATTTACATGCCAACAATGTTGGATCTGAAAACTTATTTACAGAACATTATCAATAGGAGGCTTCGCCCCACTCCCCACAAATTGGACTGGAACTTTTTATTCAATCGATTCTTATCCTACTATATTTTCATACTTTCAGTAGATAAGAATCCAAATTCTAGATTTCGTTGTGGCTGCTCTTTTTTTTTTAAGTTGAATGTGTCTCCTACCAAAAAAAAATGATATGTAACACAAAAAATATTAAATTACTTTAGGCGACGACCAGTTGATTCTGAGGAGGAAGGCAATTATTGTGTTACTTTTTTGGGCCAGTAGATTTTTTTCTCTAGCACATTGTTGTCAATGTAATGGAATTCGAAGTCCCAATCATAATAAATCCCAAATTCCCACAAAAATAAACCGTCAGTCGAATCCCGAATTTCTGTATAAATAAACGCCTAATCCCGAAGTCTCTAAAATTGTCCTAGCGCTCATATTTGAACACAAAAATTTATGATAAAAGAGATGATTTTTCATTTCCTATTGTTAATTATCCATTTTTAGATGGTGACGTTCCCTTGTCACCATCTTATGGTGTTTATATATCTCAACTTGTACGATTCGCTCGTGTATGTAACAATGTATTAGATTTTAGCGAGAGAAATTTATGTATTACTGAAAAATTATTACACCAGGGTTTTCGATATCACAAACTGGTCAAAACATTTACTAAATTTTATCACCGGTATAAGGAAATAATTCGTAAATATAACTCAACATGCAGACATCTTATACGTTCAGGTATTTCACATCCAAAATTTTATGGAAATATTCTTTATAAAGCACAAAAATGTCAGTATTCTCCTCAGAAACTAACAAAACCTTTAAATAGACTTATTAAAAGGGGATATAGTTACGATATTGTTGTCAGGTCATTAAAGATTGCATATTTTGGCTTTAACATTGATTCACTGATAGGGTCTTTGCATCGGAACTAAACACATTTACTTCTAAAAAAACAGTTGTTGGCATGACACGGGTTATGTTCTTCTCATATATTTTATGATAGTATGATACTAAACCCCTAACGGGAGGGATTGTACCTGATTTTCATATGATGAAGACATAATCTTTCAATCAGTTTAATTGAGGTCTGGAGCTGGCATGTCAGTTAACTGCTAGTAGTCTGTTGTTATTTATGTATTATTGTCATTTTATTTATTTTCTTTTGTTACATCTTTTGACATCAGACTCGGACTTCTCTTGAACTGAATTTTAATGTGCGTATTGTTATTCTTTTACTTTTCTACATTGGCTAAAGGTATAGGGGGAGGGTTGAGATCTCATAAACATGTTTAACCCCGCCGCAATTTTGCGCCTGTCCCAAGTCAGGAGCCTCTGGCCTTTGTTAGTCTTGTATGATTTTAAATTTTAGTTTCTTGTGTATAATTCGGAGTTTAGTATGACGTCCATTATCACTGTACTATTATGCATATTTTAGGGGCCAGCTGAAGGACACCTACGGGTGCGGGAATTCTCGCTACATTGAAGACCCATTGGTTGCCTTCGGCTGTTGTTTGCTCTATGGTCGGGTGGTTGTCGCTTTGACATATTCACCATTTCCTTTCTCAATTTTAATTTTACTATTCCCAGCAGTAGATATAGATCTTCTATTTTGTATTCTTTTTTATGAATTAACTTCCCTGGTTGATCTATGGTCATTTATAGGGGAAAACGCATCGACGCGAAGACGCGAACGTCAAAATATTCTACGAAAAACACCAATTTGCCGAAGTTCGTGTACTTTTAACCGAAATTAAACTGATATAACTTCTTAAATAAAAATAAAAACTCCCTCTTACTTAATAAAAAAAATTACAACACACAAGCAAAAGCGGACGGACATAAACTTGTCCGTAGTCATAACTATAGTGTTTTTGGTAATCGTCGATCTCTTTCAGACCGGTGGTCTTGTATGTAAAAGTTGCTGTAAAGAATCATTTTTAATATATCTAAGTACTTAAAAATATTTAAAAGCAGTACATCACCAAAACGTAAGTTTAAAACGACAACTTGTTTACGCTAAATATATAATATGTTGGTAGATTTCTTGTCTTGGTTGTCTTTATTATACATTTTCTTAAGAATTATTGTCCTGTGGCCATATTTACAACAAGCGTTTGTATTTGATTATCGGTTGCTTTTATGGCCGTAGGTGTTTGTTCTTTTTTTATATTTCAATAAGGTACAAAATTATATCATTAATATTTCTGTGGGGAAATATTCTTACTAACTGTTACATCTGAATACCATACAATACCAGGAGTCTTTTTTGTCTTATCGGAGCTCCTTATCGTTGTTCTTCGTCTTTAGTTACGGAATACCATCAACTTTTTGAGGATTACTTTCCGGCGGGATTACTTTTGTTAGGTTGGTCTCCTCCGTAAAACATTCAGTATGCCTTCGGATATACAAATATTGTCAAGAATTTCATTAACGGCCGGGAAACAGACTATATCGTTGTGGTCACGTTGACATATTATTTGCCATTATATTGAAAAAAAAGGAGGTCGAACAGCCACTTTTAGATGTGTACATTTTCTCATAAGTGCTCGAGGATCCGTGAGGACAGGATCCTGTTATCAGCATCCATAGTCACTCCCCCTTTCTATTATAAATTCTAGATAGAGTAGAGACTACTAGAGTTTCACATTGATAGTAAACATGCGTTATGGTATTTTGGTATATATATAGGGGTGGGGGATATGGTACTAAGAAGTGAAGTCCCCGGTGTCCGCGCGGCCGGTGATACCGGCATTAGCTAGCTGATTTCGTCATATTAACTAGCAACATAGTAAAACAAATAAAATCGTTCTTGTTATTGTTTTAGCCTTCCGAAGGGATAAAAAAGAATAAAATTGATAGTAAGTTCAAGATTTAAATAACAACTGCAATCCTGTGTTTTACAAATTTGGCCAATTTCCATTAAAAAAAGTACATCATCAGATCAAATTTGTTTGAAGTCACCGATAAGGAATAAATATTTTGCATTGAAACCCAAAATCTTGGCGGGAAAATGGTGAAATTGTGACTATGTGGAGCTCTTATCAGAACCTGGTCTCGGGCACCTATGAGCAAAATCAATGTAAGAATTAACAAACCGTGGCTGTATTCAATCATCAAAAACTACGCAGTACAGACTAATTTGTGCAGTTGGAATAAGATAAGATAAGATATTTTTTATTCCAATCAAAGGACCCATGAAGAGCAAAGTAATTTAATACAATGATTTTTATAAATGTTACAATAATGTTGACATAAATCATAAATATTATTTTAACCATTTCAATTCTTACATGTTACTGAATCAAAAGCCAGATCAGAGCCATACACATAAAAAATGCATATATAACAATATATCTATTATTAACAGGCAAATATTCTCAACGTCTTAATTTAATAAAACAATATCTATGAATAAGTTTAAGGCCTGGCATTCACTAGACATATAAAAAGTTTAAACCATTCTGTGTTTAAGAAAGATATTTTTTTTTGGATTTGATAGGCGTTTTTTCCGTTCCAGCTGTTGGTATAAAATTTTAAAATACCCTTTGGCTAAAATGGCAGTGTTTTCATCTCAAAATTTAAATTTTCACTTTATTATTCAACTCCATAAATTGTTCTGCAATTTCTTTGTCTTGAGATTTAAAGTCATTTTATGATTTTATGATATTTGCCTTTATTACCACGGGGTATTAAATATACGGCAGTATCTAATATGGTTACCCTACAATCTCCGAGTTGTTAATAAGTTTTATGCATTTACGATAGATTTCGACAATGTTTTCAATGGACTCTGTTCCGTGAGATGTAATTGATATATATATATATATATATATATATGGTCGTGTGGTCTAGCGGGACGGCTGCAGTGCAGGCGATTTGGTGTCACGATATCACAGTAGCATGGGTTCGAATCCCGGCGAGGGAAGAACCAAAAATTTGCGAAAGCAAATTTACAGATCTAACATTGTTGGGTTGATGTTTAGACGAGTTGTATATACATTATGTACACAGCCATGTATCACCATCATTGATGGCGATCCGATGGATACATCTGTTGTAGAGTTGTCACTGACTCAGACGTACTTATAAATACAATTATTTTCTGTGACTGTATATTACATTAATTTGTAGGATCCTTTACTATAGATGATTTAGCTGATATGTAACAATAACATCTTCATGTCTTATATATCATGTACTGTAGTATGCCGCTAAATTAAAACTGACGAGGAAAGGTAAGACACGGCCAGCAAAAGCTCTTTTTTTTGAGAGCCCAGGTGGTCGTGTGGTCTAGCGGGACGGCTGCAGTGCAGGCGATTTGGTGTCACGATATCACAGTAGCATGGGTTCGAATCCCGGCGAGGGAAGAACCAAAAATTTGCGAAAGCAAATTTACAGATCTAACATTGTTGGGTTGATGTTTAGACGAGTTGTATATACATTATGTACACAGCCATGTATCACCATCATTGATGGCGATCCGATGGATACATCTGTTGTAGAGTTATCACTGACTCAGACGTACTTATAAATATAATTATTTTCTGTGACTGTATATTACATTAATTTGTAGGATCCTTTACTATAGATAATTTAGCTGATCTGTAACAATAACATCTTCATGTCTTATATATCATGTACTGTAGTATGCCGCTAAATTAAAACTGAGGAGGAAAGGTAAGACACGGCCAGCAAAAGCTCTTTTTTTTGAGAGCCCAGGGGTCGTGTGGTCTAGCGGGACGGCTGCAGTGCAGGCGATTTAGTGTCACGATATCACAGTAGCATGGGTTCGAATCCCGGCGAGGGAAGAACCAAAAATTTGCGAAAGCAAATTTACAGATCTAACATTGTTGGGTTGATGTTTAGACGAGTTGTATATACATTTTGTACACAGCCATGTATCACCATCATTGATGGCGATCCGATGGATACATCTGTTGTAGAGTTGTCACTGACTCAGACGTACTTATAAATATAATTATTTTCTGTGATTGTATATTACATTAATTTGTAGGATCCTTTACTATAGATAATTTAGCTGATCTGTAACAATAACATCTTCATGTCTTATATATCATGTACTGTAGTACGCCGCTAAATTAAAACTGACGAGGAAAGGTAAGACACGGCCAGCAAAAGCTCTTTTTTTGAGAGCCCAGGTGGTCGTGTGGTCTAGCGGGACGGCTGCAGTGCAGGCGATTTGGTGTCACGATATCACAGTAGCATGGGTTCGAATCCTGGCGAGGGAAGAACAAAAAATTTGCGAAAGCAAATTTACAGATCTAACATTGTTGAGTTGATGTTTAGACGAGTTGTATACATAATGTACACAGCCATCATCACCTTCACTGCTGTTGATCCGATGGATAAATCTGTTGTAGAGTTGTGACTGGTTCAGATAGCTGATCTGTAAAAATAACATCTTCATGCCTTATATATCATGTAATGTAGTACGACGCTAGATTAAAACTGACGTGGAAAGGTAACACCCGGCCACCGAAAGCTTCATTTTGAAGCCCAGGTGGTCGTGTGGTCTAGCGCGCCGGTTAAAGTGCAGGCGATTTGGTGTCACGATATCTCAGTATAGCATAGATTCGAATCCCGGCGAGGGAATAACAAAAAAATTTGCAAAAGCTTCCCTCGGGATTCGAACCCATGCTACTGAGCATATATTAGAAAAAGCAAAAAATAGCGGAAACTGGGTATGCCAAAGGAGAAAATACGAAATAAAATAAGTAACCAAAAGCTATATAGCTCTATCGTTTTCTCATAAAATTCAGAAAGTAAATGGGGAATGTGTCAAAGCGACAACAACCCGACCATAGAGCAGACAACATGTACACCTTTAATAAATTGACAGTAAAAATAAAATTGAACTGTTATGCAAAAGAAGGGACACTACTTAGTAGCATTGCTTAAAACATTTACCCAGAATTGTAGGTACTCCGTACTCATCCGTACCCTGTCCGTGTTTGGCTATAATGTTTTGTCCTTTTTGGTTTATAGCTCTTCATCTTTTTAATAAGATTTGGATTTTCAAATATTTTGGCCTCGAGTATCATCATCATGTTAAGATGCGCATCCGGTGCAGAAAATTGTGTACCGTTCATGTTGTTACTGACACACGCAAATGACTATTTTGAAAATATTAGATAGTTTAAACAAATATCCATTCTGTTAAACGATCTTAAACCATAATGAGTAAAGTACATTTTCACCATATGTACTGCAGTTTTGGTTTACGTTTTTGTCATGAGAAACTTATTTCATGACACAAGAGCGAGTCGTTATTAAACCTTCCTTTATATATGTTCCTGATGTCACCTATTATCACCCATATGGGTTCATAAGAAACACTTTGATCTTAATGCCCATTTATTAACAGAGTTACAAAATTATGCTGAGCCTGCTCTTTTACCCATTTACAGATCAAAGGTAACCAATCATACCAATCAATACTTGAGCGCATATATATGCAGATGCAGATGAAAAGTTTATGTAAAAAGAGTTTATGTAAAATAAAACGCAATTTGTCAACCCTGTACACCATTATTCACCTTGTGGAACCAACAAATCGTAGCATATATACACTATACAGTTATTGCTTTGCGATACCAAACGGCATAATTTGGTAAAAGTGAACAAAAAGGTAATACATGCTACACAGAGGAACAAGTGATCAGTATGCTGTAGTTTCTTCTATGCAACATATTTGTTGTATTTAGAGGTATTGTAGACTTTCCTTTGGAAACGAACTGTGCGCCTCTACTTGCCGACCTCTTCTTATTTTCATATGAGTCTGAGTTCCTTCAGACACTTGTCAATAACAAAAATATACAAAAAACCCTGATCTTTTAATTACACATTCAGATGTATTGATGATGTTCTTTCCATTAACAATCCAAACTTTTCTAATTGAGTTCCATTGATAAAAAGGGGAAAATACCAGAATTTATGGCAAACGAGATATTTCAATTTTGAAATTATAAATTTTCCCCATCTGAGCAGCAATATACCAATTTCACCTGCATATGGGGTATACGTTTCCCAACTCATTCGGTATTTACGAGACTTCAGCTGCTACTCAGACTTTACAAAACGCTATCAGTGTCTGAGCAGAAAGTTGATGAACCAGAGTTATGTCAAAGAATTCGTCGTAAGATACCAAGATCGTGTTGATAAATATTCCTTATCAACTTCACAAATAATACATGATTGTCTTGAAGTTTATAAGTTCGTTGTCTATCATCTTTGTTACATGTTTTAGTGTTCTTTTTATTGGTCTTTGTATATTTTTAACCTTAACTGTTTTTTCCAAATTTGGTTATATACTATTTGCGTGACTCAGTAATTGTACTTCCCGCCATGGTGCTATGTTCATTTTTAGTCTTGTCTTTCATTTTCATATGTTCTTTATATATAGTGTCTATATATGAACCGTTTTGTTTTTCCTTGTTAAAATAATTAGTTATTCTTATAGTGAAATTGTACCTTAATATGTCTGTTTATTTTACTCACACTTTGTTGTCAATATAATGGAATTATATGCGACTGTCATACAGTGAAAGGTTTTGCTAGCTATAAAACCACAGGTTTAATCCACAATTTTCTACATAAAGAAATTTCTGTGCCAAGTCAGGAGACGACATTTGTTTTCTATTTGTTTGGTATGTTTGAGGATTTGATCTTGCCATTTGATGAAGGACTTTCGGTTTTGAATTTTCCTTTGAGCTCGGCATTTTTGCTATATTATTATTTTCGGTCACCTGAACATTGTCATTGACATTATTTCTTGGTTCAGAGACTGCGTAAAAACTGTACAGGTTTTTGTCACTTCAATTTCTAACTTATTATGAGTTATATGATATTTATGATTGATACAAGATATTGGCAACAAAACCACATCCTTTTTATACACCCGTTTACGTGACGTATTATGGTATACTGTTGACCGTCTGTCCGTCGTCAACATGTCGGTCATTAACCCAGAAACGCTTTAACTTATATGCATAAATCTTTGGTAAATTGTTTATATCTATAGACGTGAGCTCCCTCAGTTTCGTTTTTAATAAATTTCAGATTTACTGTTTCCGAGTTTTTGGGTTTTATTCACTACAAAGGTAACTATGATGAACAGACATTATACTTGTTATAGATTGTTCGTACTATAGTTTTGATCAAACAGACATAATGTCATGTAATCTAGAATAACATACTTGCCATATACAACAAGAGGTGCGGAATTATGTCTGTTTTTATTGTCGCTGAAGAGTAAACCTTGAAATATTCCCTACTAAAGCTAATTTGCAATTATGTCTTCACTGCTATTATTGATAATGCTGGTTATGTCTGCTTCACGCTAAAGAACAACTTTTAATTTGTATATACTCTATAGTACCGTATCTTAGAAATAAAATATAAGAATTTTGATCAAACCATAATTTGACAGCTGATGCCTCTTTAACTAGATATAAGAAGATGACAATGAAACAAATTTCCATCCAAGTTACAATTCATAAAGGTAAACCATTATAGCTCAAAGTACAGTCTTCATCACGGAACCTTCTCACACTGAGAAACACTTATGAATTAACCACATCACCAAACAACAACTACTGAACATCAGACTTCTTAGGACAGTGCAAACAAATGCAGCGGGTTTAAACGTTTTGATAGGTACCAACCTTCACCCTTATCTGAAACAATAGTGTAACATCACAACATAGAAAGACATACACAAAATGTCAATTGAAATGACTTAACTCAATCAAAAAAAGTACAATCACAAAAAGACTGAACTCAGAGGAAAATCAAATCGGAAAGTCCCTAATCATGGCAAAATCAAAATTAATGACAAAACACATCAAAAACGAATGGACAACATCTGTCATAATCCTGACTTGGTACAGGCATTTTCAAATTTAGAAAATTGTGGATTAAACCTGGTTTTATAGCGCTAAACCTCTCACTTTGTACGACAGTGTCATCAAATTCTGTTATATTTACAATGATGCGTGAACTAAACGGACATAATAAATAAAATAGTCAAAACATGGGTACAGCATTCATCATCGTGTTACAATTTAAAAAGAAACAATTCAACAGAACAAAAACATCTATCAAATTAAAAACACATTCATTGCTTTGTCTGACGTCAGAAAATTCATACTTTTCCAAGGGTTCCAGCAGATTTACACTTCTTGGGATAAATTTCTCAGTGGATATTAGTGAAATTGAAAATTTAAACTATAACCCCAGGTTGAAAGAAATTGAAAACATTATAAAAACTTGGACTAATCAAATACTCTCACCAATTGGAAAAATAACAGTGATAAAAACACTTATAATATCAAAATTAAACCATCTATTCCTGTCCATACCTAGTCCAAATAGCACAAAGCTTAAACATTTTACTGAAAAAATATTTTCCTTTATTTGGGATAATAAACCAGATAAAGTCAATAGAGACACCTTATCCAAACCGCACTGTTTAGGAGGACTAAAAATGATTAATATTGAAAACTACATAAAAGGTCTTAAACTAACCTGGATAAGAAGAATAAATAGAAATAATTCAAAACTAGTAAAACTATTCCTCTTTTCAGAAAATCTGAATTTTTCGGAAATGCAATTTCTTGGTCCTTATAAAAAGTTGAATAATCCATTTTGGAAAGAAGTATTTGATGCTTGGCAAGATCTTCAAAATGTACAAAATAACTCTCAAATTAAAACATGCCCTTTATGGAAGAATGATGGAATAAAGATTGGTAACCATTCAGTATTATATAAAGATTGGACAAAAAAAGGGGTTTGGCTGATCAATGACTTGTTACAGGAAGATGGAAACTTTATGACTTTTGATCACTTTAATAATGTATACAATATTAAAACTAATTTTCTCACATATCAAGGCCTAATTTTGTCAATAAAAAAGTATTTAAAAGAATATCAAATATGTCCAAATGACTTAAAGAGAGAAAACGGTCCAGTTTTGCCCTCAGTATTAAAGGTTTTTTTTAAATCCCAGAAAGGTTCAAAAGATATGTATAATATTTTGAATGGTAAAAAGTCAAATCCTAAACAAAAATGTGAACAAAAATGGTCATTAATTCTCAATGCGAACTTCAATTGGAAAAATATCCATGTATTACCCTTTTATATTACAAAAAATTCAAAATTGCAGTGGTTTCAATACAGAATAATACATCGAATTTTAGGCACCAATGAACTTCTCCTTAAAATAAAAATTAAAGATACAAATATTTGTAGTTTTGGGTGCGGAGGGGTCGAAACAATAGAACATATATTCTGGACTTGTCCATATATATCAAAATTATGGGAAGACCTTGACTCCTGGATATTTGAGAAGACAGAAATAGAACTAACTTTAAATATTGATTTGGTTTTATTTGGTATTTTAACAAAAACCGATAAAAATGATATAAGAAACATAATACTTCTGTTAACAAAATTCTACATTTATAGAAGCAAATTAGCTATGGAACAAACCAATATAATAGCACTTAAAAATTATTTAAAGGAAAACTTATTAATAGAAAAAAATATATTCTATAAAAATAAATTACTCAGTAGGGCAGAAAACTGCTGGAACCCCTGGACTCCTTTATTATTATAAAAACAAAAAACAAAAACCAAATAGACTCCACATATAATGTATATATTTCATATCCAAACAACCTCTGTCTTAAAATCATTATCTGCAATGTATCAAACTAAAACTGCTGTGTCTATTAAATAATATATTATATATCTTCTTTTTAGTGTATATAACTATTATGCATACAAAAGTGTGTAACTTATTTTGTTTATGTGCAAATAAGAAAAAAAGAAATTTAATACAAAAAACAATATATATATATATTTTTTCTAAACCTGTGCATTTGTTATACAGATAATTATGTTTGAAAATCTTAATAGTAAACTTCTTTCTTTTTGAAATTACTGACATGGTATATTTTTTTTATTTTTTTCCAAATATTGAAAATTGAATGTATAATACTAACAAATACTAACAACTGTATAAATATGATGTTTACTAATGTTAACGAGGCCGGGATAAGGTACCGGTACTTGATGTTTTAAACTAACAAATGTACAGATTTCAATAAAATATGATAAATTTAAAAAAAAAAAAAAAAAAAAAAAAAAATTCATACTTCACATATTTGGTCGTTCAATGTTTATACAAACAATTTTAAATTTTCACGTGGGCAATGTTAGGTAGCAATACACAGTTAGAAGTTTAGTTTCGCATTATGGCCCCTGTGAATTTTTTAAATATGAAAGTTTTTGTACAATAAAATTGATTTTTAGATAATTGAAGAATAATATAGCCTTCTTAGTGGGTTTATATGAACATTAAGATTGTTTTTAACATGTTTTATATGCCATTTATATGATTGACAGTCCGTATTTTCCTATCCGTACCGTTCATAGGTCCATACATTATTGTAGTGTTTATCAACAAAGATTTTGCGCTCGATCTTTTCAATTCAATTTTATGGAAAAACGAGCAGATAAGCATATGATTTTTTGGGACCACTTGATAGATATAAACCTATGGATTCAGGAAAGGTATTACTGTAATTGATTGAAATGTTCCTTTAGACCAAATTTTGGAGACTTTTGTGACATGTTCACCCCCCTTTTTTGCTATATTTTGTATCTAAGAAATGCAGATGGTTGGCATGGTTACACCCAAAAGGGATTATATTTCACCCTTATGACCATTAGAAATCAAATCTATGGAAGATTCTCTTTCTATAAGTATATACATGCATAACACACATATAAAGCCTTCTTTGTTAGACAGGAGGGGAAAGAGGGTGTTTAAAAATTATGAGTGTCAATTTTAAGTTTTTTTCCTAACTGTGTATTGCTACCTTAGCATACAGGGTTAAAACATCAAAAGTATGTAAGAATTAATTTAAGAAATATTCCGAGATTTAAAAGGGGGTCTCATTGGGGGTTCCGATCCTGGATCTGCTTACTGTTTTGTCAGATTCCCGTATCCCGCTTACTGTTTTGTCAGATTCCGTATCCCGCTTACTGTTTTGTCAGATTCCCGTATCCCGCTTACACTATGTACGTAAGCAATTCTCATTTTTTTGTCATTTCCCGGGTCCCACTAGACCTCATTTCCCGTTTTCACGATACAATTAATAATTTGACGTTCACGTGTCACGCTTACAAAAAATCGACAATCCCGCGTCACGCTTAGATCTTTCCAAACTAAAAGACAAATTGAAAGAGTTGGTATTACTTTGCTTCATAAAAAAGAATGGCCAACGTAGATACAAGTATCTTGTCTTAGGGAGGGATAAATCATACTTTGTAAAGAATCACTCTGATTCAAACAAAAAATTCTCTGAAACCGATATTATCAAGATGCTTGATTTCTTGATTGACAACATATTTGTAACGTTCGGAGGACGTGTTTTTCAACAGACTGTCGGCATCCCAATGGGAACAAACTGTGCCCCTCTACTTGCCGACTTGTTTCTTTATTATTATGAGGCTGACTTCATGCAGGAACTTCTTAGGAAGAAAGATAAGAAGTTAGCAATATCCTTTAACTCTACTTTCCGCTATATAGATGACGTTCTTTCACTAAACAATTCAAAATTTGGTGACTATGTAGAACGCATCTATCCCATCGAATTGGGGATAAAGGATACTACAGATACAGTTAAGTCGGCTTCATATCTTGACTTACATCTAGAAATTGACAATGAGGGTCGGTTGAAAACAAAACTTTACGACAAAAGAAATGATTTCAGCTTTCCAATTGTGAACTTTCCATTTCTAAGTAGCAACATTCCAGCAGCACCTGCATACGGGGTATATATCTCCCAATTGATACGATATTCCCGTGCTTGCGTTTCCTATCATGATTTTCTTGATAGAGGGTTACTGCTCACAAGGAAGCTATTAAACCAAGAGTTCCAAATGGTGAAGTTGAAATCATCCCTTCGTAAATTTTACGGACGCCATCACGAGTTGGTTGACCGTTATGGAATAACCGTTTCACAAATGATATCGGATATGTTCCTTACGTCGTAACTACAATCCCCTTCCCTTTCATGAATGTGACCTACCGAATTAGACTATTTACCGGATTTGTCATCACATAAGCAACACGACGGGTGCCACATGTGGAGCAGGATCTGCTTACCCTTCCGGAGCACCTGAGATCACCCCTAGTTTTTGGTGGGGTTCGTGTTGTTTATTCTTTAGTTTTCTATGTTGTGTCATGTGTACTATTGTTTTTCTGTTTGTCTTTTTCATTTTTAGCCATGGCGTTGTCAGTTTGTTTTAGATTTATGAGTTTGACTGTCCCTTTGGTATCTTTCGTCCCTCTTTTAGATCCCAATGAGACCCACTTAAAAAGATCTAAAAATAGTCCAAAAGTTCGATAGAATTTATAAGAATCGACAAATGGTTCATTCCACTGCGTGATTGAATAATTTTGACGTTTTTGGTTCAACGTTTTTTCTATTTTATAATAGAAATATAACATAATGACATTTTATAGAGCAATAACATACTGACAGGACCTTTTAAAGTACAGTCACATTAAAAGAAATATTAACAAAGTGAACATACATTGAACGAATAAATTTGATTTATGATACAATGCAAATACATTGTAAAAAACTGTAATAATTTGTAACAGAATTTTTTTTTTTCAGTTTTGATAATGACTTAATTGCTTAATTACAGCACTTACTATAACAAAAAAGGGAAATAAATTTCCCGCCTTCAACAGAAAATACGCATAGATTGGGTCCGGTTTTGATACGCTATCTTAAATTATTTCAATGTTTCAGTGATGTATCTATTTTGATAAACATTTGAATGGTTCATAACGTTCCAACTGCATTATTCAAAATTTGCCAAACCGTTGAAACGTCATTTTATACTTTACTGATGAATCTTATCATTTGCCTTCTTTACACGTATTTTGACTTTGATTCATCAGTAAAGTACTAGTATACAAAATCGAGACAATGCCAGTTTGGAGAAATTATCAGAAATATGACTATGTTTTATCAAGAAAAGTCCCTTCAATAGAACCTTCAAATAGACCCAACTGTCTACATTACAACGCCCCTCCCACCCACCCCCCCCAAAAAAAACCCAAACAAACAAAAAACAACCCACAATCTAACCAACAAACAAACTTACAACCTAGTGGTCAGGTAGGCAAAGAGCAAGTCTGAAATCACAGCTCTAAAATTAATGTAGACCACAACATTTCATTTTGTACCAAGTAATCTTTATCAAAGGTAAAAATAAGAGTCCATTACTTTCCATTCTCTGATCATGATGTCGTAACTTTTATAATCCGGACTTGATATTTTATTAATTAATTCACTACCAGGTACAAAAACTGGCAAAAAACCTTCATTATGTTCCACGTTTATATTTAGCATATTTGCCAGTATTCCAATATAGGCATCTTCGATTCGAATAACTTTGGAATAAGGTATCGCTTCCCTTAGTGTTTTTATTACCTGCATATTTGTTACTGCTGTTCCTCCAATCAAATACGGAGGCCAAACATCAAACTCATATTCGTTTACTGATATACCATTTGGAAGAATATCTGCGATACGGTTTTGCAGAAGTAACTTTGAATCCAACCATTTTCATTTCGAATAAGGGTATACTTTTAATCGCCAAGGCTAAAAGGTTTTGTGGATTGATCATCCTATCATCATCCACGAAATGTATAAATTTTGCCTGGATGTTAATATCACATAACCAAGCAATTGAGAAGACAGTTTTAAACACAAGGTTATCATATGTATCTTCCATATCGAACTGTAGAGTGTCATCGTGATGGTTTGATTCAAAATCAATAAATGATTGTAAAGGTTCACTGTATCCGATGATAAATATCGTCAATGTGCGCATTCGGGTGTTGCTGCCCCATGTCTCACGAATGGCGGTTCTCTGGCTTAAATTTAACACGGAAGATTTTACAAGGTAGATCATATCAACATATCCGCATAGGCGAGATGCACATTTCACTTGGAGCGGAATATTAAGAAGCCTATAAGAAGAAGTTAGATTATTCAATGGGTGCACCGATGTTTTCGCAGTTTTTCTAATTTGATCTACAATATCTGTCAAGTTGATGTTGATATACTGCGATTATTCAAATTCTCTATAGCTCTGTCTTTCATTCATATCTTTAATGAAGAATATAACAGACCCCCACAATCACTGGTATTAAAGAGATAATCGTAACTGCAATTACGATTATCCCAATATGGCGACGGTAGATATAGGTAAAATCTTTACACTCATTTTCTTAATTGTAGCATGTTTTTGTCAATAGTTACTCAGCTGCAAGGTTTATCTATTCCATTTCATTATATTTGAATCGTAACGGTGCACTGGAATTGTCTAAGCGCTTTGAAAATAGCCGTTGAAAAATTCGGGATGATAATCGTAACTCGGAAAAAAGATAATCGTAATTATGGTATTTAAAAATAAAAAAGATAATCGTAACTGGAAACTGTTTTATTGATATTGACACTAAAAACGTATATCTGATAGCATATTATGAAATTATGGCGATGAATTATTTACGAAACGTCCCAACATCTTATGACATTTCTTTTTATGCATATATAATTAATTGTTCTTATGAAAACAGCTACATACTAGTATATTATAAAATTGGAAGGGTGAACAAGCTTCAAGAAATTTGGAAATGGGAAAACACGAACTTTGTTAATATACAGAAATTTATTAAACTAGGTATGCCACAAAATATGCATCTTCGCTAGCCAAGGGTTACGATCCACTCCCGCTCTCTTCACCCTTGGCGGATTGAGATAAAATTTCGGAGACACAAGGTAAGGATTTTTATTGGTTGCAGTAGAAACTCACTGCATCCAATCAAAAAGCGCCTATAAAATGATCACGTGTAGATGTAGAAAGTGTTTGTAAACAATTGCCACGTGTTTATTGCGCAACAAGTCTTTACATCACTTAACATACGACTATATTTAGTGACAACTGGAATGTTTTAATCAACTAATAGAAGTTCCTGTGTATGTTTCATGCACAAATGCATGAATGTTGACGTATATTTTCGTTTCCGGCTTTACCAAGTGTGTAGAATCTAGACGCTACAGTGTTTTTACCTCCAAATTGAAGAGTTCAAGTGCTACCATTGGTCAAGAATAATGTATTCGGAATGGGCGTGACTTTAATCTTCCGATAGATGGCGCAACATTGATATCACAAATGTTAGCTCAATCTGCCAAGGGTGAAGAGAGCGGGAGTGGATCGTAACCCTTGGCTAGCGAAGATGCAAAATATGTGAATGAGCGATGGAAATTATGATACATGACAATAATTGTCAGGCGACACGCATGTGTCACCTTACATCAGATTTCTGATTAAGACAGTAAACAAAAAATAATTTATTCTGAAGTAAATAGTAAATATAGTTAATATTGTTTAAATTATTTTATTGTAGGTGGTTATATGTGCTATTTCTGCCCCCGGGAAGCCACTGCTGATTTAATTCTAGAACATACCCTATTATGCCATAACGAAGAAGAAAGACATTTAGTATTCGTCAAAAACCGTTTGACGAGAAATTAGTGGCTACAGTTTTCATGTCACTTCGATCATTTTTCATGGATGATATAACAACTTAAAAGTTATGATGAACAAGGGATAACTTTGAAAAGTGTTTTACAGTGTCATTCCTTTCATAGCTGACTATGCGGTATGGGCTTTGTTCATTGTTGAAAACCGTACGGTGACCTATATTTGTTAATTTCTGAGTCATGTTGGTCTCTTGTGGAAAGTTGTCTCATTGGCAAACATACCACATCTTTTTATTCATATTAGCTACTTCATGACTGTCACTGAAATTTCAGTATCTCAGATATAAACTATAAACAACACAAATTCAATTTTGATAATATGACATCCTTAAAACATTTAATGCTATATAAGACTAGAGAATGTTTGGCCCTAAATGGGATTCTTTGTGTATTATGAAATTAAGTAACGTGGAGTTCATTGACAAACATGGATTTGTGTTCTTTTATAGTTTGGCCAAAAGCCCGAAAATCAAAAATAAAATTGATGTAGCTTTAAATTTTCTTACAAGAAATACTTATTCAAAGAATGACTGCAAAGATGAGAATAAAATGACGCATATTCCGCAAAATTAGAAACAAACTTATTAAAAATTCATAAATACTCGGTATATGAAAAGTATGCTGCATACATATGCATGGAAGATATTGTAGAGAAAAATATTGAAGGTACTAAACAAGGAACATTTTTATATTTGCATACTTGCCATATAATTAGTACTTTTCTATTAAATGAAAACATAAATTAGCCTTTCCTAATTTTCATGCATTTTTCTGAAGCACAAAATATTTGTTTTAAAATCTATAAAAATCTTTGTAATTAAACCAGTTCCGACTGTGATAATCTACATGTTTGGCCCTTTGATGTAATTTATCAATATACATATTTGTGTTTTTTTTCGTCTGTCAAATGCTTCGTAAGACTATAGGTAAGGCTAATAAAAACAAAAAATAAAAGTAACAATAAACAAAAGTAACAATAAACAAAAGTAACAAAAAACAAAAGTGACAATAAACAATAGTAACAATAAACTGGTAACTATTCTAGATCCTTTACCATCCACACTGTTTAAAGAAACGTCCTAAAATACATGGGAATTTGATCAAAACATTTGAATTTAATTTTTAAAATCATATATCAGTATAAAATAGAAAAAAGTGAATCCAAAGGAAAAATATGGACGGCTGAATTTATTGATAAGAACTAAATCATCACCGTATAACAGATATGATATATCATTATCATTTAACTTGGGTGGTTCACATGTTGAGTCAAAAATAGATGGTAAATCATTAATATATGAAGAAAATAATGTAGGGCTTAAAATACACCCTTGTTTTACCCCAACTGAGGAATTAAAAAAATCAGTGATACCTTCCGAGATCTTTACCAAGTACAAAACCTCTTTATACATATCTTTCATTATACTTAAAAAAAGGACCATCTATGTTGTAATAAGACAATTTGTAAAAGAGGGCATCTCTATTAATAGTATCAAATGCCTTCCTGAAATCAATGAAACAGGCATATATCTTTTTTGACATATGAAAATGTGGTATACGTGACTTTCATTTTGAGCAATGAATTGAAAGGATTGCACTTTTGGAATATGGGATATAGCTAATCCATCCTTTTTCTCATCAATTAGAGATATATAGGTAAATTTATTCTAGATATTAACCTGTAAGTTTCTTCATTTATTTTTATATGCGTTAATGTCATCGTTTAACTGGGCATTTACATTTTTAACACACAAAATACCATTGAAATGCTGAAAGACACATTTATTATGTTTCAGTTACTATTATCATATAAAGAAAATTACGATTATCAAAGAAGAAAAATACCATAGAGTTACGATTATCATCCCGAATTTTTCAACGGCTATTTTCACAGCTCTTAGACAATTCCAGTGCACCGTTACGATTCAAATATGATGTAATGGTATAGATAAACCTTGCAGCTGAGTAACTATTGACAAAAACATGCTACATTTAAGAAAAACGAGTGTAAAGATTTTACCTATATCTACCGTCGCCATATTGGGATAATCGTAATTGCAGTTACTATTATCTCTTTAATACCAGTGACAATACAAATAAAACAAAATATATGCCTGAAATAGAAATTAGTAGAATCGTTTACCATTTCGCTACAGTAATTTAGACGGCAAAAATAAAACGAAGAATCACAACTATTGTTATACCTAAATTACGTGGAAACAAAAACATATGAGTATTACATACAACATTTGAACTATCAATGTATTTTTATCCATGTACTAAAGTAAATGAAAAGTTTAAATATTTAGCTTATAAATAGTTTTTAATGAAAAATAACACTTTATGTAGCTCGCACGAGGGAAAGAGGACGGGATTGTAATTACGACAACTAGAACATATCCGTCGTTATCTTTGAAACAGATGATTCTTAGCAGTCAATATACTCGTGATGGCTTCCATAAAATGTTCGAATGATTTCTACTTTCCCATTCGGAACTTCAATCCTCCATCAAGAAAATCGTGATAGGTTATGCAAGTTCTGGGATATCGTATTAACTAAGAGATATAGGCTATAAATGTATAGAGGCTGCTGGAATGTTGCTACGATAAAACCATCTCTTGTGTCGTAAAGTTTTGTTCTCCACGGACCCTCATTGTTAGTTTCTGGATGTAAGTCAAGATATAAGGCATACTTTACTGTATATGTTGTATTCTTTATTTCAAGTTCGATGGAATAGATGCATTCAACATAGTTTTAAACTTTGAATTATTCAGCAGAAGGACATCATCTAAAAAAAATGGGATAATGCTAGCTTCTTTTTATTTTTTTTTCTTATAGGGTCATGAATGAAGTCAGTCCCATATGAATAAAGGATTAAGTTGAAAAGAGGAGCACACAAATTTGAAGATGTCGATTATCTTCGAAAAAAAAACACGTCCTCTAAACGTAACAAATGTGTTGTCAATCAAGAAATCAAACATCTTCCTAATGCTAGTTTCAGACAATTGTCCGTTTGAATCAGAACAAAGTACGATTTAGCCCTCCTCTAGACAAGATAATTGTGTCTACTTTGGCCTTTTTTTATGAAACAAATTATGACAAATTCCTTCAATATGTCTTTCAGTTTTCAACGATCAATACTTGTGTAAAGGGTATTCAAGTGAAATATTTTAATAGTATTGAAGGGAGAAATTTACTGATACAGGTGAGAGGTTTAGCTACCGTTTTCTACATCAGAAATGCCTGTACCAAGTTAGGAATATGACAGTTGTTATCCATTCGTTTGATGTGTTTAAGCTTTAAATTTTGCCATTTCATTTAGGGACTTTCCGTTTTGAATTTCCTCGGAGATCAGTTTTTTTTGTGATTTTACTATTTACTCAGATTGTATGTGCGTTAACAGATCTTTGGAATTTTAAAGTATCAATACATGATTCAAGCCGCCCCGAAAGTAGGAAGTTCCACAATAATTTTGAAACCAGGATTTGATAGCTGATAAAATTGATGTTAAAAAATTAGAAAAGATGTTTCGTTGAGCATTTGTTAAACCCGGGAATGTAACGTTGTAATGAGCACACTTATGTTATATAGGTATCAAAACAGTGACGGAAGATACAGTTCTTCATGTTTGGTTGAAACTCCAAACAAAGCTATGCCCATTTAGTGTTTCCCCTATGGCTGTTGTGGTACGATTATATGTTGAGTTTGCAAGTGAATAGTCCATACCTTATTCTTTTATCAAGCATTTTATGGCAAGACGGGTGCCACATATGGAGCAGGATCTGCTTTACCTTCCGTAGCACCTGAGACCACCTCTAGATTTTGGTGGGGTTCGTGTTGCTTATTCTTTAGTTTTCTATGTTGTGTCATGTGATCTATTGTTTGTCTGTTTGTTGGCAGTTTATTTCGATTTATGAGTTTGACTGTCCCTCTGGTATCTTTCGTTCCTCCTTTATGTAATGTGATTTGAACACAATTATAACCGATATTGTCTGGGGCTTTATATACCGGGGCAATACTATATTTATAAAACTGCCTATTCTAGAGGTGGCGTGAATCAGATGTGGATACTTAAAAATTCAAAAGATCTTTTAGAGTACATACAATCTAACTCTCTTTCATCTTGTAACAGTATTAAAACATTTGACTTTTCTACTCTGTACACAAGTATTCCACATTCCAAACTAAAAGACAAATTGAAAGAGTTGGTATTACTTTGCTTCATAAAAAAGAATGGCCAACGTAGATACAAGTATCTTGTCTTAGGGAGGGATAAATCCTACTTTGTAAAGAATCACTCTGATTCAAACAAAAAATTCTCTGAAACTGATATTATCAAGATGCTTGATTTCTTGATTGACAACATATTTG
The DNA here is from genome assembly GCA_019925275.1 of Mytilus edulis. Lineage (NCBI taxonomy): Eukaryota > Metazoa > Mollusca > Bivalvia > Mytilida > Mytilidae > Mytilus > Mytilus edulis. Next base: position 97,824,724 of record CM034349.1, on the reverse strand, counting down.
TTACGTTCGGAGGACGTGTTTTTCAACAGACTGTCGGCATTCCAATGGGAACAAACTGTGCCCCTCTACTCGCCGACTTGTTTCTTTATTATTATGAGGCTGACTTCATGCAGGAACTTCTTAGGAAGAAAGACAAGAAGTTAGCAAAATCCTTTAACTCTACTTTCCGCTATATAGATGATGTTCTTTCACTAAACAATTCAAAATTTGGTGACTATGTGGAACGCATCTATCCAATCGAACTAGAGATAAAGGATACTACAGATACAATTAAGTCGGCTTCATATCTTGACTTACATCTAGAAATTGACAATGAGGGTCGGTTGAAAACAAAACTTTACGACAAAAGAGATGATTTCAGCTTTCCAATTGTGAACTTTCCATTTCTAAGTAGCAACATTCCAGCAGCACCTGCATACGGGGTATATATCTCCCAATTGATACGATATTCCCGTGCTTGCATTTCCTATCATGATTTTCTTGATAGAGGTTTGCTGCTCACAAGGAAGCTATTAAACCAAGAGTTCCAAATAGTGAAGTTGAAATCATCCCTTCGTAAATTTTACGGACGCCATCACGAGTTGGTTGACCGTTATGGAATAACCGTTTCACAAATGATATCGGATATGTTCCTTACGTCGTAACTACAATCCCCTTCCCTTTCATGAATATGACCTACCGAATTAGACTATTTACCGGATTTGTAATCACATAAGCAACACGACGGGTGCCACATGTGGAGCAGGATCTGCTTACCCTTCCGGAGCACCTGAGATCACCCCTAGTTTTTGGTGGGGTTCGTGTTGTTTATTCTTTAGTTTTCTATGTTGTGTCGTGTGTACTATTGTTTTTCTGTTTGTCTTTTTCATTTTTAGCCATGGAGTTGTCAGTTTGTTTTAGATTTATGAGTTTGACTGTCCCTTTGGTATCTTTCGTCCCTCTTTTAGTATGGAGGTAGGATATACGCTTTGCAAAATATGTGTCTTAAGCATAGTTATCAAAGGTACCAGGATTATAATTTAGTACGCCAGACGCGCGTTTCGTCTACATAAGACTCATCAGTGACGCTCAAAATATTTATAAAGCCAAACAAGTACAAAGTTGAAGAGCATTGAGGATCCAAAGTTCTAGCATGTGTGTTCATAGTCCACTTCAGTTTGTAATACTGATTTGTATCAACGACCTCACATTTTGTAACCTATTCGGAATTAGAATCTACACGTTTGGTTTTTTGTCTGGCATATTCTTCGACTGCATCCGTTAGTATTTTTAAGTAGTGTTTCATATCTATGAATTTATTCTCAAAGACTGATGTTTCCAGCCTTTTGATAACACATTACCCAGAGAAGTCACCATATTTCGGGACTTTGGATACTACATTTCACAGAAAGTTTCTTAAATTTTATATTAATAGTACCAAGTTTCTTTTGTACAAATATAAAAAATGCATAAAACATAATGTATCTGCCACAAAACCTTAATCTGACGGTAAAAGAGGGACGACAGACACCAGAGGGACAGACTAAGTCATAGATCGAAAATAAACTAACAACAACATTGCTAAAAATGAAAAAGACAAACAGACAAATAATAGTAGACACGACACAAGATAGAAAACTAAAGACTAAGCAACACGAACCCCACCAAAATATTGCAGTGATATCAGGTGCTCTGGAAGGGTAAGCAGATCCTGCTTCACATGTGGCATCCGCCGTGTTGTTCATGTTATTACAAACCCGGTAGATAGTCTAACTCGGTAGGTCACATTCATGAAAATGGTGATGTAAGTGTAATGTTAATATTTTGACTGGTTAATGTTTGTTCTGATCAACCTAGTTTTTAGTTATTGAGAGCTCAACTGTATATATCGCAGTTTATATCGCAGATCTGCTTACCCTTCCGGAGCACCTTAGTTTTTGATGGGATTCGTGTTGCTTATTCTTTAGTTTTCTATGTTATGTCATGTGTATTATTGTTTGTCTGTTTGTCTTTTTCATTTTTAGCCATGGCATTGTCAGTTTATTTTCGATTTAAGAGTTTGACCGTCCCTCTGGTATCTTTCGCCCCTCTTTTATATCATGTTTATGATAACATTGACCTTGATTTGGGGTTTCGTACCGGTTTAAAAAAAAAGATATTTAGCTTCATTTTTTAACTCTTTACGTATGCTGCCACGTCTTCGACAACTATAAACCATTAAGAAAATATTAAAGGGTCACTACAAATAGTCGATGAACGATGTAATTTTAATCACTTGAGACAATCAAAATATCAATATCAACAAAAGTACTAAATTCCAAGGTATAGTTAAAGGTAGATCATAGGTATAAGTTTCCCGAGATAGATTATTTTATACTTAACTTAAATGAAGATTTTTTTATGCTCTTTTAAAAATTATAATAAAAGGATCGGTCACCGTGCTATTTTTCAAGCTACGAGTCTTTGAAAATTGCTTTAATTTGCTTAGAATGATCATGTAAAAACACATTTTTGTGCATAAAAAGAAATCAATGAGATAGAATATTGAATTAAATTGTGAGAAGATAGGTTTTATAAAATGTTTTAAAAAAATAAAACGAAAAGATGGTGTCTTCGAACTGGTTTTCTTGTTAAAAATTTTTCCCTATCAGACCAGTACAATTTTTTTTACTAAAAGAGTTATTTCCCCTTAAATGGCTTAGTTGATTTTCATTGGTCAAATGAATTTCATGCAAATTATAATATATATCATGATTAGTGGATTAATCGCAGATTTTTGCGACAATTAGTCGTTTTAGATCATATTAGCAAACTGAAAAAAGTTGAGTCTGCTTTGAACCAAACATTTTGAAAATTAATCAGCAAGTTTTCTTCATATAGATAAACATTTTAATCAAAAAAATTGCACATCGGTCTACAAATGTGCAGATTTGGGCAGATAACTAGACTTATTATGTACTGTGATAGTACAATCCAAGATGGCGGTATACCATGAATCTACCTTAAAAAGGGAGAAGTCCATAAAACTGACAAAATCCAACGTTTGACTTTACCAATCAACGAAACAAATAAAAATAATAAACAACTGTCAAATTCATATAACGTGAGGGTACCCAAATTGCACATTTTAACATTTTTCACTAACGTTTTTTTTTATGATCCAGGCAAACGTTTTTTTTTCGTGTTTATTTTGTCAACGCATCCTTATTTACTATATAGTTACACCAATTTTATTTTGAATCAATATTGAATCATAAAAAAATAAGTTTGAACCGACCACCAAACGACCCACGATTCTGTTATTAAGCGTACAAAAATTGAGTTCACTTCATTTAAAATCGAATACCAGATGTTTTGTTTTAGTTCCTCAAATATTTTGAACAATTTGACATTATGTCATACTTAATAATCTTTTTTTTTAATTATAGAAACAGATGCTTGTAACATGGTTAATTTGCTATTTTTTTTTTAAAAAGAAACAAACATTTTGATAACGTCGTATGATTCATGTTCAGTAGGATCTGCTTACCCTTCCGGAGTACCTGAATTCACCTCCAGTTTTTGGTGGAGTTCGTGTTGTTGTTGTACCCCTATTTGTGACATTTTGTTCACGCATCATTGTCAGTTCATGGAATTTGTTGCGTCTGTCGTACACATGAAAGGTTAAGCGCTTTAAAACTTTTTTTCTACATTTGAAAATGCCTGTACCAAGTCAGGAATATAACAGTTGTTGTCTATTCGTTTGATGTGTTTTATCATTTGATTTTGACATTTGATTAGGGACTTTCCGTTTTGAATTTTCCTCGCAGTTCAGTATTTTTGTGATTTTACTTTATAGCGACGTTTCCGAAGATTTACCCTTTTCCATAGAATGCTTTATTTGTTGATATATACTGTGAATATCTTATTATACTTAACTATGCTGAAAGATGTGTATGATGTCAAATTATGAAAATACAAATTGTAAAGTCTTAACGAAAACTCGTAAGATTTCCTCAGCTATTTTTTGTTGAATAGTTGCAACTTTGGTTCTCAGTGCAATTTCGCTTTTGTCATGATAAACACTTTTACACAAAATGACCACAGGCATTACAAACACACACGCCCAAGAACGCATGATGAGTGGACGATGCAATCACGATAAAAATACGATGCACATATGATGAAAGTTGAGCGTTATATAGAAAATGCCTTAAACTTGGTTCTATTTGGTGAATAATACTATTTTGTAAGTTTCTTCTGGTTCGTTTTATTTGTTAAAAAATATAACGCATTATATCGCATTTTTATACATTATAAACAGAGAAACAAGTGATCAGTATGCTGGAGTTTTTAATTGACAACATATTTATATAAATAAATTTGGTGTATTTACTGTCTTCTGATTGGTTAAAAGAATTAGCTTTATTTTCAATGTTATCAATTTTTATGGCGACACGCCCACTCTAACGTTGTGTATTCATACGCAAACATCTGTGTACGTTGTTATTCGTATTAATATACATCTTTGAGCCTTATTTTTGATAGAAATTTATTTATAATGAATGGCAATAATTTTTTTTTAATTTATTGAACCATAAAATTTATTTTTGACTCTTCACATTTAACATAATCCGCTTCGCGGATTATGCAATGTGAAGAGTCAAAAATTAATTCTATGGTTCAATAAATTCAAAATAAATAACAGCCATTCATTAATGAATTTAGAGGTAGACTTTTTCAACATATATGGGACTGAATTGTGCGCCTCCCCTTATTTTTTCATATGAATCAGATTTCCTTCAGACACTTGTCAAAAACAAGAAGACCAAAGAAGACAGGTTATTTAGATCACTTTCAGATACTAGTATGTGGATGATGTTCTTGCCATTAACAATCCGAACTTTTCTAATTGGATTCCATCAATTGGTTCTATGTGGTGAATAATATTATTTTATAAGTTTCTTCTGGTTCGTTTTATTTGTTAAAAAATATAACACGTATTATATAATGTTTATGTATACATTATAAACAGAGGAACAAGTGATCAGTATGCTGGAGTTTTTAATTGACAAAATATTTATTGATTTAGAGGTAGACTTTTTCAACAAATATGGGTCTGAATTGTGCGCCTCCCCTTATTTTTTCATATGAATCAGATTTCCTTCAGACACTTGTCAAAAACAAGAAGACCAAAGAAGACAGGTTATTTAGATCACTTTCAGATACTAGTATGTGGATGATGTTCTTGCCATTAACAATCCGAACTTTTCTAATTGGATTCCATCAATTGGTTCTATGTGGTGAATAATATTATTTTATAAGTTTCTTCTGGTTCGTTTTATTTGTTAAAAAATATAACACGTATTATATAATGTTTATGTATACATTATAAACAGAGGAACAAGTGATCAGTATGCTGGAGTTTTTAATTGACAAAATATTTATTGAATTTAGAGGTAGACTTTTTCAACAAATATGGGTCTGAATTGTGCGCCTCCCCTTATTTTTTTCATATGAATCAGATTTCCTTCAGACACTTGTCAAAAACAAGAAGACCAAAGAAGACAGGTTATTTAGATCACTTTCAGATACTAGTATATGGATGATGTTCTTGTCATTAACAATCCGAATTTTTCTAATTGGGTTCCATCAATATATCCTCCAGAACAAGAAATTAAAGAAACAACAGACACGGCTTTCTCCGCCTCATGTTTAGACTTATACCTCGACTTTGACATACACAGTCATCTCAGTACCAGAATCTATTACAAACGAGACGATTTTAATTTTGAAATTATCAATTTCCCCACCTAAGGCTTAGTTGCCATATACCAACTTTACATGCATATGGGAAATACATTTCACAAATTATTCGGTATTCAAGAGCTTGCAGCTCCTACCCAGACTTTGTAAAACGTCACCAGTGTCTGTGTAGAAAGTTAACGATCAAAGGGTATGTCAAAGAACGTCTCGTCCCTTTTCTTAAGAACTTTATCTGAAGCTGACTTACTGATAAATATTCCCTATCAACTCTGCAAATAATACACGATGATCTAGAACTCTGAAGTATAGATTCTACGTTCTGACGTTGTTTATAATCTTAAAAATATTGCGTTACAGTATTCCTTTATTTGTTTTTATTAATATTACTTTGACTGATTAGTCTCCATCCTGTCATTGTGTTATTGTTCTATAATTATTGAATTTATCTTTCATTTTCGCTAATGTGCTTTGTCTATATGACTTATGACATGGCTCTGTACTTGCGCCATTGTGTTAATGTTCTATGATAATTTTTGTATTTTGTATAATTGTTTTTCTTTTTTGACAATGTGCTTTGTCTATAAACCCCTTTGGTGTTTCACAATTTGTTTTAGAAGAAATTTACAAAAAGCATATATACAAGCGGGAAAAAGGAAAAGGGAAACTTTTAATTTAGATTCGGCAGAGGATATGCGTAAAAGAACTATAAACTATGTTATGTTCATACTTTGAACAAAAAACTTATTTTATATCTACCCGTGTGACGTTTACATACTAAACAACTGATGTACGTCAAACGTGCGATTCTACGTTATAGTTAATGTAAACATAATCATGTGCCTGTCAGGGTTAGGATTCGGTCCAAGTACTTAAAAAAAGTAAAAATCACAAAAATACTGAACTAGAGGAAATTCAAAACGGAAAGTCCCAAAACAAATGGCAAAATCAAAAGATAAAACACAGCAAACGAATGGACAACAACTGTCATATTCATGACTTAGTACACGCATTTTTTTAGTAGAAAATGGTGGATTGAACCTGGATTTATAGCGCTTTAAAAGCTCTCACTTGTATGATAATCGCATCCAATTTCATTATATTGACAACGATGTGTGTACAAAATAGACATAATAGATAAAATTGTTAAAATAGGGGTACAGCAGTAATAACCGTACCACAATCTGAATCAGAACAAAAAAAAAAAAATATTAACAAAGAAGCACAAAAAAGTATTTATCAAATTTAACAACCACGTTCATTGCTTATTTATTATTGGATTTTATATAAGTATAAGTCCTGTGACCGAATGGCGAGAGTAACATCAACTCTGGTGTACAATCGGGTGTTTGACGTAAGGATGTAAACGTCACATAGGTAGAGATAGGAAACAATTTTGTCGTTCATAGTATGCAAAATATTTATTATAGAACAATAACATAATGGCGGGATGTTTAAAAGTACAGAGCCACGTCATAAGTATCAAGGAAACACGAAAAATCACATGGACAACGCAGGCTAGCAAAAATGAAAGATTATACAAACAACACAATGACGGGATGCATAAGTACCGAGCCACGTCAAATTGATATCATTAAAACAGACCAAACAGTAATAGAAATATTAATAAAGACAAATAAGAGAACAATATAACACGTTATTAAGATGATTAACAACGTCAGTACGCAGAATCTATTCACCAAGACCATCATATATTATTTGTGAATTTGATACGGAATATTTATCAACAAGGTTTTTGTACCTTCCGATGAACTTTTTAGAAAAAGGACGAGACGTCCGTTGACATACCCCTGGTTCATCAACTTTCTGCTCCGACACTGGTGACGTTTTACAAAATCTGAGTGGGAGCTGCAAGCTCTTCCATACCGAATAAGTTGGGAAAAGTATATACAAAATCGTGTAATACAAAAGCAATGAATTAGTTTTTTTAAATTTGATTTATGCTTTTTTGTGCTTCCTTGTTACAGATAAGTTTTTTCATAGTGTTTTAGATTATAACACAATGTTTACTGCTATACCCCTATTTTTGACATTTTTACCTATTATATCTGTGTTTTGTTTAAGCATCGTTGTCATTATAATGGAATTAATGCGACTGTCATACAAGTGACAGGTTTAACTAGCTATAAATAAAGGCAACAGTAGTAAACCGCTGTTTGAATTTCATAAATCGATTGAGAATAAAACCAAATCCGAATTATAAACTAAAACTGAGTGAAACACATAAAATATAAGAGGAGAACTACGATACAACAGAAACACCACACTAAAAAGTAATACACACAGAAACGAACTATAATATAACAATAGCAATTTTCCTGACTTGGTACAGGACATTTAAAGAAAAAAAATAGTGGCTTTCACCAGGTTTGTGGCTAGTCAAACATCCCGATTTTATGGCAATGTAAAATATAATTAAAATGACAACATTACATGACAGGACTACAATACAAATAAATGGGAAAACATAAAGGACAGAGAGATACACAAATAATATCTATCAAAAGGTACCAGGTTTATAATTTAATACGTCAGACGCGAGTATCGCCTACACAGCGAAGCTACGAGAAACAAAGCCAAAACATGTACAAAGTTGAAGAGCATTAAGGCCAAAAGTTCCAAAAAAAGTTGTGTATAATACGGCTAAGGATATCTGTCTGGGATAAGACCATTCTTAGTAGTTAAAATAATTCATAATTTTTCAAACAATTAATTTATAAAAAAAATGACTATAGAATAGATATACACGATAACACCGAAGTGGTGACTAACTACAGAATAAAACCGTATACATTAACCACTCTTAATCAGCACATAAAAAATCACAGCCGAGTTAGCCGAAGATATCAAGGCACAAAGTAACGTCACATTTGAAACAGGTTCAATCCACTGTTTTCTACATAAGAAAATGCCTGTACCAAGTCAGGAATATGCAAGTTGTTATCCATTTGTTTGATGTGTTTGAGCTTTTGATTTTGTCATTTGATTTAGGGACTTTTCGTTTTGAATTTTTCCGGAGTTCAGTATTTTTGTGATTTTAATTTTTTTTGTAATGCAAATATAAATGTTCTTACTCTCGAGACATCAAATACAGAAGTTTTAAGCTTGGATATCGCATTGTTTTGAAAAAAGTTAATCTTTTACCTTCATGGAATTATATTTTACACGACTGCATACATATGTAGATTTAACAATTGGTTTGCAATTAAAACAAATTTTTTGCACTATTTGTGTATTTGTATATATACATTCAGTATAAAAAGTTATGCATCCTTTGAAAAGTCTTAGAATGCTTTTGTAGGTTCCTCAACAGTGACCGTTTCTCACATCTTTCAACACCGAAATTATAACTGTGAGATATAACGTTGATTTTTGAATTTGTCATTCCTTCACTCTCTCGTTCTCATCTTGTTATTTAAAACTACTGATGCGATTGATTTGCGGATTTTTATGTCATGATTAACTATTCGAATAAGGGAATAAGGAACTTCTTATATTCTGAAGTATCCTAATTTCACTCATAGTTTTTTGTTCTGGTTGTGTTACGTTTGACACAGATTACCCACTGCAATATACTTTTCTTATATACGGACACCAATAAAGCAGAAAAGCATACTGGTGCATCTTAACTCGTACTTAGGTCAGTGTTTAGTTTTCACTATATTGTGAAGATGGCTGTTTGCCTATTGTTTTTGTCTTTTGATTGATTTTTAAGTATCAGATTACATCATGTAATTTTCAGACAAGGAGAAAGAAGGTTTGAAATAGGCTCCATGCAATATATCTTTTGATTTTTAAGTTATACTCATTTGCTTTAATTCAATTTGTTTCTGCCATTCACACATTGTCATGGATAAAACAGAAAATGCTATGTTTCGAGACTACACTGTGTCAAAATATATTCAATTGTTCACTTACTTTTTATAACATCTAATGATTTTTTGTAGCATAGTGAATCATACAAGTGCTTCGGTATTATCAGATACTTCACTGTAAGGTAGATCGCCTATTTTCAAACAAGTTCATTAAGGCGATGCTATGACTGTTAGATGCCATATATTAGCAATCCTTGAACGTTCGCTCTTTGTTTGAGTATGCAACAACACCAAATCAATTATAACATGCAATTGTATTTTTGAGATTGTCATACACTTACATAATCAGTTATATGAGGAAAACAATATTATACCCCTTACATGCAGTGCATGAACGAGTTTATGTGCCGCTTAATTATAACATATCAGAAAATTTTACATTTATTTCGTGGAGTTACGGAAGGATGAATTTTGCCTACTTTCTTATTGAAATTATAGTATGAAGAGAAAATATTTGAAGACGATAAAGGGACTGATATTTTGCCTGGTTTTGATTATCTGTCATTTTGGTTTGAGAAGGCATAAACATCTAACTGTATGTATACCTACCATTCAATAAAATTTAAAGAGAAATAACCTTTATATGAAAAGTCGTCATCCATCCTGTCATTGATTGTAGATAATTTCTCATTTAAATCGTTTATACAATATTTCATTTTAACCGCTTAGTGCTATCCTACCATGTATAGCTTTACATTCAGTGTTATATAACGTGCATAGTGTATTTAACTGATAAATTTCAAATTGCTGACATTTACACCTTGTTTAAAGGAGGGGCGAATGATGCCAAATGGACAGTCAAACTCATAGATCGAAAATAAACTGACAACGCCATGACTAAAAACCAAAAAGACAAAAAACAAATAATAGTACACAAAACACAACATAGAAAACTAGAGACTGATCAACACACACCAAAAACTGGGGGTGATCTCAGGTGCTCCGGAAGGGTAAGCAGATACTGCGCAATATGTGACACCCGTAGTGTTGCTTAGGTAGCAATAAACAGTAGGAAAAAATACTAAAATTTGCCCTTATGAATTTTACCATCCCCTTTTCATTGCTTTCTTGCAATATCAAGCTTACTGTTTGTGTCATATATGGGCATATGTATGTAATCAGAATCTTCCATAGATTTTATATCCAGTATATAAAATGGTGAAATATATAATTTCTTTTTGGTGTATCCATGGCAACAATCTGCATTTATCTGTATAAAATATTGCAAAAAAGGGGAGAGGGGGGGGGGGGAAGATGTCACATATTTCCCCAAAATTTGGCTAAAAGTAGAATTTCAATCGCTTGAAGTAATACCTTTTCTGAAACTGTGTGCATATATCATTCAGCAAATCCAATGAAAATCATATGTCTTTCATCTCATTTTTTTGTAAAATTGCGTCAAAAACTTCGTGTAGAAAAAGAGTGTTTGTAAACAATACATTAATTTCTGGACCGATGGCCGGTCTAGCTATGAAAATACGGATTGTCAAACAGAAAACAGCCCATAAAACATGTAAAGAATAATCTTGATGCACTTATTAACCATCTTTGAAGGCTAAATTAGCACTCATCTGTCTAAAAATGAATTTTATTACACAATAACTTTCCTATTTGAAAAATCCATAGGGGCCAAAATGCGAAACTAAACTCCTATAAACTGTGTATTGCTACCTTATGTTATTAACAAATCCGGTAAATTGTCTAATTCGGTAGGTCACATTCGTAAAAAGGGTGATGTATATGCAAGTTATCTGTACAGATTACGCTCATTAAAGATCTGACCCTGAAGCCCTCGAGGAATAACACTTACTCGGGTTGACAATTTTGGACATTCACCTCTTCAGAGGGTCATAACTGTTTTATTATACCGAACAAACAATCAAAATTAAAATATTGTAAGAGATAGTCAAAACACTTACGTAAGAACACTATAATGTGTCTATTAATATTTTTCTTAATTTCCAAGCCTTGTTTGATTTTGTTTCTTCGTCACTTCATTTGCTTCTCACCTGGACGTTGCCATATTTGTTTTTGTATATTTGACGTTAACATATTAATTGACGTCATTTTTTAAAGGGAGTTAACTCGTGATTATTGGTGTACGACCGGTTATTTACAGGGGAATTATAGGTTTGTTCGATAAATGCTTTAACTTTCAGGTTAATTCCACTGGGGGTTAATAGGTTTATTTGATGGAGCCTTCACTTTGTTGGCGTTAATCACAGCTCCAGCCAATTTTTGGGAAATCACCGAAATCAAACTATGACACGTGATTCCGTATTAATTAGCCAATCAAAAAATTACTATAGATTATGTAAGGTATAATAAAACAGTTACATTATAAATAGTAACTGTCATTCTGTTAAAGTTCCTCTGTTTTTCTTTTGGTTATTTTATTACAGGTATACAGGTATTTATATACATATTTTAAGAATTGTCGCATAGCAGTTGCATGCTGTTGAATTTAAGTTCTTAAATGGTCTTCTTGTTTTTTGTGTTCTTTTCTAGCCTTTTTTATTCGAGGACCACTGTGTATTTTGAAGACAAAACTCGCGGTAGGCGTACACAAATGTAAGCATATTCAATGTCTATGATGAGTTTATCTACAACCTCTGGATTTATGTCTCTGCTCGTTGGGATATCTTACCATAGGGGAATCAACAGCCAAGTAGTCAGATCTTCACCGTTCACATGAACTATCACTGATATGTACAGATATGGTCACAACTACACATCCACTGTTTACAAAACATTGTTATTTGGGCCTTACTGCTCTTCAACATCGTGCTTTATTTTTCCTTTTCAACTGTTCTGATTCGATCGTCATCAATAGGACTTTTGTAGACTTAAAGACGTACACAATTTTTAAGCTTAATACCTATGAGGAGTCTGTTTACATTTTAATACTTAAAATCGATATCTGTTGATTTGAAATTGTTGATCTATTCGTAATATTTATAACGAAAAAAAACCTCCTTAAATAGTTAAATAATTTCATGAAGAATGTATATAAAAGAAATCACTGCGTAGGCGTCACACTAAATGTTCTAAAATCATCATCAATAATATTTTGTAAAATTAAGCAACCTCCGAAAAAAGCAGAGCACTTTTCCTGGCGCCAATTTTTTTCTTTTTTGTTACATTTATTTTCGTACTAGAAAAAAAACCGTGTTTTTATTTCTATTCGCGTTATTTCTGTAATAAAAAAAGTCGCATTATCAAATTGATTGTCAAAATTAGGTTTAAAGTATGTCTTTTAAAAAAAAAAATAATTAAAAAAAGAACTTTTTATCTAAACAATAACATAAACAAGAAATGATTTTTTCTTTTACATGCCAATGCTTTGCTTTTTAAACTGTTTGGGTTGTTTTCAAATGGTGCAGCGAGCTGATTACTGCAATACGTGTCTAATAATAGTTGACATAATCAATAGACATGAATTGACTGTATGTATAAATGTGAGAAAAACGAGCGTTCGAATTGAGATAACTTAAAAGTATGATTGTAATTGTGAATAAAAAGTCTTGCTTTTAAACTTATTTCATATATAAATTTCCTTCATGTACAATCTTCATAATCGCACTTAAAAAAGTCGAATTCCACTAAAATTTACGAAGCGAAATAGGAGGAGTCTTGCTCATTACAAATATATTTTAGATTAATGGGTTGACATATGAATGGAAAGAAAAAACACAAATGATGGAGGGACACCTGCTAAGAGTCGAGAAGTATCGTAATACACAATTTATAGTGGCGGCATCTGTTTCTCTAATGTTTTACACTCTTCCTTTCGAAAGATATGCAAAAAGTTCATAAAATAGTGTGCGAAACGCCAACCAGCATTGTCACGGACGCTGTAAAAACTTATAACTTTATTACTTATTATGTACTGTAACATTTATACCCTGTCTGATGGGTCTGTTTGTGTGTTATCAATTATGAAGTATAATGGTGCAACGATAATTCTGCAAGTGCAAGCATTCAACAGAAAACACGACAACGCGCTACTTAAACTACAGCATAACAAAATACTAAGTAGACGACGCAGGATAGTCAAGTTGATCACCCAGTTTTGTAAATACATATAGGAGGTTTAGCTAGCTATAAAACTTGGTTTGACCTACCATTTATTTTTTTGAAAGTGCTTATACCGTCATGAATCTGGTAGTCATTGTTTACTGGTCCCATTGGTAGATATCACCTGGATTTGTCAGTTTTTTTTCTTCAGAATTCGACTTTTTGAACTTTTATATCATCCCCTCTGTTTGCCTATTATTTCATTGTTTGCGTATAGATTATTTTGTTCCCTTTTTGAATTGTTGCTAGGAACATTTCTTGAAATGGTTTGCATGGTATAAACATGTTTTACATCAATATGAACCAAAGTAAGTAAGAAAGAGGTACATGTGACAAAAACGTCATATATTTTTCTTAGAAACGTCCTTTCAAATCAAATAGCAAGCAATATAAGATGTAAAAACATACAAGGGACTCTTCTGGTGAATAACTCCAGTAGGTGTAGGTTTATTTTAAAATGATTTTTATTTCAGCATTCAATGCTGGATTTGATTGTCTGTAATGACTGCTTATAAATAATTAAAATGTGAATATTTAAAAGATAAGATATATTTAACCGTTCTCCCCAAAATAAATTGATTATGAAAGTGGTTTAATCATTTACTACATCAAATGCATATATAAATGTCAAATACAAAGTATAAAATTGATATTGAAACAGGATTAATGGAAATGATTAAAACCAATTTTTTTCATTAAAACGTTTTTAATTTCTTTCAGCAAAACGAACGCTGTCCGTTCTGACACACTTTTTGAAACTGTTCATATATTTAACTCCATAGCTGAAGCAAAACCAAATTGGCAATCGGTTGAATTGATTGTGCTTAACGTCCTTGATGGTTCTTCTTCATACTTATCGTCTCTTGACTGTTGTCTGTTTGGAGAACGCATGTTAAGCATTCATCGTTCTGAAGCAAAAATTAAAAACAGCTATATTGAAGGATCGGACCTTCCAGAACTGACGGCTAGGCAATATATGTGTTCTACAAAACAAATTACTTTCAAGCCTGTGTATGTAGGTCTAGTGGAAAATGGTACACCGTGTGATCCCTGTATTACAGTTAAGCCTGTGATATATCCAATAATTAAGGAACATGGAACAGCTGTATGTGCGAAAATTGCTTTTAATCATCTTAATCCTGTGCATCTCACTGAATGGTTTGAATACCAGAAATTAATGGAAGTAAATACAATTCTTGTTATGTTGCAATATTTAAACAATGATTCATTAAAAGTGTTAGAATTCTACGAAAGACAAGGTTTTTTGAAAATTTTGCCATATCCAGCTGTTTTGCCAGGACAGACAGGTAATATTCTTTGCAATCCTGTGTACGTTAATTTGATGTGGTCAGAACATGTACCAGAGATAATATTATGGCTGCTTTCTTAGTGAACTTGATATATTTATAAAAGACAAGCGAGTTAACTTTATTGGTATTAGGTCTGCTTGTTAGCCTCTCCTCGTTCCTGTTGATATGTCAGCTCTAGACCGGACATGTAGATTTTTTTTCTCTTACCAGTCAAAGCTCCAAGCTAACGTGTGGACTGAGACTGTGGCCATGAAAATACTGGTATTGGTCTATTGAAATCAGTTGTTATAAAGTTTGTAATTCAAAGTAAATATTGAAAATTTATCTCTTTTGTCGGGGTTTGTCAAATGTTTTGGTCTTATTCGCCGTTATCACCTCTTTACCATTTAAACTAGGTTGAAGATTTTTAAATATTTGGAATCCGTGCATCGATAAAACACATAAATTGTTAAAATGCGCATCTGATGCTATTCAAATAGTGTAGTAAATATTATTAATAGCTTAGAGAAAGACATTTTATTAAATGAATCATATTCAGTTACAAAGATAAATTATATCTGATACCGAAATATAATTTTAAATGTTTTATGCCAAATGATCACTCCTGAGAATATATGACATAATTCTTTAGGTAAGCACGGTTGCTTTTGCATTCCGGAATTTAGGTTGCTTTTTTCATGTTTTTATGTATTCTACTTAGGTCAATGTATTTGAAAAGTGTTATTGGACACAAAAACAGTATCAACTGAACATACTTTCTAAAACTGAGGGAAGAATCAGGTGTAGGAAAAATTGAAATAGTTTTTACATACAGGTGAAAATGATTTTTATATAATTTTTTGAAACTTTTTATTAACTGCATGATAAAAAACACGAAAGCACTAGTGGCCTCAGGTTTTTGAGGATTGCTGATATTTTCATAGATGTCTGAAATGTAGTAAATTTATAAGTGATATAAAGTAATATTTATGATATTATGATTTTAGACCGTGGATTTGAATCGACAAATTGGCATTCGGAACAAAGCCCGCATGACGAACAGGTTGCTGTATACACATGCCAGACATATCTACAAGGATATGAATTTGTTGCAGTGATTGATTTTGACGAATTCATTGTGCATGATAAATTTATGTCATACATGACCATGCTGAAGGTATGCAAATAATACTTATCGATATATTGAAAATTAAACACAAGTTGCACAACCGAAGTCACATGGTAGATTTAATAACTAATTATATCAATTTTAAATCCAAGAATAACATATATTTCGAAGCAATTGGCTTTAAATGTCATTTGTTAAAAGAAAGTACACAATCGAGCTGTTTAGAGAAAAATTCATAAAACACCCTGATTACTCCCACCCCTAAAGAAACGGATAATCTAAATATCTACCAAATGAATAGATATTTTTTTACTAGATTCTATACAGTTGAAGTTTAATGTTGCACGTTCGACGCGCCTTTCATGATGTACATTCACCAAGAAGAGACTTAATTAAAATAACTAAATCAATCTAAGATAACTTATTCACGGACATATTTTGTTAGAATGAAGTAATATGTGAAACAATACTTGAACAGAACATGTGTTGAATAAAATGACTCTTATTTTTTGCTACTGATAATTTTTTTTTCATGTTTGGTTAGATAACACATTTTTTAAGCTCTCAACAATGGTAGGTGGTGCAACAGCATAACATTAGAACATACTGTAAACCCCATTCGTAGCTTAATTCAAAAGATCAATTTGAGGCAAAAATTAAATTCTAGACTCCATAAATTGATTAGCACAAAGCAACGGTATAAGCTTACTTTCAGCTCATAAAAACTAGTTCAAATCCAATAACAAATAATACATACACCAATGTTCTCCTAGACTTTAGTATCAATCAGTACATATCCAACGGATTTAGATTAAAAAATGTTATAAACGCAAGACTTTGTGTTAAGCAAAAAATAAGTAATAGTTTGTTTATAGGGATCGTGTTCACATTTACGATTTCATACACAACCTCATCGTAACAATTTTGAGTTGAAATCACGTTTTTGTTAAGAACTTTTCATGTAGAGCTTAACGTTTTAACCACCTCTTTGTATTTATGAGATAATTTGGTAAAGTTTATTTATTTTTGTTATAATAAAATTCCTACCTTAAAATATTCCAGTAATCAAACATAAATTACGTACATTAAAACAAAACAGTTCTGAAATAAACAACCCATAAGTATTTATTATAAAGGTCTCGATGTGCATGAACATATAATGACCCCCATCTGACATATTCAATGTAATGAAACAGTCAATTTCCACATAAGCGGGAGGTTTGGCTAGTCATAAAACCATGTTCCACCAATATTTGTTCTGTCTTTAAATGTCTTGAAACAATACAAGAATACGGCAATTGTTATTAGGCCATTGTTATATCATAGTTCGTTGCTGTGTGTGTTCCATTTTAGTGTCGTGTTTCTGTTGAGTCGTAGTTCTACTCTTATATTCGATGTGTTTCCCTCAGTTTAAGTTTGTAACCCGGATTTGGTTTTTTTTCTCAATCGATTTATGAATTTAGAACAGCGGTATACTACTGTTGCCTTTATTAGATAGTATGTTGCCATGTATGTTGACGTTTACCTTTGTATAGCAGTTGAGTGTTTGTGTTGTTCCGTTGTTTTCCTCTTATACTAGTAGCTGATGTGTTAAGTTCGGTTTTTGTGTGTGCCACGGATTTCTGTTCGCTCAATCGATTTATGTTATTGAACAGTGATATACAACTGTTGTCTTTATTTCAAACAAATAATTGAAATCGAGCCTTTTAGAGTATTTTTCTATGTTTGTTTCGCAATGTTTATATGTGTTATATTAAGAAACCTGTCATAAAATGTCAGTAGGTGTTGTTTCATCAATGTTCCACATTTAATTGCTTCTCTGATAAGAATAAATCCGGATTTATTACTTTTCAACAGTTTAAAACGATATTATCTTATTTTGACATTTAATAAGTTGATCATCTATAAAAAGAGTCATTTTTTTAAAAAATAAAATGTAAGTATTTGATAGTCCATGAAACTTCTTTGTACAGTACAAAAAAGATTGTAGGATGACCTTCGATGTGTGTATTAAAAGTCCCGTTGTCCTTGCTTTATATTTACAGAAATGCCGACTTTTTTTGGCACGTTATGTTGACATATCATTCAACTACTTCAAAAACATGTCCGAATAGCGATTATGAAAATAATGATGCTATTTGTATCTACATATTGAAATATAGATATGGGTATATGTCGACCGAGGGCTTAAAATTTATAACACTAAGATAGGAGATATGTATCGTTTTAGAAATAAATTGCTCTGTTTATATAACATCAAGTATGTACATCACATTATATATTGAAAGCAAAACGCACTGTTACACTCTAAATTGCGAATACATTGTCTCAATTATATCTCTTGGCCCGAGAACACAGTTATTTCGTAATGCATTTCTTTTAGACAATGCATTCAAATTAAAAAAAGACGTAACAAAATTTGACCTTTCTCAACTGGACCAAATCACTACTTAACATAAAGATTCAGCACCCACATTTTTTAACATGCAATTTCATCCCCGTACTTTATATTTCATGCATTAAATATAAAAAAAAATAAAAGTTATACACTGTTCACACAAGGGACTTTATTCATAGACAACGAAAATCAAAGGACGATAACTGTGTCCTTGGACCTACTCACATAAACATTATCATCTATATTAATGATTTGAAATTGTTCATTAAGACTATGCATGTATTGACGATCAATATGTTTTAATAAATTCAAAGGACCTGAAAATAGAATATGAATTTCAAAGTTTTTTTAAAGCTTTTTGTCATCGTTCCATTGTCCCGTGTCCATTGTGTTGATAAGTCGCCATTATTACATTGGTTGCAATGAATGACATTGATTTCCCAGTTAGATAAAAACCGATAATTTAACATGTGAAATATACGTGGTTATTTCACTCTCTGACGTCATACAACAATAGGCGTTGGCAAGACGTCGATAACGTCAAAACAAAACATGCGTAGGAAAAACATATAGTTCCTTACATTTTCTACATTAATTTCATAAAAAAAAGCAATGTGACAATGTAATAAAAAGTATAACTAATCGCCGTATTTGAATATCAAAAATAAGACAACTTGTGACCGAACGCCGCTATGGATTAAACTCGTGCTGCGCACTCGTTTAATCCATGCGTCGTTCGGTCACGCGTTGTCTTATTTTTTGATATTCAAATACGGCGATTAGTTATACTATTATTTCTCGAAAAACATTACCTTTACCAATTTGGAAAATAATGGTTTGAATTGTTTTATGCTCCCATGAAATAAAGGCTATTAAAAAACAATAAAACTGATGATCTATTATTCTTATCTATTAACCTCTTCAAATACAGATTTTTCCAAGTAGGCTGCCGCACAATGAAAGAAATTTGAAATAGAGGTACATGAATAAATGGATTAGATATATTGTTATGTTACATATAGTTTGATTAAGTCTTGGAATTATTCTGTCAATTATTCTGAAAAGGTCCACATATAACGTAGTTGACTCATGAAAAGTCAATAACTTAGAAGTGCTTTTTTACATTATCTTTCTTTCAGTCAGAATTATTACCATCGTATCCACAGGCCGCTGCATTTACGCTCAATGTATCTTTCTTTATAACTGATTGGGGAGTGTCAGGAGTAGAACCGTTATTAACAAGTAAATACATACAAGGGACGACTCCACGGTTTGAGCGCTATAAAAATATATATATTCCAAAAAGAACTCAAAGCATAAACACTCATGAAATCCAGCCTAAAAAGGGATATGAACGGTACGTATCTTTCTTTTAAGATTTTACTTAAGTTTTGGTTCTAGATTTTAATAATATTGAAAGTCAATTGAATACACCAATGTTTATAAATCGTATAGGCTAGGATCTATCAATAATACACTGTAAGGTGCGATAATGTATCTTATAAACATAACTTTAAGTATGTGAGAAAGTTCAAATATTTTTAACTGGCATAAGTAATATTTTTTTAACTGGCATAAGTAATTTTTTTAACTGGCATACATAATATTTTTTTTATCTTATTGTCCAAAATAATCAAAAGTTTAGTATGGTGTATCGACTGCAAAGTATTGAACACAAACCAACTCAAATATTTTATAAATTTCAATCATTACTAGCCAGAAGGTCACATAAATCATTTGTACAATTGTATACTGACAAAACAAAAACCAAATGATTTGCAATCCTTCAATTCAGGGGAGATAATATGTTTGGGTTTTGTTTCCATTGAGTGTTAAAATAAGGGTTAATGATATAATTTTGTTGGGTTTTCCCCTTATCCATTTTCTTTGTAAACAGGTCATCAACAATTATTTTTTTGGTTGTTACCTAAAAAATAAAACATATTATCATATACTTAGACTTAATAAAATATGATTTTTACTGTATGATAATAGCATTAAATCAACGTATATTCCATATTTTTCGAATTAGTTCTTAGCGGGCTGATATGAAAAGTTTATCACATGCTTCTGTCCGTAACGTTATCGCATGGCATTCCGGTGAAACTCGGCGAATTCCGGAAAATACACCTTAATGCTACATTTTCAGTGAAAAACATTACAAAGAAGTGTAAAAACAGTTATTTGGATACTGGAAAGTATATTGTGTAAAATAATGAAAATAAAAAAAAATAAAATAAATAAAAAATGCATTTTTTAACCGTTTCAAACATAATTTAGAAGTTCCTTTAAAAAAAATTGACTTTTCCAAACAGTGTTCATTATATATACTGTTGATTTTTTTTTGTCGATTCGTCCATATTAAAATGTTTTTTCTCTCTGTTGAGGCATATGATAGAAATATTTCATATCGAATGTACTAAATTTGGGGTTCTACGTCAGTGAACGTTCACTCTCTGAACTTCTATTTGGGATCCACGTAAAAGGATCAATATATGCATCTGTTCTTTTTCTCCATTGTTGAAGCATATGATAAAAAGATCATAACATGTCATTTTTCATATCGCATGCATTATCAGCCCTCGGTCAATATTAGCCATCCAGCCATGCGGCTCTTGGGCTGATATTGAACCTAGGTCTGATAATACATGCGATATGAAAAATGCCATGTAATAATCGGATATTATTCTTACTTTTTATGTATGAAAATTCTTATGTTTGCACAGTATTTACCAAGGTTTGTTTTTGCATGAATATAGATTAATATAAACTTGTTTATTCAGGTACAATATAACAGCTTTCTGTTTCCATAGACAATTATATGATTCAACATGTTCAAAGTGTAATTAGAGGAATGAAATATATAATTTTTACTGTATATCTATATATATCCAAACTATGTAAATGACTAAGGCTACATTAAAAAAAAAACTCCGAAGATTTGAATTCTAAAAGAAACGGAGAGAGGCATTCCAATACCTGTACATACTTACTGACTGCAACACATGCATTTTACTGAAATTAATCTGGTTTTATCATAATTCATAAGAAGTGAAAAATAGTCTTCAATCGCTCTGAAATTCAGCTTAACCTAAGTTTATATATAAGAGACTTAGAAGTTACCAGTTTTTCATATACTGTCTTTGTTTATCCCCAATGTGGTATACAAGTGATTATTCCCCTTTTTAAAATACTGATATTTCACCCATATTATACCCAAAGTTGATTGCCTGTAAAATAAATATGCCTAAATCTATGAAAAAAAATCTTAATTTTCATTTCTTTTAACTACTATTAATTCTGAATAAGAAATTTTCACCTAAATGGTATTCCTTCATTTGTCAGATTTAGAGCATCTAAATATGAAACTTCCTTATTGAGATTTACGTTTTTCTAGTGTATCGTTTTTTTATACAAATCTTTATAAAAGTGTTTGGCTTCTATAAAAATCTGTAAATATTTGTTTTCTACAAAGACTGTAATTTTTGACTAGTCGTGGGATTGTTTTATTGATACAATTCTTGGTTTCTAAATTGAGGAAATATTAGGATGATCTTTCATTTTCTGCTACCCATTGCAATATTGATAACGAATAATATGAACACGCATTATTCTGGTCTTTAGTGAGAGAAAACGGCTCACTATTCTCCGAGTAGGTCAAAATGTATGCATTTGAATAGGTTTGGGTTTTATTTGGTATCCTAACACAAGCAGATAAAAATCACTTACGATAATTTACAATCTGTAAAACTTTAATTAAATTTATAGAATAAAATTAAGAATGTAAATAAGGAATATGTCAAAGAAATAACAACCAGAACAAAGAGCAGAAAACCGCCGAAGGCCACCAATGGGTGTTCAACCGGTGTCTTCCAATTTATCCAACTTTTTAATGTAAGGTATTCTCATTTAGCCAACTTTTTATTTTTGTTAATTATTGGATTGTTTGTTTAGTAATAATAAGGTGTCTTTCTCTGCAATGGACATTTGAGCGCATTGACAGGACATTTGAGCGAAAAAAAAGGACGTTTGAGCGCCAAAGTATAGGACATTTGAGCGCCTAAATTTTAGGACATTTGAGCGAAAATAAGAATAAGCGTAGGACATTTGAGCGAAAACAAGTCTTGGATAGAGAATTGTCTTATTGGCAATCATACCACATTTTCTTACGAATATAGTTCATTAAATGAGGAGTTTACCAACAAAAAGATTAAAACATATTTTAATTGTAAAAAACAAAGCACTAAAAACAAAGCACAGTCATAAAACAGGAGTTTACCAACAAAAAGATTAAAACATCTTTTAATTGTAAACAAAGCACTAAAAACAAAGCACTGTCATAAAACATAAAACTCGGCAACGGCATTATTTACAAGTCTGTTCGGGCTTGGAACTTATATCCCAGGCTTCTGACATAAAAATCCCTCGTAATTTCCTGCTGGCAGTATTTCGAATGCAAATCCCGGAGATTCTGTTCCTTCTCCTTTTCTGTTCGGCTCTGCGGTGCATCAATGTTCAAACTCCGAATTTTTATGTAAGTCACAGATTGCAATTTGATAATAGTGTCAAGGAAAATATAAATTGATGGATGACTGTGATAGAACTGCTCGTTATAATGGGCATGAAATGATTCGGGCCCATTGTTAGTACGTTTTAACGAGGATGGAACTTCGGCCCAGAGATGAGGGGGAAATAACGATTCATCTGTTATATAAGTATCAGTCAGGTAATCTGCAAATTCTATACAAGGCTTGTCGTTAGGTACAACGGCCATAAAATCTTCTACGAAACAGTCGGCTACTTCGTCTGGAGCTAAAAAGGCTATCCCAAAAATCCCTTTAAGCCATTTACTAATGTCTGAATCAAGCTCTTTGTATTGTTGACTAAGTCCAACTTTCTGGATTTTTCGCCACCAGGCTTGGCCTAAGTGAAACCTACAGCATTTGATCTCTATAGACGGGAAAAAATCCTTCATAACTTTCATTACCCGTTCTTCAAAATCGACGTGTACTGCTTTCGGTTGAAGTGTGTGACCTTGATCGGAACATAGCTTGACAATTGAGGAAAAGCAATTCACGTAAATTTCTTCAGACTTTCCAGGAAGTAAGCAGAATACAAGAGGGACATAATTTCCTTTGTTATAGCCATGAATAGTATATAACTGTTTAAAGAACTTTGGGCAATATTTGTAAGTACCATCCATAAAAATTTCCGGCACACTGCATAAACATTCAAGATTGGTTGGACACGTAAGAATAAT
Source organism: Mytilus edulis (assembly GCA_019925275.1). NCBI lineage: Eukaryota > Metazoa > Mollusca > Bivalvia > Mytilida > Mytilidae > Mytilus > Mytilus edulis. Next base: position 97,800,954 of record CM034349.1, on the reverse strand, counting down.
TATACCAGTTTGTTCATCATTAAACTGCACAAAATTTTCAAATTTATTTGACTGAATATTAATCTTCTTTAATGATTGGTGTGTTTCCTCTCTAGATTTAGGAAGTGCAGGGTGAGATTTACGCCTCTTTCTATATATAGCCTTTGAAACGCTGCCAATGTCTTCAGACTTTAGATTTGCTTCATCCATGTTCTGTAACTCTGTACGGATAATTTTTGAAGGACGTTGAGCAATATCATCATCCGCTTTTCTTTTTGATCGTACCCGCAGCAAGTGACGTTCATTGTCACGATCACTGGTATCATGGTTATGAGTATTTTTCTGTTGAATTATAACGGTTCCGGTACAATCCGTCCTCAGTCTTGCTTTGCAACCTTTTGCCTGAAAAATATTGAAAGGACAAATACAATTGAAGTGTTTAAATGCTTTTTCATTTGCTATTGCAAGACATAAAAATAAGATGTAGTATGAAATGAAATGAAATGAAATTCATAACATGTTTAGAATGGGAACACCACAGACATTTATGTGTTTAGCTTCTAAACATTTTCCTAAACATGTTTAGGCTCTAAGCACAATTTTTACAGTGTATTGTATGAATATTGTAAAGTGCCTAGAAAATCAACCTAACAATGTTATATAGGTTACAGTACGACCTTCAACATGGAGCCTTGATACCTAACCCTATATGTGGTAGCTTATATTCAAATGTGTTAAAAAATTAATCTAAAGGAGGTATAAGATAGACATATAATGATATAGATATAAATCAAAATTAAAAGAAGTTATGGAAGTTGAAGCGTAACATTCATTTTTAAATTAAATTTAGAATATTTTAAATAATATATAAATATTTCATCATTTATACAGAAGAAACCCACAAATCAGCAACATTAACATTTAATGAAAGTAGCAAGTGTGGACACAGATCAGTTTGGATACTAGTTGAACGTTTGGGTGTTTGACAGTGTTTTCTTACAAAAAGCTTTTAATATCAAATCTACATAATGGCCAACGTACTGTGATTGGTTCCTGTGTAATATGTACACTCCTGTAAATACATTTTGTGCATGTGCTTAAAAAAAAGGACCATTGTTCGTGTTCAGCATATTTGCTAATCAATGCAAAAATCTAAACATTTTTCACAAGCCAAGCCCATATCTCCAAGTGTTCAAAATTAAAACTATGTAACAGTATTCAGCAATCTTTCCAAAACATGTGAATGAATGAATGAATGAATGAACTCTATTCTTATAAAGCTACATTTCATAGTTAAGCTCATGTTATAGTATATATAGCCATTCAATCCAAAATTCCATTATTGCACAAATGGCAAACCACAAGTAAGAGTACAACTAATTCCTCGTGCCTAATACCTAGCAGTTTCAGGCTACAGATATTGTGTTAAGACCAAAAAATATGGCAGAGATGCAGAACTTGTATGCTTGAAATGGACTGCCCTGGCACCGTAAACACCACAGATAATCTAGTTACCAGATTTCCAAGAGACCATAACCACCCACCATCACATGCAGATATCAAAGCTAAGCTATTCCTGTCACACTTATCAGAAAAAGCACGCTCCTGCCTAGACCCACTACCAACACTCTATGACAGTGAAATAATACAGTTATTTCAAATGATTTTACATTACATCAACTAAATGTCAGCTGCACATTTTAACATGCTATGCAAAATAATACTACAGAAAATTTGTGTACTAGAAGAAAAAATCCCGTATCATGTCAATAACTGGTTTTTGAATGATTGTTTAAAGGTTTGGTTAGCTTTTGAGGTGAGCAAATAATTGAAACAAACCAATATGATAGCACTAATATGTTATTTAACAGAAATCTTGTGAATAGAAACAACAACCTGCTGTTTCCTTTATTGTCATAACAAAAAGAATAAACAACAAATACACCATATATGATATCAATAAAAAATGTAATATTTATTCTAGCAACCTTTGTCTCGCAAACATATTATGTTATCATGTATCAAACTATTTCAGCTATGTTTATTTAATTTATTGTATATTTTTTGCCAAAATATTATATATTATATTTTGCATAAAATATATTTAACCAACTATTATTTTCATGTGCAAATACCATTTTTTATTTCAGGTGTGACATTCATAGAATAATTTCATTTACAATGCACACACTTATCATACAACATTGTCATATACCATTCGAAACTGTTTTAAACGGTTGTCAAATATTCTTAGCATGGATGCAGTATAAGTCAAATTCAATTAAAACTTCAATATCTTAACTTCCAAGGTGTAAGCAATATTACATATTGTTTCTGTCAAATTATAAGATGATCGATGAAATAAGAAAGCTTTTAGAATCGAATTTTACTGTATTTAAAATAACGTACTTGAAAATAAAATCGTGTCTTTTCAGAAATCACAAGTACGGCAATTTTGAGTGTTTCCTGTTTCCTTGTTTTTTTATGCCCCATTTACGGGCATTATGTTTTCTGGTTTATACGTCCGTCGTTGGTCCGTTCGTTCGTCCGTCTGTCCTGCTTCGGGTTAAAGTTTTTGGTCGAGGTAGTTTTTGAAGTTAATGTCCAATAAACTTGAAACTTAGTACACATGTTCCCTATGATATGATCTTTCTAATTTTAATGCCAAATTAGAAATTTTATCCCATTTTCACGGTCCACTGAACATAGAAAATGATAGTGCAGATGGGGCATCCGTGTACTTGAAACTCATTGTTGTTGCTCATTTTTGGTTTAATCTTTTTGGAGGTTTACCTACGTTTGTTTTTGCGTATTCTGATTCATCAAATATCAAATGCAAAACAAGAAAAGAAACCACTATAGCAAGCAAATACTGATTCTTACAAGATCGAAAGATCTGTTAGTGTATATACACTTAAATTTACCTTATGCCATAGTTTTCCAACAGCTCATTTCACAAACCTGTGAACATTAGCGCATGGGATGCATACAATTTATCAATGTTATCATCATTCAGACATTTTTAACAGCAACATATTTTTATTATTTCTGTTTGAGGAAAATATGCTTTCAGCATTTATTCGAATTAATTTCTCTATTCGTATGAGACAGATTGCATAGAGATGTTGCCTAATAAGTATCATTTGCTCTGCTATTACTAGTAATATATACGGTTTTCAATTAAGACAATGTTTTAGAATTCCAATTCAATGGATGTTATTTTACATTTATATTTATTTCGTATTAACCTATTAGCTTTTGATAACGAATGTAACCCGAAGGGATAGAAGATAAAGCAAAACTTTAAACAATTCAATCAACCGACCGATATCATGTATGTGCAATATAGGTTTCGTTGTGTATGAAATATAATACTCACTTGTGGCATCTAAATCCTATGATTTTCAAAACCATTAATCAAAGATCAAGCCTTAAGGTTGCACTTTGTAAATACAGCTGTTTCTCAAAACACGCCTCTTGTGGAGAGATCTTGAATATTCATAGAAAATTAATTTTGTTTACATACTGGTTCCCAGTTATGCTCTCTGTGTTCCATATCACAGAGACATAACTTGGTAATGTTACCAGTACATTTACATGTGCATATTGTTTACATTGAGATCTGTGGTAACCTTTCATTCGAGGTAGGGGTAGTTAAGAAAATTAGTGTTAGTTTAAACTCTGAGATGTTCAGGGCATATAAACTTGAAAATATGCCGCACAGCCCTATATTTTGACATTTCAAAAAAATTGTGGTGCAAATGAACTTTCAATTCTAGGATAAGATTTTTTTCAAAACTTCATAGTAAAAGTGGTACAGTTTGAGCTGTAAAAGGAGTTCCTATGGGAAATTGCATTGTCAATATTTACAGAAATGCAACCTTAACCCGTTTAGTGAAATTGTTATCAAAGGCACATTAACCAGGTTTATAATTGGATACGCCAGACGTACGTTTCGTATGCATAAGACTCATCAGTGACGCTCAGATAAAAAAGCAAGACAGTCACAGTTAAAACACACTTTATACTGATTCTAGAAAGTGTATTTTATTTGGCATAATATAACTAATGTTACAATGGTATACAAAATGAAAACAACACTATAAAAACACCATGCGTCCAAATAACATCTTCTTTCTAGATCTGTCATTTAGGCTTAACGTTTAGATTATGAAATGAAGCTGCAGAAAAGACAGTATATACATCATTATTCATTATTCAACTATTTCCTTTTCAGAATTCTACTCAGAACTCACAATGTTGTTCTATATCATTATAGAAAATGTCCACGTGACGATATCAAATGGAAATACTGTATGGATATAACACCATGTATTGATAAAAAAATGTATCAATTGATGCCAAAACTGCTAAGCAATGTGATGGACGTAAAGGCACGAACTGGTATCTCCTGAGGTTCAGTGTTCAGTGTTCTAGTGTACGTTTTTTGATGCAGATCTCCAAAATGACAGACTTGCATTGTGTTAAAAATTACGAATTTTTGCATTGAGTCCCCTGTTAATAAGCATGTCGTATCTTTTAAACATTTTCATTATTTCAACGTCTATAAGTTTAGAAGTTTATGCATATTTACATTTATGTATTTTATTTCACACATGGTATTCATATCGTGAAATCAAACATGACAAACGAAAAGCTTTTATGCAGAAATATGACTTTGTTTTCTTACGTAGTAAGGAATTTATACATCATTGGCTTTAAATATTTGACTTTGAGTGTTCAAGATAAAACTACGTTACAAAAGAAATTTGAAGATTATTTTTAACAGGATAACATAATACCTTCCCTTTTGTTCTATTTAGACTAACGATAAAAACAAGAGGAATGGCCTCGGTGGCCGAACCGAGGACCGAGTCGTCCAAGTAGTTACTATTAGCCAGTAAACACTGAGGTTTTGAGTTCGAACCCCGCTTGTGTGGGTACAATCATCGTCTCCAATCTTAATTGACTAGGGTTGTCAGTTTTCCTTTAGCATGTCGGTGTTTTTTTCAGGAACCTCGGCTCCCTCCACCAATAAAACTGGCCGCCACGATATAGCCCGAAAATGGCGCTTAAAAGTGGAGTTAAAACACCAACAATCAATCAATCAATAAAACACGAGGAAAAGACAAATGGTTATCACTTGAACAAAATATCCACAAAGACGTCTGTCTGGTATCCTGAATGTACCTCCTAAATAAAATATTTTCAAAACAAAGGATTAATAAGATACCAAAACTTGTGTTCTATTGTTTAAGACTGCAATATTTTCCCTGATTTTAAAAATCATGTATAGTTTTTATTTCAATCGCTATAAAACCAGGTTCAATCCACCATTTTCTACATATGGAAATGCCTGTACCAAGTCAGGAATATGACAGTTGTTATCCATTCGTTTGATGCGTTTGAGCTTCTGATTTTGCCATTTGATTATGACTTATATCTAGAAATTGACTATGAGTTTCGGTTGAAAAAAAAACTTTACGACAAAAGAGATGCTTTCAGCTTCCCAATTGTTACCTTCTCATTTTGAAAACCAAGAGATCCAAATGGTGAAGTTGTAATCATCAATTCGTTAATATTACGGACGCCATCACGAGTTGGTTGAACGTTGTGGAATATTCGTTATACTCATGATATCGGATATGTTCCTTATGTCGTACCTACAATCCCCTTCCCTTTTTACGAATTTCACCTACCGAATTAGACTATTTACCGGCTTGATAACAACATGAGCAACACGACGGGTGCCGCATTTGGAACAGGATTTGCTTCCCCTTCCGTAGCATCTGAAATCATCCCTAGTTTTTGGTGGGGTCTGTGTTGTTTTTCTACCCATATTTGTGACATTTTGTTCATGCATCATTGTCAATATAATGGAAATTGATGCGACTGTCGTACAAGTGAGAAGTTTAGCGCTATAAAACCAGGTTCAATCTACCATTTTTTATATTTGAAAATGCCTGTACCAAGTCAGTAATATGACAGTTTTTGTCCTCTCGTTTGATGTGTCTTGTCATTTGATTTTACAATTTAATAAGGGACTTTACGATTGATTTTTCCTCGGAGTTCAGTATTTTTGTGATTTTTTGTTTCATATTAATATGAAGTCTCTGTTGCTATTCCTTTATCTTTGTCATCGAGTTTATTGCTGTTCATCATCTGAAAGTCACGATGATGCATTCAACACGGAACAAAAAAACGTCGTCATCAATAGGCAAGTGAAAGACGGCTCCAGTTCACTAATTTGGATAGACACACACAGGAAATTAGAACACTTAAAACAAAACAATCCCTAATGACAGGCGTTAACCCTAAAACCATGCAACACACACTTTAGTAACCAAGGCAACGGACGAGAGGCGAGGGACCGGCGACCCCGTAGAACATCCAATTCTCTAACAACCCCGAACAATACAAAAATGCCAACCTGTTTAAACAGAGTTTTAAAACTGCTAAAATTTTAGAAATATACCTGTTCATATAGCAAATTACTTATTATGCTAGTATATCTGTAGGACTCTAAAATCCGACGGTACTCTAAAGTGTGATGGTCACGCTAAAGTGCGATGGTCTACGCTAAAGTGCAATGGTGTTTCATGCTTGCATGCGATGGTTGTTTGTTTGCTTAAGTGCGATGGTTGTTTTCTTGATTAAGTACGAAGGCGATGAACCATATATGGTAAGGTTCGAGGGATGAAAACGTTAACTGCAATGTAAATTTAAGAATGATTTAAATGTATCCATAAGCAGAATACAGGATACTTATGCGTATACTTTATATTGTATTCATATAGTTAAATGGTCGACTGCAAGACACAAGTCCTTCTTCTAGCACACGAAAAAAACCCAACCCATTTGCCTCAGCCGAACCAAGGTAAGGTTTGAAATTAAGTCATTTACATCTGATTTGCAAGTTGTCCATCAAATATTCCTAATTCATCTTCTGGCTTGTTCATGTGTTGTTTGTATACACATACCACTGTGTATACCACTTTAGCGCAGACCATCGCACCTTAGCGTGACAATTGTAATACAGCGTCCCCCAATTTAGAACCTACAAATCTATTCAGTCTCTGTTGTTAATACATAACCTATGTCATTTATGAAGTTTTAGAATAGTACAAGCGTTGCGGTGCTCGGTTGTAATGTATATTTATTTCGAGATTATGATAGTTAAATAAGAGTAAATTGCTATGACTCATTTTACAGCATAATCATACTGATGAAGGATATCTGTTATCCAAAGTATTTATAGATCAAATACTTTTAATGTTTCCTTTTTTGAATATAGTCGTTTTGTACACGTTTTAGTCGTTTATATATTTATAGATAGATAGATATTTTTATTTTAAAGTACAACTGGTTACATATACATGAGATACAATATATTACAATTTTAAACATATAAACATGTTTATTTATACCAACCAGCCTTTAGAGGCTTATGATGCAATGTCATTTATGTTCGAAAATTTATATGAAGAAATTTCAAAATCATATTTATTGTTATTATATCTGAGGCTTATTTCTTATTTGATACAATGTAGTTTCAATAAACCAGTTGTGTTTAATATTGAATAGGAAAAAAAAAGATGAAAATATCTAAATAACTATTGGTTTGATAATGTAAGGGTTGTACATGGAAAATTAGAAAAATAAGAGTTGTCTCTCTATGTACATATCCACATTATATTATGAAAAAAAATAGAATTTGAAATAAAAGATAAAGAGAAATTATCACCTAGAATTGACTAAATTCTGGCAGTTGATCTATATAGACAATCTTCCTATATCTAAGTCTAAAATATACTTTTCACTTTTTTTGTCTTTTGGAAAATGTTGTACGTGCTGTATTTAGACACCTCTATTAAACGTATTAAAATTGCGGTTTTTATCCAGCGCAATCATAGGTTTGAACGTTGTTTTCAATTTAGACTATTTATATGTTTTCGTTTGGGCTTGTATTATATTTTCCTTCGGGTGATTATGATCCAATCCACCTATTTCGACTCTTTTAAATTCAAGAGTCTTTCCTTAATTGAGATAAATTGTATGGCCTTTCAAAAACCGTTTCGATCCCTAACATCACTGAAGAGACATTAATTGTCGAAATCCGGATATGATGTACAAATGTTTGCACCTTATGTTAGTAGTATATCATCTTTTTTGTAGTTGTTTTCTGTTTGGGATTAAATAAATATCAAGATATCTTTTGTTACATCTGGTGATCAATTCATTTGGCAATCGCCAATGGAAGTCAGCAGGGTTTAAGAACATCTGTTGTTCGACCTGTTAGTCAAATGCGTTTGGTTAAAATATACTTTTCTGGAATTGTTAGCAATATACCAACTTCACCTGCATATGGGATATACATTTCACAACTTATTCGATATTCAAGAGCTTGTAGCTCCTACTCAGACTTTGTAAAACGTCATCAGTGTCTGCGCAGAAAGTTGATGAACCAGGCAGGGGTATGTCAAATAACGTCTCGTCCTTTTTCTAAAAAAGTTCGTCGGAAGGTACCAAGACCTTGTTGATAAATATTCCGTATCAACTTTACAAATAATACCTGATGGTCTTGATGTAAAGATTCTGCGTACTGACGTTGTTTATCATCTTAACAACGTGTTATATTGTTTTCAATTGTCTTTATTCTATTATTAATATTACTTTTACTGATGGATTTTTGCTGTGATATCCATTTAACGTGGCTCGGTACTTATGCATCCCGTCAATGTGTTTGTGTTTTCTTTCATTTTTGCTGGTGTGTTTTGTATATGCGTTTTTATGTTTCGTTGGTTTTTATAACGTGACTCTATACTTTAAAAGATCCTATCAGTATGTTATTGTTCTATAATATGTCATTATGTTATATTTCTATTATAAATTAGAAAATACGTGGAACCACAAACGTCAAAATTATTTTATCACGTAGTGAAATGAACCATTTGTGGATTCTTATAAATTCTATAGAAGTTTTGGACTTTTTAAAATCTCGGTCTATTCCTGAAATTAATTCTTAGATACTTTTGATTTTTTAACCCTGTATATATGCTAACATTGCCCATGTGAAATTTTAAAATTGTTTGTATAAACATTGAACAACAAAAATATGTGACGTATAAATTTTTTGACGTCAGACACGTGAAACGTAAAATTGTAACACAATGATGATGGCTGTACCCATATTTTGACTATTTTATTATAATGCCTGTTTAGTTCACGTATCATTGTAAATATAACGGAATTTGAATTTGTCGAACAAAGTGAGAGTTTAGCGCTATAAAACCAGGATTAATCCACCATTTTCTACATTTGAAAATGCCTATACCAAGTCAGGAACATGACATTGTTGTCCATTCGTTTTTTATGTGTTTTGTCATTGATTTTGCTATGTGATTAGGGACTTTCCGATTTGATTTTCCTCTGAGTTCAGTATTTTTGTGATTTTACTTTTTAGCATTTCACATTGGTATCGTTCAGTGTATGTCAATTTGTGTTACTATGTGTTTTGATTGAGTGAAGCCATTTCAATTGAAAGTATGTCTGTCTATGTTGTGATTTTACTCTTATTTGAGATAAAGGAGAATGTTTGGTACCATTGAAACGTTTAATCCCGCTGCAATTATATGCACCTGTCCTTAGTCAGGAATCTGATGTTCAGTAATGTTATGGTTCATAAGTGTTTCTCGTTTCACGTTTTTTAAATATAGATTAGACCGGTGGTTTTCCCGTTTGAATGGTTTTACACTAGTATTTTTTGGGGGCCTTTATAGCTTGCTGTTGGGTTGATCCAAGACTCCGTGTTGAAGACCGTACCTTGACTTATAATGGTTTACTGTTATAAAGTGTGACTTGGATGGAGAGTTGTCTCATTGACACTAAAATACATCGTCATATATCTATTTTTCACTTTTTTGGTCTTTTGAAAATGTTGTTTATGCTGTATTTAGACCACTCTATCAAGAAATTTGTTTTATATGCATAAATATAAATATTGCGGTTTTTGTCCAATGCAATCATAGGTTTGAACGATGTTATAAAAATTTGGCAAAATCCAATGTAAAATACTTAGAAAAAAAAAATTTGTCCAACATCTTATTCGACAGAATTCTTTTATGAATCGAAAGATGATAGTTTGATATAAAATGAAGATGTGGTATGATTGCAAATGAAACAACTCTCCACAGGGGACCAAATGACACAGAAATTAACAACTATAGGTCACCATACGGCCTTCAACATTGAGCAAAGCCAATACCGCATAGTCAGCTATAAAAAGGCACCAACGTTACAATGTTAAACAATTCAAACGAGAAAACTAACAGTCTTTGATAACATAGTTCAAGCATGAATTCTTGCGTAAACATTACAATGAAGAGTACACACACATCTTTTAATAATTATGTTTTTTTTTCTTTTTTAAACGCTTAGCTGTAATTGGCAACACTTTAAGGAATTTTGGATCTCAATGCTCTTCAACTTTGTACTTTATTTGGCTTTTTTAACATTTTTGGATTGGAGCGTCACTGATGAGTCTTTTGAGGACGAAACGCGCGTCTGGCGTATATACAAAATTTAGTTCTGGTATCTATGATGAGTTTATTTACAACCACTGGGTCGATGCCACTGCTGGTGGAGATTTATTTCCCCGAGAATATCACAAGCCCAGTAGTCGGCACTTTTTGTGCTGACATGAAATATCATTGATATTGTTATATTTATAAATTAACTGTTTACAAAATTTAGATTTTTTTGAAATAATAAGGCTTTTCTACCTCAGGCATAGATTGCCTCAGCTGTATTTGGCAACACTTTTAAGAATTTTGGATCTCAATGCTCTTCAACTTTGTACTTTATTTGGCTTTTTTTTTTAAAACTTTTTTGGATTCGAACTACACTGATGAGTCTTTTGTAGACGAAACGCGCGTCTGGCGTATATACAAAATTTAGTCCTTGTATCTATGATGAGTTTATATTATATTATCTACTTTTGAATTAAATTTTATTTAAACTTTCTTTAGAATATAATTGAACAAGTGTCATATCTTGACTTTGGCTTTGCTTCAGTGCCACATCTATTTGCATGATTAGGATATGGGAAACATAATTGAGAAATCCGTGATACACAGACTTTCTGTTTATGTTGTCTTCAGATTAGGGAAAAGAGACCCTCTGGCTTCGGACGCTTTACATTTTTAAAGTGTTTGTTACATTATATTGTTAGGCGATTTTATGTAAGCTTCTATATTGAATATGGAAAAACTTGTTTACAAACAATTGTGATTTGAAGTAAAGAAAACAACGAAATCATTATTATTTATATGTAATACCTAATTGTTCTCTCACTTTGAGGACATTATTTTCAATTTGTTTACCAATAACGTTATGTCGTCTTGCGTATATTGTCTGAAACCTGCACATATATTTCCGACTTTTTTCTGTTTTCCTCTGTTTAGAGCCGACTGGTATTTGACAAAACTATTTGCACAAGACCGGTAATGATGAAAGTCTAAAACAGTAGATGTTGCTGTATGTCTGAAATAAACAGTCGTTATTAGTTGAAGGGATTACTTATACTAAAGAAAGGCAACCACAAATGATGCAAACCAGATGGTGAACAAAACAATAAGCAAAGCAAAAACACTTAGAATTTATTAAGAAAAACTTAAGATTTTGCCATTAGATTAGGGACTTTTTTGTAATTTTTCTTTTTACAATGTATGCTATACATTGTAAAAGGCTACTTTGCAGGGTTTAATTTGACCCCTTTCGTAAGCAGCTGGCTTTTTGGAACTTACCAAATAGTAAACGTTTGAGTATCTTTGTTCAAAATTGTTTAAGTGTTGAAATAGCTATATCAAATAATTACATTGCATGCATGTTTCATTATGATACGTTATTTTGATTGGCTAATAGCATATCGCGTCCTTCTGAAATTGACATTCATTACATAATGAAATGTAATATTAAAATTGATAGAAATCGTGTTTTCATGATTCTAGCTTAAATAAAGACAACAGTGGTATACCGCTGTTCGAAATTCATAAATCGATTGAGAAAAAAAAAAAAAAACAAATCCGGGCTACGAACAAAAACTGAGGGAAACGCATCAAATATAAAAGGAGAACTACGACACAACAGAAACACAACATTAGAATGTAACAAACACAGAAACGAACTATAATATAATAATGGCCATTTTTCTGACTTGGTACAGGACATTTTAAGAACACACATGGTGGTTGAACCTGGTTTTGTGGCATGCCAAACCTCCCGCTTTTATGGCAATGTTAAATTTAACATTAAAATGACAACATTACGTGACAGGACAACAATACAAATAAATGGGAGAACATATAGGACAGAGAAACACCCGAATAATAGCTAACAAAAGGTACCAGATTTAAAATTTAATACATCAGACGTGCGTTTCGTCCACACAAGACTATCCAGTGACGCTCAGATGATAAAAGTTCGAAAAAGTACAAAGTTGAAGAGTACAGAGGACCAACAGTTCCAAAACGTTGCGACCAATACGACTAGGGGTTTCTGCCTGGGCTAAGAACATCCTTATTATTTAAAATATTTCATACTTTTGCAAACAGTAAATTTTATAAATGACTATATAATAGATATACATGATAAAACTGAAAGGTGACTAACTACAGAATAAAAACGGATACATTACATAAAACCACATTAACTAGCACATGAAAATACACAGCCGAGTTAGCCAAAGCCATCAACGCAGTGACGTCACATTTGAATTTCTAAAGTGACGTCATATTTGAATTTTTAAAAAGATTTCTCAAAAATAAGATAGAATTAGGATTATTTTGAATAATTGAAAATTACTATACTAATTAATATCAAATTGTGGTAGTAATTAGATAATTAATTGTATTATCTAGCTATGTCGGTGTTTCTTCTGAATCGAACTGTAAACCAAATATATCGTATTAATTTCGTTGATCCAAACTAAAATCTAATAAATGAACTGGATGATGATGAATAATCTTTATCATAACACACGAAAACAACAGAAAAAAAAAAGATTTACAACTACAAACGTTAAGACATTTACCAAAATCCGATGAGAATAAAAAATATAACATCAAAACTAAATATATGAATTTGGGAAAGAAAAGTATCGTGACACGTAGCAATGCGAATTCACACTCAGCAAAACAGTCACAATCGGAAATAAGTCACGTTAGGTAATTAATTAAAAGATCAGACGACATAATGACAAACCACAATCTAACACTTGGTAAAAATGTCCTTAGATAGTTTGGACAAAGACACATCGTATTGATTAACCAATTCGTCATAGTGTCCGTAAAATTTACGGAGTGTCATTTTTAATCTGTCCTCCTCATAAATTTGTTGGAGTAGTTTCTGTGTTAGGAGCACACTCCTGTATATGAAGTCCGTATATTGTGAACATGCACGAGAATAACGTATCAACTGAGATTTGTAAACGCCATACGAAGGGGCAGAGGGTATGTAACTGCTGAGAAATGTAATTATTAGTATTGTCCATTTGACTTCTATATATTTGCAGAAAATAATTCTTAAAAATTCTTTTTTATAAATTAATAATTTTTTCCTCGATGTATGTTAATATATGATATACTAGTATATACGAACTCTGACTATTAATTTCATAATTTTTGGTCAATAATTAAAAAAGTTTCCCATTAGGACTCTATGTTAATTTTATTTTTTGAAGTGTTGATTACCTGATGGAGTAAGTATAAGTAGTGTAACGGCCTTCCAACCAAAATAAAAACAACATACATGTGCTTTTAATGTTTGTTTATCTGTACCATGTGACAATACCGATTTGAATATTAAAGGACTTCAATATTAATTATTGACAAAAAAATATGAAATTAATAGTCAGAGTGTGTATATATCATATATTAACATACATGAAGGAAAAATGATTGATCTATAAAAATGAATTTTTAAGAATTTTTTTCGGCAAATATATAGAAGTCAAATGGACAATATTAAATGCTTCTTTTTGTAATTTCATACAAAATGTACTTCGGTAAACGCTTTTATACCCAATGAATTAAAAAAAAAAGAAGCATTCAATTCTTAAATAAAAGGATATATCTCCCTCATACAAAGCTCCTATTCCTTGTTAAGATTTGGCTATACTTTAGGTCTTTTGTGGTTAAATCAGCTGTTCAGGAAGAGGTGCAAAAGATACCAGAGGGACATTCAAATTCATAGATCGAAAATAAACGGACATAGCCATGGCTAAAAAAAGAAAAAAAACAAGCAGACAAATAATGGTACACAAGACACGACACCAAAAACTAAACACTAAGCAACACGAACCCTTACACAAATGGTGGTGATCTCAGGTGTTCCGGAACTTTCTTTTCAGGTGTTTTTTTTTCAAATATTTTATTATCGATCATCAATAAGGAAACTTAATTGTCAAAATGCTCATCTGGTGTTTAACATTGGTACCGTTCATGATATTAAAGTCATATGAAACGAATGTTATGTTTCATTTCAATTTGTTTAAAGGCAAGGGCCAAAATATATTAAAAAAAACTAATTGCACTATACGCTTTTTGTTTTACATAAATGACGAATCCATAATGAAAAACAAAACAAAAAACGAAAAAAAAAAAAATATAACAAAAATATCACATTTTCTATTTAAATTTGTTTTTGCAGCTGTTAAATAATTTGGTGCAACTTTTTTTCCTCTCAGGCTCGAGTAACACTATCTACCAACATTTTTTTCTTTTCTTGTTTCAAGTTTCCCCCTCTTATTAGCGATAAGATTTCGTTGCTAAGGACCACTGCATACGAAAAAATAACAAGAAGACAATTATTGAATGGTAGTATATTTCTAAAAATAAAGGATTCTCTTTATTATCGAGATTTTAAGTCTGACTTATGTTTGTTTCATGTCTTAAAGGTTTTTTTTATCGTATAAATTATGATACTATAATCGATATTAAGCGAAAAGACAATTCGTTTATTTCAAATACAAATTGAATAAAACTTATATGTGTTCATTGAATTAACATAGCTTTCTCAAAACAATTCATGTAAATATGCTTGTAATACTAACAAATATGAAAGTTCTTGTTACAGGTCAAAGAATAAGTCCAATAAGTTCGCAGTCACGTCCGCTCGAAATAAGGAAGTTTTATGCTATGATTCGTGTTGAGAATGTGGAAAGCCCTCTGTACGTCAAGAACCCTTACAGAAACTTATTGGTGGATCCGTTCGTGGATAGTTGCAAGGCTAAATGTCTCTCCTTATTCAGTATGCATTTTCTTTCTAGTGGCAGTCTGATTTTTCGCACACTCATCCAGACTGGTTTCTATAATACGAACTACTGTTGTATTTATTGTTATTTTGTTCTCGTCCTGAACATGCATTAAATATTTGAAACTGGCCTATAAGAAGCCAACCATCAATAAATCAATCAATATTAGTTTATTAAATTATACAAAAAAAACATTGAACGCCTCTGGTGACCAATATTGCGAAAATATCGCCTCAGTCTGAATTTAATTATTTACTCCTGCTTTTGTATTATAAATTCTTTTTAGCAAATTTTGCATACAGAAGTTTACAGTGTTATTAGCGCTCATGCTTTATTCATATATGCTCTATATCTATAAAAATGTTATCAATTTTTTATTATTTTTCATCAGAATTTGCTGCGTATGAATTTTGAGTAATTTGTTGAGTTTTTCTAATATATTCTATTCTGTATTCAAACTGAACAGCAATAATCGATCACCGGTAAACTACTATGGCCTCCAATGAAACAATATTTAACAGTTTCATTGTTTAAATAGACCATTGCATATTATTATTTAATTTGTTTACCTTCTATAACCCCTGCATGCCGTAAATCCGTGAATAGTTGTCGATCCGACAACCGTACGTTCAGGCATGTATACGTATTTATGTCTGTCGGAAACTGATGTAGTGCTATTAAGATATCTGCTGATAAACAAAGTACTTGATCGGTTGTAAGGTATCCATGATGTGACATGTAATTTTGGGTTTAGCTGAACGCCTGCTGTTGATTTGTCAAAAATGTGTTCCTGCAATATGCAAAATATATTTGAAAGGATGCGAAAATGACAACAGCATATGGTATTAAATGAATCGAGTATAACTATAGAGATACAAATAAACATCTACTACGACAGTAAATTCTATATTCGTCATGATAACATGTGTATATTCATCATTATCGCGGTTGGTTCAAGGTCAATTGGTATAATGTCATGGTCTGTTGACTTAGAATTTTTGCATATTTAACTATTAGTTTGTGATTATGTCAGTTAATGTGGTAGGTCAACGCTATTTGGCATGTAGTGGTATAAGCATGGGCTGATCTAATTTTGAAATAAATTAGTTGGGCCCGCCCCCTCAGTCATGTTTTTTTTTACTTTGAAACTTCAGTTTACGGCGAAGCACTTGTAGTAGGTCAATGATATTTGGTATGTATTTTTATCCGCATTGTCAGATTTTATTTCAATGTACATTTTTGTCCCTGTCCCCCTCAAAAATAGCCTATTGAGTTTGAAACCTTTCCTTAGTTGACATTTATAAGTTTGTGATTAGGTCAGTTTAAGAGTAATCATAAGACTAGTGGTAGGCTAATGATAATTGATGTACAGTTGTATAAGCATTTGCAGATCTCATTTCCATGGAGAATGTTTGGTTCTAACTCCACCAGCATGGTCTATTAACTTAACAACTTTTACTAAGTTTACATATATCAGTTTGTGATTAGATCAGATTAAGACGAACACGTATGCCAAGTCGATGGCATTTGGTATGGAAATGAATTTGTAATTTGCAAGTTTCATATCCATGAAGATTATATAGCCCCACCCACATCATGGTTCATTGATTTCGAACTATTTACATAGTTTACAAGTCAATGTTTGTGTTTAGAAAATAGTGAAATAAGAAAAATACCTAACTCCCAGAATTTTTTTTACGGAAAGTATAATCAATCAAATGACAAAATCCAAAGCTGAAAGACATGAAACGAATGGATAACAACTGTTATATTCCTGACATGATACCGGCATTTTCTAATGTAGAAAATGTTGGATTAAATCTAATCTTATAGCTAGATAAACCTCTCACTTGTATGACAGTAGGATCAACGATTTTTGAACAAAACAAATAGACATTTGATAATAAGAACATTGTCAAAAATAGAGGTGCAGCAATCAACATTGTGTTTTAATCTTAATCACTATAAAACAAAATAATATGTCAACAAAGAAAATCAAAAAGTCATATAGACAAAGCACATAAACAAAAACGAAAGACAAAAATACAAACATTTACCATAGCACAATGAAAAAAAATATGACAGGATGTATAAATACCGAGCTATGTCAAATGGATATTACGAAAAAAAAACTAAACAATAAAAGTAATAATTTGCAAAAACAAATAAAAGAATAATTTCATAGTAATTGAGGAAAAACAACGTCAGTAACTTTGATTACTCTTTATATTTACATGTATGTGATTCATTAACAAAATTACTGACTCTCATTTCATTTCATGAAATTGACAATAATATAAGGATTTGATGGCATTTAATCTTACATTCGAAAACCTTACTATTAAATGGGTCTGAAAATTTCTTTTACATTATTTCAAAGACCTATTTTTTTTCTGTTAAATTGGTAACAAATTTGATAAATCAGAAGAAACCATAAAGACGATGCTATTCAATTTTGTACTTTATTTGTCCTTTAATCTTTTTTTTTGTATCTATATATAAACCTGATGTGATGTATGATTTGTTAATGGAAGATATACGTACCAGGGATTTCCTCAGTGAAAACCCAAACTTCGTAATATTTGGCATCACAAATTCATCCTTGTCGCACATAATGACATACTTAAATCCAAGAAGTCTTGAATTGCAATCAAGGGAAACAACTTCTTTGTCAGTCCATTGCCTTGCATTCTGCTCCCCAATAAGTCTAGGATATTTGTCTTAAATTAATATTAAGATATGTTTTATTTTTTTTTATGGAAGTTTAAATAGTTTGCAATAGAAACAACAATACAGTAAGATTGTAAATTCATGAAACCTCTAATAACAACACAATTATTTAGAAAACAAACAAATCACGTTCCTTACGAATAAACCAACAAAAAACTGTAACAATTAAACGAAATAAAAGAACAATGCAGTTTGATCCAATATCGTATTAATCCATCAAACGGTTTTCATAGCCCATAATAATATATACGAGATTTTTAACTAATATTTCATTATTATTCAATATGATGCATGCTCCAATTAGATGATGAGGTTGTTTTCTTATATGTTGTGAAGATTTTTCCAAATATTTAACACTGTTCTTAAAAGAATGATTTTTATTTTTATTTTATAGAACCTACAATTTGTATATTATTATATTCTTATTCTACTTATAAATAAAGATGGATAGATTTTTAATTTTGGATTTGATTGAAGTTGCTATTTTATTTTATAGTTGAAATGTTGTATTAAAATGTAATATGATTTGAGACCTAATTTATGTGAATATTTTGAAAAAAATATCAATTCCTGAAAAATATAATTATAGAATGATGTGTGTTTAGCTTACTTTCGTTTATAAAGAAAACATATTCGACCAGTAAAATAATAACATAAGTATTTTGTTTAGAGATACAAAAAGTAAAATAGCAAAAATACTGAAAATTCAAAATCCAAAATCAAAATCTCAAACACATCAAATACATGGACAACAACTGTCATATTTATGACTTGGTAAATGCATTTTCTTCAGTTGAAAATGTTGAATTAAACCTGGTTTTATAGCTAGCTGAACCACTCACTTTTATGACAGAAGCAGAAAATTTCATTATACTGAAAACCATGTGTGAACAAAACAAACAGACATAATAGGTAAAAATGTCAAAAATACGGGTACAACCGTTTACAATGTGTTATTATCTTATCACCATAAAACAAACAACAATATACACAACCATTTATCTTGGCACAATAATACCATGAAGGGATGTATAAGTACAAAGCCACGTCATATGTAATAAAGAAACACAAAAAGGCATCAAGACAAAGCGTAGTAGTAAAAAGGAATAAAACCAATCTTATTTTACAATGAAAATTAAGCTTAATAAAATTATTTAAGACAGCAGAGGAGATAATTCTGTTTTAATTGTTCATTGCTAAGACTTAGATAAAGAGTGAGTTATCTATACTGATAATTCATGATGTCTCTAGTATGGTCAAAGGGTCAGAGTTGTCCTACTTAATTGAACGATAAATTGTTGAAATTTGATAACATGTTTTCACGTGCAGAGAAATTTCACTTATTACTAGTGCATGGTTGGATTGCATCTTTCTTATTGGTCAATGATCTTGCGGGGTCTGCGCGAGTTTTCATGTTTTTTTCCCCAACCTTTGCTATTTTTGGTCATTTATTCAATTGATATGATGTTAGTTGATGTACTATTGTATTAATTATGTATTATAATTTCGTATTAGATATGAACTTGTATGTCACATGTTTTATTTTCAAATGTAGCTTTTGCATTTTATGATTTTAAATAAATGACCTTTTTTCGACAGTTTAGTTTTAATATCATAAAGCAAATCAAGCTCAGATTCTGTCCTGTGTATACATAGTGTGTTTATGATATCTAGCTGTCTGTCTTAAATAACAATACACAAATTATAATAGAACAGAGCAACGACGAGGGAATATCCCTAAAACAGACTAATTAATAAAAATAATATTCATAAAGACAAATAAAAGAATACTTTAACATGTTATTAAGATGAATAACGTCGTCAGTGAAAACTAAAAGAATAAATCAAATTGATTTTTTTTTATAAAAATATAATGGCCTGCAGTATAAAGTGTATAACATATATAAGAAATTAACAGTTTTGTACGAAAGACTTAATTTTTCGATATATTTATTTACCAATGTGCTTGATTACAATTGACTTTGATATATATTACGGTGATCGGCAGTTGGAAAGGCATTTGAGCTGTTGATTCATTATGAATGAGATGAATATGGACTGTATAACAATTACTACAGAATATGACGGCAGAATTTTGATAATGCTGAAGTATGTCTGGTATTTATATTTACACAATTTGTAATTTGCCAGAAAATTGTTCACTATGCTAGGTCAAATTTCCAAACAACTACAATGACTTTTTTAAAACTGCAACTGGCTGTGCTTATTTCCTAAATATAGTAAGATAGCTATATTTTGTATAATGTCAATTTCATCATGAAACACTTTTCACACATTTAGAGATGAAAAAGTTTGACATTTGTGTTGCGATTTAAACATCTATCCATTTATTAATTTAAGTTGCAGTATAAAAAAAATATTAGGTCAATGTCATAAAAATATAAACTTTTTTGTACTCAGCGCAAAACTGGGGAACGGCTCGGTACAACCTCGCTCTTCCCCAGCTACTCAGCCTATTACAAAAAAGTTTACATTTTCCTGACCTTGACCTTATATTGTATATTAGCGGTTTTGTTTAATTTAATTGCATGCATGTTATAATTTGTTTATGGTTTATGTAACACCATTTTGGCTAATGGATCCAAGCCATTGTTACTTGAATCAATTACGTGTTAATGTCGTTATTCACAATTTTGGCAGACACTTTATACAACTGTCACAAAAGTGGAACGAATAGCTTAATATAAAAAAGGCTAGGTTTCAATCCACCATTTACATCGGAAAATACCTGAAACAAATTAAGAATATTACAATTGTTCGCATGTTTTTCCTTTGTTTTGATATTGTCGAGCATTGGGACGTAATGTTTTATGACTTTTTTTAATACATATTTTGAAAGTAAGTTTGTTTTAAGAGACAATAAATTAAAGAAATAATATAAAGCAAACACACGACCACATACCTTTTTCTGGCATATCAAACTCTCGTATCACTTCAGCAAGTCCTATTGATTCATAATAGTCCAGCACTCGCACTGCATCACTGTTAAGCTCCTGTGTATACGTTAAAATTTTATCCACACCTAGTAAACGTTGTGCTTCAAACCACTCGACTAAAATAGCAGCATCTTGGGATCTATACGATATAAGAGAGCATATAGCTATTGTAGAGTCATTTGAACCCAGTGGTAATGTTACTTGTACATAATTCGATATGTCATATTGACATGTAGCTTTCATATCATTTATAATTGATACGTATTCAATCAAGTTGACCTCTACTGGAACTGGACATCTATATTGAATTCTGCGAAGTGGCATATGTGCATATATACTAGACATTTTCTGATTCGAATTAATAGATAGTAGTTTTCCATTTTTTAAACGAAAGCAACACGTAAAATGATGGCGTTTTACATGATATTCCCACCCGTTTACAATAATGTCATATTGATGCTTTACACAGTTTGATAAATTAGTATATAAAGCAGATGTAAGAAATGCCTTTCCGTCCGAAGTCGGCGTAAACTTAAATGTTGTTTTTGTCTTTTTTGTGTCGGGAATAAGCGAAACATTTTTAAAATGAATGTCACGATAAAGATAATTATGATTAGTGGTGATAAAATAAAACAACACAAAACATAATAATGCAGATAAAGTTCGTTTCGTTATCAAAAGTTTAACTTGCGAAATACTAAATTTCATGATAGATCCAAGATTATATTCTAAAACAAATTGGAACAAGTAATGATGTATATTGATGCGACTACAACGAAACTTAATGAAAAAACATGAAAGTGAAATCAATGGACCATGACGTATTTTTAAATTGTTGTTCAACAAACAATAAATTTGAACCGTAACAGTAGTAACTTCAAAAAGAACAAGACTTAGTGGAAAATGGACAGTACTAAATTTTTAGAAAGGGTAGTTTCACATAACCGTTCACAGGTATTTATGAAAAAGATACACTTTATTACAAATTCTAAACATTCACTGTTTTATATTAGTATTTCAAAAAGACGACTATTTTACAATATTCAATTGATCGAAGTTATTGTCAATCTATAGATAGTATATTATATTTGTGATGAGAGTATAATTTTCGTAATGGAAAACAATATTATAACCGCTAAATTCGTTTGATACTTCATTTAGGTGAAACATGATTTATCTATTAGTTTCGAAATGGATTTAAACAATCTTTCAGTTACTGAGAGTAATCTTATGTGTGCATATTTTTTTGTTACCGTCTGTAGAATTATTTTAGACAACGTTCAAATCTTATAAATACACTAAAAAGGTACAAATGCAAACATAGACTGAAGGAATAGCATGAACTCAAAAAGAAATAAGACAAATTGTTGAAACAGGATGCCTCATGTGATTATGAACAAACTAGATTCTAGAACATATCATGATGATATAAATATACGATTAACGACATTCTTTCACTACTTAAAATACCTTATTTTGATGATATACGAATTAATCTTTGTTCGGTGAGAGAAAATTGTAAGGTATATGCAACAAAATATTCTTATGACAAACCAATTATACCGAGCGTAAAAGCAAAAGAAAATAAGATTGTTCTGCCAGCAAAAACCAAAAACAAAACTAGCGACATGTTTCCATAGTCTGATATCTTGAGGTTCCAGTATGGAAATCTAATCTGTAATTGTGAAAATTGTATCCTATTCCGGATTTTGACATTTTGACAAAGTGTGAATACGCACGGCGGGAATGCATGTAAAGCAGATGTAACTCACCCTACCGAGGAACATTTGTTCCTGCAATTCCCTCAGTTTTTCTATAGAATAAGCAGGTGTCTTATTATTGCCAACTAGATAGCTCTCCGCCAGAAATCAAATGACGTAGATGTAAGCGACAACTTGCCACTGTAAGCATTCAACAATGAGCAACACCCATAACACAAAGAACCCAATATTAGCAAATGGAGAAAAAAAAAGAGAAAATAATGTGTCATAGTCTGCGTCTCACTAATAATTGTAATTGTTTTCTATTTTAAAATAAGATTTATCAAACTACAACCATATTAAACAAATTGTTGTTTACAAAGATTTTATGTGAGTATGATTTGAAATGTATTAACCTACATTTTTCAGATGTACGTAGAACCTTTTCAAAGGAAAACCGGAGAACATGCTTAAGATTATTCAAATGCAGCAGGGTAATTTTCGGAAGAAAGTTGTACGTCTGCTTCCATTCATTATATCACTAGGACTTGTATTTCCAATATTTTGTTACAAAAACAGCAACGTCAGATCTTTAAAGTTTAATGTAAAACCCTTTGTGATATATGATACTACAAATGACACAAAAGATGTTCTTGAAAAGTTAAAAACTTACACAAAACTTAAAAAAATACACACTAGCTCGCAAACAACTGTTGAACTAAATCAAACTTTAAGTAGCAGTACTGACAAACATGATCAAGAAGAAGAAATAGATGGGCAACACAAATGCACTGGGTGCTTTTCAGAGAGCATTCACTTAATTATCGATAATAAGGACATTTGTAAACCTTTAAACATGTCTATCGATATATTGATTATGATAACGTCTTCTCCACAAAATAAGTTGATTCGAAACGCTATAAGAGATACTTGGTTGAAGCATACGAAAATGAACAAAGGTAATATTAGATATGTATTTCTACTTGGAGAATCGTCAATGACTAAAGAATTAGAGAAGGAAAACTTACAAACAAAGGATATTATTTTGGGAAGCTTTAGGGACACATACAATAATTTAACTTATAAAACATTGATGAGTTTTCAATGGGCAACAAAACACTGCAAAAATGCACAGTTCGTTATGAAAACGGATGATGATGTGTATGTACATATTCCTGGACTTAAGAGAGTCATAAAGGACAACGCTGATGCGTTAAAGACCGCCGTTGGAGGAAGCTGTTATCGTGTTGCAAATCCTGTACGAGATAAAGGGTCAAAATACTATGCTTCATTTGAAAGCTACCAAGAAAAAACATATCCGGGGTATTGTTCTGGTACTGGATACGTCACAACTTTAAACGTCATCACAAAAATAGTGAAAATATCAAAAGAAGTTCCGTTTTTTCATCTTGAAGATGTGTATGTTGCTTTGTGTATCAACAAAATTGGATTAAGATTACATCCTATTATAGGTTTTATGCTAGCTTATGATTTTGGTAATTGTAAAAACAACGATCAAACGCTAGTTACCATTCACCAAGTGTCAGTTATCATGTTGAGACGTATTTGGGAAGTACCTTGTACTCCAAGTTAAGTATGACCGAACCATGAAAAATAAATTCAATATATTTTGATATTTTTATAGATGAGCAATACTAATAATGACAAAGAAGCAACAAATTTAATATTTCTAATTTTAATAGGATCGATATCTGAAAAACGAACTTTTATGCACTATGTGAGCTTTAGCAAATTTGAATTATGGAGATCAAATTGAATGTTTTCATTACTTATGCCGTTTTAATAAGTTGTCATAACACAAACCATACTATCTTTCAAACATAAAAGTTATTATAGTGGTAAAATAAACTGTCAGTGAGAAGGCACATGTATCACTATTACGGGCTACATTAATTACACCCTTTCAGTGGGTAAGGGTTTTCATAAAACGTGTGTTGTAACCTATTCGTTCATTTTTACCGTTATTTGACACATCGTTGAATAGTTATTCCTTCCAAGTCCATCATGGTAATTTTTTTCAAAAGCACCAGGATTATAATTCAATACGCCAGACGCGCGTTTCGTCTACATAAGACTCATCAGTGACGTTAAAATCAAATAGTTATATAACCAAACAGGTAAAAAGTTGAAGAGCATTGAGGACCCAAAATTCCAAATAGTTGTGCCAAATACGGCTAAGGTAATCTATTCCTGAAATAAGAAAATCCTTAGTTTTTCAAAAAAAATCAAAAATTTTGTAACAGAAAATTTACAAAAATTACCATATAATTGATATTCATATCAACACCGAAGTGCTGACTACTGGGCTGGTGATACCCTCGCGGACGTTACGTCCACCAGCAGTGGCATCGACCCAGTGGTGTAAAATTTTATCAAATGTACCAGGATTATAATTTAATACGCCAGATAATAAGTGTTTGTTCACGATCTAGAAGTCAAAACTTAAATGAATGGTAACTTCTATGGACTGGTACTTTCTTTATAAAATTACAATAATACATAACGTAATGTCAAGGTATGATCAAATACTAACTGGTCTTTCTATTATTGTTTACGATCCTGAATGATATGATATAGTTACGATAAATACGTTTTTGTCAAGCGCCCAATGATAACAATTTTCTGTTTTCGATGACGTCATATAAAAATGTAGGTGATTAGGCTACGAATTCGAATTTCAATGTTTATATTTAATATATCACTTTTTTTTTTTTTAAATAAAGACAAGCTTTCACAATTTTATGGATTTATAACGGCAAGCATCATCACATCGTTAAGCATTATTCAGTGTCACATTAGAACTCATGCATACCGCATCTGGCTGTCAAGTTGATCAGAACTTCAAAATAATAAATCTTCTAGTCAACTAATCTGAATAGGTGCAGTATGTAGCAATGAATTATGCGATAGTATTTAAAGTTCATCATCGTCATAGTCATCATCGTCTTCATCAGCGTCATCATCAGCGTCACCATCATATTCGTCGTCATGTACTTTGTTGTATATAACCAAAACTATACATAACTATAGCTTGCAAGTTCATAAGGTTAAAGTTTTCACAATATCAAGACCTTTGATTTTTATAAATAATCTATATGTAACGATATAGAAAATTTACATTGAAAGATGGAACCATCAAGCCTGCTCCGAACATGCCCATAAAATATAAATCAAGAACACGGTAATACCACTTTGTTCGGATAAAATCCAAACAACAGAAAGGTAGTGTTATCAGCTGGGTCATCTGAAATGAATAATCGAAGGGTCCATCTCGGTGCAAAGATATTTCTCATGTTAGTCACACAAGAATCTTCACTAACAAGTATGTCGAGCGTGTACACTTAGAAAAAGTTACTAGATCATAATCTATTTTCTTCCACTCAATTTTATTATCGGCAAATTAAGTTACATATGTCAACTTTGCTGATAAGAGAATCGTAATACCTTTGCATGTGAATAACGATGATAAAAAAGCATGAACTAGTAATCCGGGCAATGCATGTAATAATGGATAACTGATAAATCATCATGGAGTTTCTGCCAATTGGCAAATAACTGCGAGCACATCAAGGTGGCTGCTCCGTGTTTTTGCCTTTCATTTTTTTTGTTTAGATATTGAGATAGTAATTGTTTATGTATATTGCTATTCTCTTGTAGCACCATACGTCTGCTTAAGCTGTAATACATTGTTTTGTCTTGCCAATGAACTTGGTTAGAGTGTCTGAGTGTTTGCAAACTTCAATATTAACATTTAAGGCCTGTATGATGCTTATTCAAATCAGAATCCGGTTGTAAATCAGTGCATTTGTAATTTGCTGTCTTTAATATTGTTTTTCTTATGTTTAATGTTTTCTACATAAATTAGGTCATATTTTTTTCCCTTCGTTTCACATCTTTCATGCCGGGTCATAATGCTGATTTTACGGCGTCACAGCTGTCATTCAGCTTATCGAAAAAATCAATCGTGACAAAATAAGAAACGGTGGATCTAGTAATGTATCGTAAAGATTATCTCATTGAGAAGACACATACAAGGCCAATAAAAGATATATAATATCATGTACCACGTTTCAACTCTAGATTCTACTGACGGGGAAAGGTAACACTAGGCCACTGAAAGTTAAATTTCAGTTCAGTCTAGGTGGAAAAATGCTCTAGAGCGCTTGAAACTGTACATGCTGTGTTGTCTCGATATCTTAATAACATGAGTCTAATCATGGTGAGGAAAACAATAATATACTTCAGTAAATTTGCAAATTTAACATTGTTGTGCTGGTATTTAATGAATATTTATGAATATAATATGTGTTTTAGTCATATATCATCTTCACTGCGATCCTATCGATGGATCTATCGTAAAGTTTTCACTTGTCTAGACGTCTTTATTATATTAATATCTATCTATCTATATAAATAATTCGCCTAAATATCAGCCCAACAATGTTTGATCTGCAAATGTTGGTTCTTCACTGACCGAAATACGAACTCATACTACTGAAATATCGTGCTACCAAATCGCCTTGCACTATTACCTGTGCGTAAGACCACTCGACAACCTAGGCTCGACAAAAACAAGCTTTCGGTGGCCGGGTGTTAACTTTCCTCGCCAGTTTTAATCTGAATTGTAACACAGTCAATGATATATAAGATGAAATTTTCCAGATTAAGAAACTAACGTAGAGAATATTACGAATTAATATAGGATGTACCCACTAAAACAATTATATTACAAGAACGTCTGAACCAGTAACAACTCTACGACAAGTTTTATCTATCGTTGATCAGCTACATTATCTATCGTATATATATAAAAGAAAGAAATAATTTCAATTATGATTCATAACTATTTTATAGGCGCAATGAGTTGCATGCAAACGTTGTTGACACTATTGAATCAAACACAAGGCGGCATTCTCTTTATTATCCAAACGATTAATGACTGGTACTAAATCTCCCGCAGTGAACTGGAACATGAACTTAATAATTGAATAAAATATCAATCATGCTTGCGATATTTTGAAGCATTTAAGATCGGTTCAGTGTTAAAACGTTTCAGTAGTACACACTGTTTTAAGCGAATCCCCCCTAAAAAAAAGCAAAACAATATTTAATCATACTTTTTTGTATTTCATCGTTTAACTATTTCTTTTGGACCAGATTGTACTATAGTGCGATGAAATGTGTACTTAAAATCTTAAATTATTGCACAATACAGATAAATTGTGAACACGTTTTTCTAAGAGCAATTTTCACCCTTTCAATTACAGAAAACAGAAATATCCATATACTGTGGATTCATTATTAATCGCTGGATACGAATTTTCGTGGATTTTGTTGTGACAGGGAAACTACGAATTTAAATGTTCAACGAATTGCATATTTGCTGTACGATTATATGCAGACTTTTAGGAAACCACGAAATTAAATATCAACGAAAATGCAGATTTTCCTCGATTCACGAATATTGGTACCCACGAAAATAAATTAATCCTCAGTAGTCACACGTCTTTTGGGATAATACATTTTTTTTCCACAATCCATTTTGTTAAGTTTAATTTTTGACTTCTTTTATACTTCTTATTGAGTTTTTCACAAACGGAACAATACATAAACTGCAAAACCTCCTGTCGTGTATATCCATTCGAAAAATATTTATCTTTAGCTTTCAAATAATTAGTGTAAGCAAATTCATTACTTCCTACATTTTTCAAGTACAAGGCAAGTTGTAAAGGCGATCTAAAATCTAATGAAGAGATAAAGGTGCCGTTAGGTAAAATATCCTTTATATTACTGGCTCCTCGGTAAACAGGAATAAAGTCAAAACCATCCTGATATAGTCTAAACACTTTTTCAGAAACGTAGTCATTACAGATGGAATTTTCAAACGCCAAGTAAAACTTGTATTCTTTACTCAAGTCCTTAAAGCATTTATCACTATTCCAAGAAGAGGAGCATGTTTTACCACATTTCCCATATATATCTATTTGTATGGATTGCATCATCTTTTTAATATACTTGTACCTATTTGATACTGCTTTACAGTTGCTAGCTACCCAGGCAACACTTTTTGACTTATTTTTGAAAATATTTGTATAATTTTTTTCACTTTGCGAGTGTCTCCTGTTCAATACCCATATGGAAAAGATATATCAGCATCAGATCTGTAGCTGAATATCCAATCAAATTTATTGTCCCATTCCTTTTTCAAAAAGTGCTTTACAGTATGTGATTCAGATTCATATGACATGAATACCCATATTTGACCAGCTGTTTTATTTGGAACTTTTACATTCATCTCTGTGTGATGAAATAATAAAGCATCACACATTTCATGCGAATTGTCATCTGATGATTCACGGATTATGCAATTCTTAAACGCACAATTTCTAAATTTATATGCGAGGATATCTTTTGAAGCCCAGATAGGTTTTGTGTGCCACATTATTGAATACACATGGTCTATATTTGTGTCTTCATTACCTGTCTGAATGTTTTCAATTGAATGTGTCATTTCCTTCACTGTTGCTGTGAACCTTGATTTATTGTATGGTCTCAAAAAGTGATGAAGTTTTCCTTCGACTAACATTGCGGTAAAGTTTGTTCTAAAACTACCATCATCAAAATATCCATAAATCATCATAATTGAAAATGCTATGAAAATGCATATTCCAACGTACTTAATAATTGTTTTGTTGTTTGTAAACTGCATCTCAAGGACCCCTACAAGATACAAAAACCATACATTTTTTTAATACTTTTCATACAAGAAAAAACGAGAAAAAAATTAAAATTTACACTAGTAAACAAATAGTAGTCTTCAATTGTCATTTTGATCTTAACAGCATCTTAAATAAAGGAACCAGTAGTAGTATATCGCTTTTCAAAAGTCATAAATCGATTGGGAGAAAACAAATCCGTGTTTATACAAACTAATACCGAGGGAAACACACCAACTTTATGAGGAACACAACGAAAAACTGAAGTGGAACAAAATGCCACATACATAGAAACGACATCAAACGAATGGACAACAACTGCAATTTTCCTGACTTGGTACAAGACATTTTTTTAAAGAAAAAATGTTGGGTTTAACATGGTTTTGTGGCTAGCCAAACCTCGCGCAAGTCAGGAATATGACAGTTGTTGTCCATTCGTTTGATGTGTTTTATCATTTGATTTTGCAACTTGATTAAGGACTTTCCGTTTTGAATTTTTCTCGGAGTTCTGTATTTTTGTGATTTTACTTTTTATGACAATGTTAAATATATCGAAAAATGACAATATTACAGGACAGGAATACAGTTCAAGTAAGTGCAAGAAAATTCAGATCAAATACATAAATCCATAAGATAATAGTACGTTTTGGCATGTTTACCACACAATAACAACGAATACGTTTATTGATATATAGGAGAGTACATAAAAACAGCATAATAGAAATACGTACTGTTCGTCACACGAATTTATCAACGCCTCAAAATGTGACGTCACAGGTAAATTTTAAATCATTTGATATAAATCAAGATGAGGTTCGTAATTATATTATTTGATGTTTTTTATAACAAATACAAGAATACCGATATAAATTTAAGAAATAATTCATTGGGGCTTGAATATATATCGTGATTTTACCACAGGTTGGCCCTTTATGAGACAAATATTTTATCCTGGCATAAAGGGACAACCCGTGATAAAATCTAGATATATTCAAGCCCCCATGAATTATTTCTATTCTAATAGGACAAACATGGCAATTCTTTTGGATTGAAGCGCTCTAGGCGGAGGCAAATATTTGCCGTTCCCCATAAAAAAAACCCGCACTATTAAATTTGCGTAAAAGAACTGAGCTAACTGAGTTAGTGACATGCTTTAACTATTTACAATAGCGTATTTAGATCATTTGAAATGAATTTAAATGATAATTTACTTATATGTCTTATATGTTTAAAAAAAAAATTGCTTATACCACATTTAGCATTGTTTCTTTACGTTATCTTGTAATGATTTTCGGTTTCACAAGCGTGTATTTTCCCGTAAAATGCTCATATTCTTACGTCATCGTTCTATGACGTCGGGAAGCTCATTCATAAAAAACCGTATGACGTGGGAGTACGATGGGAACAGCCCAGGTAGTATATTCATATTTTACCACGATTGTGTACTCAAAGCGTGTGAAGGACGTCATCTTAGAATATGTTATATATAATAATATAATATAGTAATTAGTTAATTTATTGTATTATCACTGGGGTAAAGCTGATGACCGTAACTGCATTCATGGTCATCCAAAGCGGTTCTTAAAGGATGAACTCTCATGGATTAACGAATAAAGTTGTAAATGAAATAATGCATTAATGTTGATATCAATTATGTCTTACAGTTCTCTATTTATATGTCTTACTAGGAAGTGTTTGCCTGTTCAATAAGGCAGTATATCAAATTTTTAGCCTTATACTGTTTGACGTGGACATCAACGATATTTTAGAATCTAAATGCAACAACTTTGCACACAGCGCACTATTGCTCAATACAAATCAAACTATGTTAAACTATAATTTGAAATATAATGATAAAAGCCATAATTTTCACGAGTTACGAAAAAATATGTGTGGAGCTGAATAGTAGCGCCTACACAATATGAACGACCCAAATTTAGGTAATCACCATGGTTATAACAATGATAATTTGTAAATCAATATTTGAAAATGCCATTCTAAAGTGTATATTTTTGTTCAGCCAACGCATCCAGTCTCGCTATACTTTAGGTCCTTTTTTGGTTTAATCAGCTCTTCATGAGGAGAGGCAAAAGATATTACATTTGTAAAATATTTCATAGAAATATCCGGCCAAGCAAATATCACAGGGACATTCAAACTCATAGATAAAAAAAACTGACAACGTCATGGCTAAAAAAGAAAAAGACAAACAGACTAATAATAGTACACAAGACACAACACAAATAACTAAAGACTAAGCAACACGAACCCCTCAATACAATCTGTATAATTTGCCTTAATTTCAGCATAATGTTGTTGAGTTATAAGAGGGTTTGTTTTAGTTTAATTGTATTTACGGAGATCAAATAACATTTTCGACTGGCAAAGTTCCCATGGAGGGTCTTTACAATTTTCAACTTGAGCAACATATTTTAAATCCAAAGTGGTTAAATGTGGTTTTTATCGACTTTCTAGTGGAGAAATTTAATTTTCATGTTTTGCAAATATATATTCATGATTGGAATAAAACCTCGGTTATTTGACAACGGAAATTGCGAAAGGATTATATTGATACACAGCTACTTTTGCATAGGTACTATTTCTGTACTAAAAAAATGCAGTACTGGAAATTTACTTTTAATATTTAGTACTATTTCTTTACTTTAAAACTATTGTAATATTTAGGTACTTGTATTTTACAGTACTTGATTTGTACTAAATATTTTGGTTCAGAAATAATACAATATTCCATGTTTGAAAATCATAACTTTGAGAGATTTGAAATAGAAAAACTTTCAAAATGGTTAAAATGTAACGGTAGTAACCAAAAATCTGTAGTACCTAAATTTCAAGTACAAAATAAAGTACTGTAAAATACAGGTACTTAAATATTACAATAATTTTAGAGTAACAAAATAGTACTGAATATCAAAAGTAGATTTCCAGTACTACAAATGTTTAGTACAGAAATAGTACCTATGCAAAAGTAGTTGTGTAGTGTTGTATCGCCACTTGTATGCGGATTTGTTTGCTGTAAAAAATGATTTTAAATGTCTTATGAATAGTATGCTAAATGTTTGTCTTAATTTACACTCAATTTAGGAGTTCTTGTTATCTAATCAAGCATTATAGAGTCGAGTATATTATCAAATTGAAAAGTGCATAGTCTACAACAGATATAGGAGACATGCTTTAGCTTTTTTTTAAATCAGAAAATAGAGTGACTTAGTTATTTGAGGAGATTGTTTATTAAAATCAGGTAGTTGTTCTTCAAGTCAAT
Source organism: Mytilus edulis (assembly GCA_019925275.1). Classification (NCBI taxonomy): domain Eukaryota; kingdom Metazoa; phylum Mollusca; class Bivalvia; order Mytilida; family Mytilidae; genus Mytilus; species Mytilus edulis. The sequence goes on along the minus strand of CM034349.1, from coordinate 97,768,261 downwards.
CAAATGATCCTTAAGGGCATACGATACAGTTTTGATCCTGTATTTACAGTTTGATGAAAATTTCCATATAGGCTAGTTATTGCCTGTTTAAATCAAATATGTAATAAAAAATTTACCTTCATGTGCTACTTTTTGAGTTAAATGAGGTCGAAATTTTGTATATTTGCTCAAAATTCTGATTTGTGGCCATATTTTCCCTTTCGAAAGAAAGCCATAACTTTTTTGTTTTTAAAGATAAACACAAATTGTTTTTTGTTAGATAATTTGTAATTTTTGTATTTTATAAGTATCCTAAAAAATTATGCATTTTTTATTCAGAAATAACTCATATTTATCAAATGGTCATGAATTAAGAATTTTTTTGCCGTATATTTATCAAAATTAAAAAAAATCCTCTATTTACAGTTTTATAAAATTTCATCCACATAATCTCCCTGCAAAATTAAACAAAATGTCGTTTTAAAAAATAGGGGTCCATGCACTCGGTTTGAAATTAAATCAGTTTGAATGATAAAAAAAAGTCGAAAAATGCATCTTCTCCCGATATATCATAGTTTGACGTCGCGAAAATAACATTTTACGTTAGAAACGTCATTACCTCCCCTGTAACTGTATAGTATGCCCTTAAACGTAACTGTCTACATTTTGGTAAAATATTATTGAAATTGCGCTTGTATCTTTGATGAGTTTATTATAAACTTCATATACCGTTTACGATAGAAAAATTGGAGTAACATCATTTTAACACTCACATGAGGTTTTCTAAAATGAAAGTTTTTTAAATTCGCTAAATTTTTGTGTCGAAAACGCTAATGTTAGTTACCTACATGAATTAAGTGAACCAACATTTTTTTTATAAGCATAACAAAAGTAACCTTTTAGCATGTCAGACGATGCATGGATAATTTATAGCTCTTACTTTTTTCTGTGAATGATTCTGTTATATAACTTATTAGTTAGTAAATTTTAGATTCTATCGCAATACAAAACATTATTGATTTGTTAAATCCGTTGGGTTCCTAAAAAAAGATAAACTTTAATAACTTCTATTTACTAAGTGACATGTTATTGAGATAATGCAAATTACATGTTTAGATTTTTTTTAGCCAGGAATTCACGGACTCTCCTATGTAATAGGCGTGTTAACACGTTGGTCACAATTATTGTTTAAGCATCAACTCTCCACGAAGTTATACAAAAGAACAGATCTAGATAATTCGATGATGATTGCATTTTTAAGGGTCACCATTACATTACTGATGTCATACAAGATGCGGTGACGGAGAGCATTCAAACATGATTGACTATATTTTGATAAAAAAAATGCTAGATTAGTGATTATTTGCGATTTTTTTTAACTTCTCCCTTGAATTCGATTCCTGATTTAGAAAAAAATTGATTAGACTCACGCGTCGGAATGTTAATATAATGAGACCTACACAATTAGCTTTGTATACGACCATTTTTGTAGTTCGTAGCTTAAATTATCGAAAAGGAACGGACATTTGGAAACTATGTAGTATTTAAAGAGGATTTATGATTTTAATACTTACATAAAAATGTGTTGAAGAACAAAGTATTTCTCAGTTGGATCTAAATGTAAATGAGTATCGATAAACATTCATGTATAATCTCAAATTATCATTCGTGCATGATAAAAAAGGAACTATTATTGTTCATTGAATTCATTTTACACAGTAGTAATTTCCAGTATCACTACTTCATATTTATGTTTCTATATTGTTAGTAAACAAGCACAAGTCTACAGATCACCAAACTTAATACTTTGTAGCACTGGTTGATAATCGTGGATGGTTAGGAAGGGCTAGCTGATCCTATTGCACATAGTAATGACACGTTATGGTCCTGTAGCCTACAGTATCAATAAGGACAATTTTTATTGATATAACGTAGACACGCATAGAAGACCATCAAATCTCAACCAAATGTTTAAGCGAGAAAAAAGTTTACTGGCATTTCTGTTGAGCTTTTCTGGAGCGAAATATCAAAAAGATCGATAGATTTATTGTTAATCTGTAAAAAAAAATCTTAAATAAGAGAATGTCATGCCATAGATAACTGATTGAGAGCTTGTTTCGTTTATTACTCAGACCAATGTAATTTAAAATACCATCGGAATGACTTTCATCCCGCAATTAAGTGCAGTCAGCACAGTGAGTTTTTGACAAAATGGCAATGAGTTCACCAATACGTAACGTTTATATCAGAATATAAGTGTTCTTCTTCGTTACTATAGACGGTTTATCTATATCTTAGGAATTTACTTTTTATTAAGCTGAATATGTTATGAAATATGCCAGGTTGAGATTGTCTGGTATTGGTTGTGATATTCTGGAACAATGTTGAGATTGTCTGTCATAAAAAAAATCCAACAAAATATTGTCAAACAGATATGACCGTCAAAATTCATGAACTCTCTGTATAGTGGTTGTCATTATAGCTTGTTTTTGTTTTGACATTTGTTTTGTATGTTCGAACTTCTAGTCTTGTAGGTCTATTAATAAAGTCACTAAAGACTTGCCTTATTAAAAAATATAAGAATGTTATTTTGTGGATCGAGTCAGTCAATTAAATAATTTTCCTTTGTTTCACTTTCAATGTTGACATTTTTCTCCTTAAAATAACCGAACACGCACACTGCATGCGTTATCTATCTCTAGGTAAGGGTTAACATTGAAGTGTACACGAATACGGATTCAATGAGGTCGAATCATTCACTTGCAAGTGAATAATGCATCATCAATGGTTTTTGGCTTAATTTGATAAATTTTGAGCATGCCAGATGCTAAAAGCGTATTATTATTTCACCATTTCATTTTCATCATTTATAGAACAATAAGCATTCTTCAGATTTTTTTATATATCTCGTAACTAGTGCCGCTTTAACATTATTGATTTTTGGGCCATGTTATCAAATAAGTCCACATTGAGGTCTATAGTGTTCAAAATTCAAAGTAGTCTGATTTGTTGATTTTATCAAAAATTGAATTATTGTGGGTCTGTGATGTGCTGATTCTAGCCATGTATCTATATTTTGAATACTGGACCATAAAAGGAAAAAGTCCAATTTCAAATTTTTCAGTTCTTTGGTCAAATAAATTCGGTGTCAGAAAATATGCTGTGTCAAATATCTAATTACAATTCATATTCAGAGCGGTATCAAGCTTGAAATTGTGCCAATACTTGAGTCACATCAAGCTACGCCTTGTGGAGCATTTTATTGAAAATGTTTAAGATATCAATGATTTTTTCTTTTCTTGTCAGACATACAATTTAAAGCTTATATTTGTAATCTATTATCTTAACCATTGCTACTGAAGAATTATACTTTATGTAGAAGCTTGTGTATTAAACGCTTTGTATTTTTCATCAAATGGTTATCTTTATTAATGTTTCATTTTTGATTTTTGGCATAGCTTTAATGTACAGTTCCCTCCGCTGATTCCCTTTAAGGCTATTACAAAGTTTCATAAATAAAGCAACAGTGGTATACCGTTGTTCGAAATTCATAAATCGATTGAGAAAAAAACAAATCCGGGTTACAAACTCAAACTGAGGGAAACGCATCAAATATAAGAGGAAAACTACGACACAACAGATACACAACATTTAAATATAACACACACAGAAATGAACTATAATATAACAATGGCCATTTTCCTGAATTGGTAAAGGACATTTTAAGAAAAATAAATGGTGGGTTAAACCTTGTTTTGTGCCATTCCAAACCTTGCGCTTTTATGGCAATGTTAAATATAACATTAAAATGACAACATTACATGATAGGACTACAATACAAATAAATGGGAGAACATATAGGACAGAGAAACACACGAATAGTAGCTAACAAAAGGTACCAGGTTAAAAATTTAATACGCCAGACGTGCGTTTCGTCTACACAAGACTAACCAGTGACGCTCAGATGAAAAAGTTCGAAAGCCAAAACAAGTACAAAGTTGAAGAGCATTGAGGACCAAAAGTTCCAAAAAGTAGTGATCAATACGACTAGGGTTTTCTGCGTAGGACAAGAACATCCTTATTATTTAGAATAATTCATACTTTTGCAAACAGTAAATTTTATAAAAAGACTATATGTGCCTGTCCCAAGTCAGGAGCCTGTAATTCAGTGGTTCATTATTTTTTATATAAATAAGGCCGTTAGTTTTCTCGTTTGAATTGTTTTACATTGTCATTTCGTGGCCTTTTATAGCTGACTATGCGTTATGAGCTTTATTATTGTTGAAGGCCGTACGGTGACCTATAGTTGTAAATGTCTGTGCCATTTTGGTCTCTTGTGTCTCAAAATAAGATAGAATTAGGGTGGACTTCAAGATTAGATTTGTAAGATTGATATAACATTTATTAATAACAAAAAAAAAATTGCAATGCTAATTAATATCAAATTGTGGTAAAATAAGATAATTAATTGTATGATGTTGCTATGTCTTATAAATCGTGAAAATATGTTTTAGAATTATCGACTTCGATAGCATCTATTGAAATTATTCATACATGGCTATGTTTTATATTGACGTATGATAAAGACAATTTTTATATGGTTGAAAACAAAAAGTACATTCTTATCATGCTGGTTTTATTTTTCACTACTGATTTAGTAATGAAATTGAGAATGGAAATGGGGAATGTGTCAAAGAGACAACAACCCGACCATAGAGCAGACAACAGCCGAAGGCCATCAATGGGTCTTAAATGCAGCGAGAAACTTCTGCACCCAGTGGAGTCCTTCAGCTGGCCCCTTAACAAATTTGTTACTAGTTCAGTCAAAAGGGACGTCATAGTAACAATACATTAGGTCAGGTGTCTATTGATGCATAAACTATGCATGGTTCAGGTTGTGTTTTTTGGCTAAAGAGTAATTGAGAAAATTATGATAAAAAACGATAAATTCGAAAAAAAGACTCTCTAAAGATTTAAAGAGACCCTAACAAAAATTATTCAAGGCATTCAAGTAAGATTTCCACTTATATTACAATTATTGATTTCGATACAAGTAACAGAATTCCACAACTCACTTATTGTAGTTTTAATTATTTGTATTAGATCCAAAAAATGATTGGCCTTTTACTCTAAATACATGCACCGTTATATAACAAAATGCTTACGTTTACAGATGTTATACGAACATTGACTATGCCAATTTTGTAAAACGTCCAATGTGTGTATGTATTTCAACAACTGTAGGCATTAGAAGCAGTATTCTCATATATAAAAAAGTATTCCACGTTCACATAAATTTCTTTATTTTTTGGAAAACATCATCACCCTGCAGTCGTTTCATCCATTTATAGCCTTTTCCCTTCATAAAAGAAAGAATTTGATCTCGAAATTGATCTGTTTCAATCGTAAAAATATCAATATTTATACTTTCCCATTCAATTGAATTCAAAATGTGCATTTCCGCACCTTCGACATCTAATGAAAAGTAATCTATTTCATTGCGCCCAATTATTCTCATTAACTGGTTGAACTGATAACAATTCACTTCTACTTGTTTACTAGTGTGAGCCCAGTGTTTGTGTTTAGCATTTTTAATGTTATCTCTTTCTATACGTTTTCGATGCTTCTCTGTAAGTGTTGCGTTTGCACTGCTTAGTGAACCAGCTAATACAATTGTCATTGTTGAAACACTATTACTTATACAGGCATTCACCATGTAACAATTTCTGTCTTTTTTTAGCATTAGTTCATACATAAAAGGACTTGCTTCGACCAGCAAGCCATTCCAATCTCGTACTTTTTCAAAAAACAAACTGTTCGAATAAGTTTCTCCATCATAACCTCCAATCTCTATAAAAAAACCTTTTTGTTTTTTATTTAGTAACATGTCAATGTACAAGTCCTGGTCATATTGGGACCAACTAATCACATTCTGTTTAAGACCATTTGGGTGCTCGAGTATGTAGTTTCCCTTTCCTTTTACAATAGTTTCTGCTACCGGATTTGTTTCTTTTTGGTGCAAGTAAGGTATTGAATTTCGATTTTGAATTTTCGTAAAATCGAAATCATATCTATGTTGTTTTATTTTGCTGTTCACGTATCGTCTTGTATTCCGGAAGTAAGGTATATGTGAAAGCAATAAAACCAAAACGGCCAAAAAAAATATCAAAGCAAAATTTCTCAAATTTGTGTTCATCTTCCTTGGCTCAATATCCAATACATTCAACCTACAAAGAAAGTGATATTTGTATTTAAACAAACACTATAAAACAACTTGTGTATGCGTCAATTGTTTGATAATATCCTTAACGATCATGATCAGAAGTGAATGTAAACCGTGATAAATAAATTCTGCTATCTGCAATGAACAAGCAAATGCAATTTCATATTGATCTATCTTTTATATTCATCGAGAACATTCAATTTTATGATTGTTTAACTTAGTAATATTATTAATATTAACTGTATAAAAAAAAACAATGCTGTCTTGGTCGCACGTTTTGGGGCTCGTTTTACACAATATCTAAAAATGTAAATGTACCTCCTCCACTTTTACGAATATAATTAATGACCTGATAAATCGAAAAAAAAATTCAAGGTAGCCCTTACATATAATCATCTTACAATTAAGATGGGAACAGAAAAGAGCTCTATCCGGAACAGCATGCTAGAAATACAAGTTAGGGAATATTGACGATTTGCATCAATTTCAATTTGATTCATGTGTATTTTGTCAATGTTCCCCGTCAATATAATTTTATGGCCATGATTTGTATGTAACAGTGACAATGTACATAGAGACATCACACATGCAATATTGATCTACAAGTTTTCGAAGATTAAAAAATCAAGTTCCAATTCAATTTGAACTAAGAAATAAGTTATATTTCCCTACACAAAAATAGCTCATCTTACGGATCAAGTATAAACGCATAACTCTTGTTAAACATGTAGATAGTGTATCGCCCCGTTTTAGTTTGAATTGTTTGCCCTTTTCAGATCGTTATAGAAAATTGTACCAAAAAAATATTATGGTTTTGAATGAATATGCAGTATGGAATTTCCTCATCGTTGGAGGTCGTATGGTGACCTATAGCTGTTAAGTTTTGTGTCAATTGGTCTATTGTTGTCTCGTTGACACTCATATCACATCTTCTTTTTCATCTTGACTCTATTTTCTGAAAATTATTTGTATTTCAACAATAGAAGAAGGATAGTGTGTGTCCTTTTATGCAATTGCGATGATATATTACTTGTATACTACTAATTCAAGATAAAGATTCACCCTAAGCAAATGACGCTGGAAATATTGACAACTTGATTATGTGTTGTCTCGAAGATACACTTAAATAAAATAATTTATTATTTATTATTCATTATTTAGGCCACACCAATTTAATTTCTTGTTCTACGGATTTTTGGACTCCAAAATTTGGGGCGAGCGAGCGATTTGAAAATTTAATAAAAAAATATTTAATTTGCAAATTTTTGAGGCGAACCTTGAAAAGTAAAGGCGAGCGATTATAATTTTTTTTTGTAAACACAAAATAATAGGTTTTGACTATATTAAAACTTGATTTATCACTTGTACTTTAACATTTCTTTAATTTCTGAAGTATTTTTTCCCCGTTCAGCAAGAAATAATTAAATCTGGTCTATGTATGTGTGACTGACAATGAGACAATTCTCCATCCAAAACATAATCAGTATGGGGGCAACCCTTAATGTTATAAATATCCCTTTTACATGTTTTATGAGGGATCAATATAAGTTATAATATATTTGTTTGTACAAAAGGGCTCATATTTTCTCATAAAACTATATATCTATCTGGTATTAAATGGTCAAAACATGTCCAAGAATTTAGTAATATTCCTGGACTTTAACCATGTAATGTTAACACATTTACTTTAACAGTTTAATATTATTCAAAATAAGTGGACCTCTCTTTTAGAAAAAAATTATTTAAAATATGATGTAACTCACGATCTCCTCTTTTTGAGTACAAAATTCTAAGTGTTCAAAGTTTTGTATAGAAGAACTATAAAAATCCTTGGTATTTCTATTTTCTTTTCTACATCAGTAAAATGACATACCCCTTGTCTGAGGAAGGATTGTTCTCAACCTGATAATAACAAACACAGGTCAAAGTACGGCCTTTTACACAGGTCTTTGATACAGACCAAACAGAAAGCTATAAAGGACCCCAAAATTATTAGCGTACACAATTCGAACAGGAAAACCAACGATCTAATTTATATATCCAAACGGGAAAATACCAATGAACAACATCAACAAACGATAACTGCTGACCGACATGCTCCTGAATCAATCAGGACAGGTGCATAAACATGCAGCGGCTATGGATAGCTTTGTTTCGCCAGCATACACTATAATTGCAGTTGAAGGCAAATCCTTCAGAAGTTCTTTGTACTTTATTCTAACAACGAACATTTTTACTATGTACATGATGTAAGACTATAAGTAAGGGGGAAAGAAACCAATGTTTTGTTCTTCACGGAAATACCTGCTGTTATAACTTTTTATCGGAGCACTCCAGGTTTCATGCTGAAACAAATATTCTCACATATATTTACACAGTGTGGTGGGGTGCTTTTATGTTTAAAATCGTTATATACAGGTTAGACTGTGATTTAACAAATGTTGATATCTTTTTATAATATTTACAAAAAAAAAACGGTGCGGGAAATGGACATGATTACAATTCCGATATGCGGGAAGCGGGAATATAAAAAAAATAAAAAAACTTCTGTTTTAAAAAAAATAGGTGCGGGCGGGTCCGTCGAACAAGGGATCAAATTAGTGTGGCCTTATATCCATATCAAAATGCACGTAAAACTGCGAATACATAAATACACCTTAATAACACGTGTTCCTTTACAGAGAGTCAACGTCAATTAGAAATCACCTTTCACTATTAAACCAATTCTAATCTTAAAAGGTCATATTGAACTGAACATCTCCTCAACGTAATTTTACATGTGTTGACCCATGCACTCAGTACTGTTGAAACAAGTCATTTTGATTCAATTCTGAACTGTTTGATAGCATTTAGAACAATTCAGTTTATTGGTTTTTTTTTAAACTAATGTAATATCTAAACACATACTGATAGTTCTGAATTATCTGCTCGTGAATCGTCTAAAAAACACTCAATTTACTTCAGTGGTTAGGTAAAAAAAACCTAAAATTTGAAACATGTTCAGTATTGCTTTAATCAATCTATTAAAAGCTCTGCATTTTAAAATTATGTTTTTATAATTTCTCTTACAATTACACGAGGTTAACATATTCTTTTAACAAGTTTATTGTATTTACCCTTTTCAGTTTAAAACAAAAACTATCGTGCACTTTTAAATCTTAAATGACAATCAGACATACTTGATTGATTAAGCACATAAAGTCTTGTAAACTGATCATTTGTTCCAGTGTTTTTTAAAATCAAACAATGTTATAAATCTACCACATCACGTCATTCATGTTATTAAAGGACATCTGTTCGTCGGACACTAGTTTTGTAGTGATGATGACATAACGGCTTTTAATTGATCAGAGAAAAATACAAACATTAAAAAGGGCAAACATACAAAAAGGAGAATTTTGAATACTTAGAATTGAGAATGATCATAACTCAGACAAATAGTTTGTTAAAAATAGTGGTTTACAGAGATATAAATGTGTGTGACATATTTTTGTGTAAATAAATTGCTGCTCTTACATAATTCAAATAATAGACGAAATAAACTCGAAGGCAAAGTAAAAAAGTAGAGGCAATAAAAAATGAGTGGCTTTACCGGACGGTATAGTTTAATGTGTAATGAACTAACATAAGATAAAGATAAATTCATGTGATCTCATCTATAGTATCTTGATCGGCCGATTATTAAATATTTGTACGGTGCAATATTCGTAAAATCCCGATGAAAAGTCAAGGACAAACAATTTCTCGTATGTAGTAAATATTAGGTTGATGAGAAAACATATACCAGACTTTCAAAAATGAGGGCCCTCATGGGGTTTTTGATTATGTGATTACTTGGCCGTTTTTTTTAATGATTATTTGATTATTAAGCCAAATATTTCATGACTGTATTTTTAGTTTATGATTATTTGATTACTAAAGATAAGCAAATATTTAATGATTATGTGATTATATTGGCAAAAAAATGGTGATTATGTGATTACTAGGACCCCCCCATGAGGGGCCTCAAAAATGTTAACGGAAACATATGCAATTAAGATCCATTCCTTTAGTGGGAAATAAGGGAGCAACATTTAAATATGTATTTTAATTGCATCATGACACAAACTCTTAAGTCTTTTCGATTTTCAAATAGTTTTCTTTCACCAATTAAAACATGCAGTGTGAACTTGAAAAGGAAGTAAAAATCATTGGGCCTGCCCAAAGCAGGACCATATAAAGGCAACAAAATCCGATAGGGGTTGTATGATGCCATCATACAGTATACGGGAAGAACATAACCCTTGTCATGCTACAAATTGGTTTTAGAAAAACTGTGTTAATTTTTAATGAAAATACTTTATGAGATATCTTTTATTACTTAAAGAAATACCAACCTTAATTATTTGAAAACAATATTGTTTCTATATTCTTAAAAAGAAGTATGCTTTCATATTTGGTAAACTTTTGTGGCGAATGACGACAGCATTTTTTCTAAAAGAACAGTTCAATCAAAGGTGGAATATGAAATACCTTAATTAACAAGATGTGTCCGCGTTGATATTTGATTACACATGATGTCAGTATTCCACTGATGAAAAAAGTAAAATCACAAAAATACTGAACTCAGAGGAAAATCAAATCGGAAAGTCCCTAATCACATGGCAAAATCAAATGACAAAACACATAAAATACGAATGGACAACAACTGTCATATTCCTGACTTGGAAATAAAATGGTCAAAATATGGGTACAGCATTCATCATCGTGTTACCATTTTAAAAGAAACATTTCGCGTGTCTGACGTCAGAAAATTTAGACGTCACAATTTTTTGTCGTTCAATGTTTATACAAACAATTCTAAAATTTAACATGGGCAATGTTAGCGTACAGGGTTAAAAAATCAAAAGTATGTAAGAACTAATTTTAGAAATAGACCGAGATTTATAATAGTCCAAAAGTTCTGTAGAATTTATAAGAATCCTCAAATGGTTTAATTCACTACGTGATAAAATAATTTTGACTTTTGTGGTTCCACGTATTTTCTAAATTTAGAGAAATTTTAGCGAGTATATTTATCAAAAACCCTGGTGTATAGATAAAGGAAGATGTGGTATGAGTGCCAATGAAACAACTCTCCAGCCAAATCACAATTCATAAAAATTCATTATTGGTCAATTTACGGTTTTCAACACGGAGCCTTGGCTGACACTGAAAAACAAGCTATAAAGGGCTCCAAAAAATTCCTAGACGTGTAAAACCATTCAAACGGGAAAAACCAACGGTCCAATCTATGTATAAAACGAAAAACGAGAAACATTTATGAACCACTTAAGTGAACAACAACTACTGAACATCAGAATCCTGACTTAGAACTGGTGCAAACAAATGCAGTTGTACATTTTCTTCAATGCAGATGGTTTCTTTAAAGTGAAATACGTCATTGCATTAAAAAGCGAATCAAACATTTTAAAATATATTACCACCGTATGATGATGTCGAAGTAACGCCACAATCAGAAAACGGATAATTCACAACCCGAAATGAAAAATGAAATCGTACTTAAATTCAAGTATTAGCTGACCGTTAGAGATATATTTTATGATCCAGAAAGTAACATGTTCATGGTTAGAGTTACAAAATGTAGTTTGATGTATCGTTAAATCAACAGGTTAAAACATGATGAGTCTTTTGTGGGACGAAACGTTCGTCTGGCGTAAATACAAAATTTAATCCTGGTATCTATGATGAGTTTATTTAGACTTACCTTGATTAGATGTTTTATGACGATTTTAAACAGTTGGTGACAAATATTGGTGTATTAATTCGATTTGACAGTGTAACAACATTTGATCGCATGATTGATTTTATTTGATGTAATTTGAAAAAAAAAAAAAAGAAGGGCCAAACCTTTTGGTTGATTTAATTTACTCAATATTGGAGGATCACATCTCATTATGTTAAAAATAACTCTGTGATTTATATTTTATAATTATTTTTATAATTTCATTACATCAATGGCTTAAAGTGAAATAACGGTTCGCGCGTTGCTTATAGTTATTTAGTATGTTTTGTTCTATTTGTGTTCAAATAATCATTACTTTAATAAAAAAGAAAACAGAAGAATAAGTGATATTCTTCTCATTAGTAAAAGTCTTTCCTGAATCATGAAAATGATTTTTTAAATCAAATTTTAAGTTTGCAAATAAATTGCTATGTTGTATATTTGTTATGTCATGTTTTATCAATATCAATACCAATAAAACAATATACAAAGATCTTATAACAGAGTTGAATTGATAATCAGTCAGACTGAGTTTATCTATAGGATTGACAAGTTCACCTGTGTCATTTCTAAATTTCCTTGCTCCTTAAATAACATAGATCTGTTTTTATATCTATTGAAGAATTTATTAAAGGTTTTAAATCATTTGAGTTTTCTGAATGTCCTAAATTAGTAAACTGTAGAGCGCATTATTCTTCAATTTTTAATGCAAACTCTAAGACAAGTAAATTTTGATTCAAAATGGTCTTAATATATTTTTCTTTCACCAAAAGTATCATTCTTCAAATTTATTGGTTAGTTTAAGAAAACAGTGACATCGAAAGCACTATTTTGTGTCAGAGGAGGGCAAAGGTACCATACATTCTAAATTAGAGAGAGTAATTCGTAGTCAGTGGCGTAGCTAGGTAATTTTTACGTGTACGCCCGAAGCTCGGCCAGAGATTCTGAGGATTCCAATTGGGTCCATTTCATAGCACCTGCTGGTAGTAGGTTCGAGGGGGGGGGGCAAGATATCGAGAATGAGATACCATTGCTTTCATAAAAAAAACTCAGCAAAAGCAACATTATTAAGAATCTAAAACTTTTTTTATATGTTTAATTAATTCATTGTGTTAATTTGAAATCTTATGGTCATTGTTTTAAGAGAAAATGCCCAAAAGCAGTTACTTTAAAATATGTTCATTCTCAATTTTATCAAATTAAAGTTACCGTGGCGTAAAGCAATTAATCGACAAAAATGCATTATCATGTACAAATCTGTTATTTAATGAAAATGAAAATGTATACTAACTTTTCAGAAATGTTAAGGTGCACTATTGGAATTCGTAAAGGGTACTGTGAAACCCTGGTCCACGCCTGGGATTGCTTTACGACAAAGCTGGATCCGGCCTTCATCAGTCCTTTAGAAGATTAGAAAAAATACTTTCGATATTTTTTCGTGAACTGGTCAATACAAGTTTCATGACAATCTATGAAGGTTTATAAATTTATCATGTAAAATAAATTCGAGACGGTCTGTTAATTGCGGAATAATAAGTCTATTTGTCAATATAATACTGAAAAATGCAAAGAAAAACAAAAATTTTCAAAATTTTGCTTTAGACAATAATCTTTAAAAAGCTACTGTCCAAACTTTCATGAAATTCAATAAAAGTTTGACAAAGTAATACATTCTTTTGCTCTGCATAGTCATTTGATCATAAACAGTTTCGGTTTCAGCTTCCATAAAATTTCATGAAGGGTTGACAAAGTTATTGATATATTTTGTGGGCCCCATATTACTAAACCTTATTATTGACGTAGCCGACGTTTTGAATCGCTATGTCTCGCTTTTGCGACACGAATGTCAAAGGCTCGAAAAAAATTCAAACCACATATCGAATTTAAGCAGATAATGAATTGCTACAGAAAATGACCAAAAATATAGTTCGATATCATTTGGTTAAAAAATGGAAATTTCGTTACTTTCAGTCGAAACTACAAGCCATTGAAGAAAGAATTGCATGGCTGATGTGCTTATACCGGATCTTTTTATTTTATTTAGACTAAAATAAGTGTACGCCCGGGCGTTTTAACGTAAACGTAGCTACGCGCCTGGTGGTACGACACCTATATTGCTAAATTCACAGCTCAATTTTGATTGACTGTAAAGTATGACTTAAAAAAGCAGTACTTGGCTACAGGAACATTAACTTTCAATATCAAGATCAACTTTGATTGATTTTCCTTGTTTGTCCTTTTGCTTTAAAGCCTCTCCATAATCTCTACACTGAGTTAAGTAAACAGTTCAATGTATTCAAGTGTATTCCTTTTTTCACCAGGTGTCATAAAAAGAATAGTACTTGATCATTAATGAATATTGTAGTTATATTGATGAATTAATTGTTTCATTTTCTCTGCTGTCTCAGATGATGTAGGGTTTATCAATTTGAGATGAATAAGCAACCCAGTATGCACTAGTTTTATTCATCATCTTTTTTTCTCTTGTTGTTTTTTTTGTTTTTGTTCTTGTTGTTCTTGTTCCTTTTGTTCTTGTTCTTCTTGTTCTTGTTCTTGTTCTTCTTCTTCTTGTTCTTGTTCTTGTTCTTCTTCTTGTTCTTCTTGTTCTTCTTCTTCTTCTTCTTGTTTCTTCTTGTTCTTCTCTTGTTCTTGTTCTTCTTCTTCTTCCAATAATATGATAAAGTCTATGACGATGGATGTGACATATTAAGATGTAAGTCTACGCAATATCAAATGAAAGTTATGAAGAAAATCGTAAAATCTAATCGGCTTACAACTGTTCAAATTACATATATGCTGATTATGTTTAATTAAGATTTTGCCCCAAGCTGATTTACAAGATGTATTTGTGGTAAATAATTTTATGTTTTAAGGTTAACAATAGAAAGCAATGCACAGCACGATTGATCTGTCAAATTACTTACAGCGATGATAATTTTAGAATTGAAAACAAAATATTAATGTTTTCAATACACCTTTATATCAAATCTATTAAACTTGTAGTCTCAGGGTTAAGGTGTAATACCACCATTGATTTTCCCCTATTAGTCTTTGTTAAATTTGCACTTTTCAAAAAAATGTGCAGAATTTATCTTTGTTTCAAATAAAGAAATATTTGGCATGAGTAAAGTTTCATCCTGTCCAGTACTATAGAAAAAAAATCACATACCATTTCATTGCATATAATAAAATAACCATCATTGGAAGTTAACCAATCAAATGTCTCCCCTTATTTTATCTGTGTTCAAGGTTTTGTCACCATGAAACCTCAAGATTACAAAATTTTCTATAGAAATCCCAAATAAAAAATAATGGTGTTTTGAAATACCAAGACATATGTTTATGACACAGAAATGTTTTTACTGCAATAAAATGTAGGATTAATTACCTACAACTGTCAAATTCAAGGGAATATTTTTTAGACCTACTTTCGTATACAACCAAATGTGACGTACCATGACTTGGTGGTATTACATCTGTACAGATATTAAAACTACACTGATACTTAAGACCAAGCTTTATTCGAGACGAATAAGAATTTCTCAACCATAAATTCAGCTAGCTCTAATCTAACAGTGTGTACAGAAATGTTGATTTTTTTTTTTATAGATATCCGTAATTGGCAAAAATATCTCATGTGCATTTACGATAAAAGTAAAGTTACACATTTATAATAAGTTTTAAGATAACTCTATATTCGTCCGTCTATAAAGCTATCAAAAACTTAATGAAGCGAAGAATCTATCTTGATTATTTTAACTTTTTTGAATTTGTATACCGTTCTTGTAAAGTCACATACATACCAATTTATGCTTACTTTTTTAAAAGTAAAACTTCCATCCAGCTTAGCTCTGACCAACAAATATGATTAGTCTTAAATAAGGCTGTAATGCCGCCATAAAGTAAGTGTTTGTTAAGAAGAACTAAAGAATGACAGTTTTTTAGTTGAAGAGTTGCTACCGTCAATTGGCGATTTGATGGTCGCACATGCAGTTTTAATGGCAACGCGTAGCGGAATCAAGCACGGACATTTAGTACAAATGCAATTTTATGGAGTTTAAAGCTATATTTTACACACAATAGTAAATAAATACTGCATTTTCATAATATTATAATTGATATCATATGAATTTTATACTATATTATTACTAGCAGGCTGTTTCTGTATTTGCCCTTTTATAGATTTGAGGTTAGCTGTATTGTACCCGGAACTCGAAGATTGGAAGGACAATACAGTTGATCAAAAATCTATAAAAGGGTCAATACAGAAACATCCAGTCTTGAACTTGTCTTTTCGCATTCAAAATGGCTTTTTTTGTCAACCTTGTGAGATGTAATTTCTGATTTCCCGTCTGACCACATAATATAATAGTATTACAATATATTTTATCTAGCAAATATAAAGTAACTGGGAAGAATTAATCACACGGTTTAATTAACATTCGTTCTCTTGAATGGTAAAATGCAATGTCTTTTTGGTGTATCCATGGCAACAATCTACATTAAGGGAGTAAAGATGTCACATAACTCCCCAAAACATAGCCAGTAGTAAAATTTCAATCCCTTGTAGTAATACCTTTTTGGAAACTTTTTAGATATATATGTATCTATTACGAAATAAAAAAAAAATCATATGTGTTCCTCTCTTTTTTTGGTAAAATTGCTTATACAACTTGGTGTAGAAAAAAGTGTCTGTAAACATAACATTAATTTCTGGACCTATGACCGGTCTAGCTATGAAAATACGTACTGTCAAACAGAAAATAGCCCATACAACATGTAAGCATTACTCGTGATGTTCTAATAAACCAACAGTGATGACTTAATAGTACTCAGGTGTCTACAATGAATGTAATTGCACAATATGCATTGAATCGGTTTGTTGCTACCTTAGTAGTTCAACTGTTTTTTTTTTAAACTTTCCATTTTATTTATTGTCAGTGTTCTGCCAGCTAAAAAAGTTAAATGGCCTTTTATTTTTGAAAATTGGTTGAGTTATAAATATTTCTCGAAGGATAGCAGTTTTTAATGAAATGTACAAACACAGATTTAAAAAAAGGTGCCATATCAAAGTGTGCAATTTCAATTCTACCTCACTTTTTGGTTACATTTTAAAACTATTCATCTGGTTGCAGTTCTTTAATGTTAACATTTTTAATAAGATCTCTGAAGATGCAATTAAAAGCATAAACATACTTATCTTTATGTTTATTACATAATGAAGCCTTGATTAAAAAACTTGTTAATCAGGTAATAGGGAATTAATTTCTTACAGCTTAATCAACTATACATTAAGAACATGCTAAAATGTAACATATAATCTTGATCAGCATATGAATTCGATATAATCGCAAGAAATAATACAAAGCGTTCAATTCTTAGGCTGCTACATACATCGCAATCCTTCAGAAGCTAGAGTACTAATATGAGCGTTGTGTCAACATGTTCAGTTTTGAATGCTAAAGTCTGTAAATCAATAAAATTAGCATGTATTGTCGTTCTTAAACACTTTATTTCCACAACAATTGATTTAAAATTTAAATATCAATATATATTTGGTATGAAAAGTCTTGAATTATGCAATTCTGAGCTTTGTTAGTTTGTTATACTGTGCGTATTGCTGTGTGCTTGTTTTTTCTTCATTGGCTAGAAGTATAGGGGGACGGTTGAGATCTAAAAAACATGTTTAACCCCAGCGCATTTTTGCGACTGTTCTAAGTCAGGAGCCTCTGACCTTCGTTATTCTTGTATGATTTTTAATTTCAGATTTTTTATAGATTTTGGAGTTTAGTAAAAAAGTGGAATAAGACTACTCATTCAATTGATAAATGTTAATCCAACATTTTCCGATCTTAGACCGCAAATAAAATTCGACAATTTCTGCGACATGAACACATTATATTATATATAGGGAGTCTGCTCTAGTGACACTCTTAACAATCAACCAAATTGTTTCAACAAAAGGGAGGTCCTGAAATTAGTCTCACTTTACATTTCTTTACCTTATTTACATCACAATCTATGTAATGATTTTTTTTTATCGAACTAACAAATGTTAAAACTATGAAAAAAGTATGAGACATGTACACATTTGAAAAAAAATAACAATATGGATATAGAACGAAAAAGCGTCACTATTATCATACATTTGTGTGTAGCGTTTCCCACTTAAAACTGAAATATCAAAATGTAGAAAAGGACGGTAACTGTTATACCTTTTTATAAATTTAATGCCGTACATTAAGAGAGTGCCTAATTATTGTTTAATTTATCCAATAATTGGAATTTAGAGATGTCTCTTCTGAGTTTTGCAATAAACTGTGATTTGTGGTGTTAATCAGATGTGGATTTAAGAAAATTTCAAAAGAGTTATTAGTAAATTTACAATCTCAATCATTAAAACATTGTACCAACATTAAAACCTTTGATTTTTCAACTCTTTATTCCACTATTCCACATACTAAACTTAAAGCTCGACTGAATGAACTCGTCAGCTTATGTTTCTTTAACAAAAAGGGCAATAGACGCTTTAAATATCTAGTTTTGGGCAGGAATTCAGCTTACTTTGAAAAATCATACAGAGTCAAAGAAAAAACACATCGAAGAGGATATCACTGCCATGCTGGACTTTTTAATTGACAACATATTTGTTGAATTTGGAGGTTTGGTCTTCCAACAGACTATTGGAATCACAATGGGTACCAATTGCGCTCCTCTTCTTGCAGATTTGTTTTTATATTCCTATGAAGCAGAATTTATCCAAGGGCTTATACAGAAAGGAGAAAAGAAATTAGCCAAGTCTTTTAATTTCACCTTTCGGTATATTGATGATGTACTGTCTCTTAATAATAATAGATTCAGTGATCACTTACATTTAATATATCTAAGTGAACTTGAAATTAAAGATACTACCGACACAGATAAATCTGCTTCATATTTAGACCTTTTTCTCGAAATGACTACTGATAGTAGGTTGAATACCAAAATTTATGACAAACGCGATGATTTTAATTTTCCTATAGTCAACTTTCTAATTCTGTGTAGCAATATCCCAGCGGCACCAGCATATGGAGTATATGTGTCTCAATTGATACGTTACTCTAGAGCTAGCTCAAAGTACGTTGCATTTGTTGAACGAGGAATACTGCTTTCTCAAAAGTTGCTAAGACAGGGCTATGAATCAATCAAATTAAGGTCATCACTCAAGAAATTTTACGGTCGCCATCATACGCTGATTGGCCATTATGACAAAAGTGTGTCAGAAATCATATCTGATATTCTTTGTAAGTCATAATAACCTTCCATCATTACCGAACTGAACAAAGAAATAACACAACGGGTGCCGTATACGGTGCAGGAAATGCATACCCTTCCGAAGCACCAGATTTCACTCCCGGTTTTTAGTGGAGTTCGTGTTGTTTCTTATTTATCATTTATAACTGTTGATGTAAATGTCCCTTGTCTTTGTTTACTCCTTGGTTCTGATTGTTATTGTCTTGTAACAATAAAAGTAGACATATGCTATACAAGGAGCGCAAGTTGTACCAATAGGAATACCTTGTTGATCGACTTTTTTTGTGAAAATGAACATATATGTTGTAAAGGTGGAAATTTACAACCATAACGCTCACTTTCTAAGAATAATAAGACTTATATAAGTATTACTGACTCCCATCCCTACTCGCGAAAAGTAACAATCATTAATAAAAATAAAATGTATAAATAAAAACTCTGCAATTTATTTTTATTTTTCCTATTTATAGTTTTTTATGTTTCTTTAGAAACTCATGTTTAGGAAGCGTATTAGGGCCATCCTTTTTTTCTTCTTCAAAAATTGTCAAAATAATCTTGGAACTGTCAGTTTTAATCTTGGAATTTTTAACTTCAATCTTGAATGGTATTAGCAACATCAAACTTGGAAATTCCAACTTAAAACTTGGAATTTCAAACGTTAATCTTGGAACGATCACTTTTTGTTTGCGCCGTTAATTTATTAATGTATACAAATCGATGATAATTGTTAAAAGTGTTAAAACAAAATTGACGGAAATGGTAATTTTTTTTATTAATTCCATAAAACACGAATACAAGTTGTGTTCCTTTTATATATGTAGTAGGTGGTTTTCTATGCGTTAGGAATAACACCAATGAGAGCTTAAGGTTCTGATGATTTATTACCAGTATATAAAATGATCATAAAAATCACTCTACTACATTCTCCCCGCTGTAGGAAAATGACTTCCACGTCATTCCCGTCTGTTTCCCCCGTCACTGAATGTTGACGTCCTCGGCAAGCCATTAACCAGTTCGCATGATGTCGAGGATGGTTCTTGACAACTCCATCTCTAAACCTTTAAATCTTCCTTTTCTTGATTCAGACTCCAACCAGTGAATCCTCATTAACCAATCCGGCTGTTGGATAGTAGTAGCCTGCTTAGATACAACATAGTCCTCCAGGTACTTCGGTGGTTTCCTGTTCCTCTGGGGTCTAGTTGCTGCTGGTGAGTCTCGTGGTGGTGTCGGTAATATACGTCTTCTCCTTCTTTGTTCCGGAGCTACATGTATGGTGGGTTCATCTGCCTCTTCTAGTGATAAGTCTGTTGGCGCACTCTCATCTTGATCAATAGAAGTGTGTTCTTCTATAGTCTGAGCAGTCGCTTCTTCAGGTTCCTCATCACTCACAGGGTTTGGTTCTGCAGCTGTAATAATGTCCACAGGAAGAGCGTCCCCTCCTAAACCAGTTCCCTGCTGATCACTACTCTCAGCTCCATCATGGCCGTCACCAGTGAAACCAAGAGTTCCTTCTTCTTGTAGGTCCACAACTGGTACATCACTGTTAGTGTTGTCCTGTGTATCCTGTTCAAGTATCATATATCCATACTCCTGCTCCGACTCCTCATCTGATACTTCATCAGTGGTCCTGTTCTCACTGTTCCCTTCAGATTTCGTCGGTTCCTCAGGCTGCTTCTTTCTTCTTTGCCTGGGCGCAGGACGTTTCTTTTCTTTATCAATATTATCTTTGGGCAGATCTCCAATAGGCAAGAACAGATTCCTATGTAAAGTCCCCTTTCTTCCTTCTTTATTTTCTTTCTGAACCACGTACACTGGTATTCCATAATTAGGCTGACTAATTATACGGTACGGGTCATCTTCCCACCTATCTGCTAACTTGTGTTTTCCATCAAAAGCTAGAGTCTTGACTAAAACTCCATCTCCCGGTTTCAGCACAGCTCCTTTTACTTTTTGGTCGTAGTGTGTCTTCTGTCGTTTCTGGGCAGCAAAGATGTTTCTTGTTGCTGTGTCATATGCCTTACGAAGTCTTTCTTGCATTTCTTCTGCATACTTAGTTGTAGTAATGGGTTCAGCTTCATCTCCAATTCCAAAAGCGATGTCGATAGGTAGCTTTGGTTGTCTTCCGAACATCAGATAGTAAGGAGAGAATCCAGTTGATGTTTGACGAGTGCAATTGTAAGCATGAACAAGACCAGCAACATGCGACTTCCAATCTTTCTTCTGGACGTTCTCTAATGTTCCAAGCATACCAAGTAATGTCCTGTTGAAACGTTCGGTGATGCCATTACCCATTGGATGATACGGTGTTGTTCTTGACTTAGTCATACCAGTGATGTTGCATAATTCCTTGATGATTTTGGATCCAAAGTTGGCACCTTGATCGGAATGTATTCTTTCTGGCAAACCATAGTGGACGACAAAGTTGTTGAAGAATGCGTCTGCAGTTGTTTTTGCTGTCTGGTTTCTTGTTGGTATTGCCAATGCATATCGAGTGAAGTGGTCTGTTATTACTAGTATGTTTTCAAATCCACCTGTAGATCTTTCAAGTGAGAGATAATCCATACAAACTAACTCAAGTGGTTGTGTCGTCTTAATGCTGATAAGTGGTGCTCTATGACTTGCTGGTTGCTTTCGTCGTATGCATCTGTCGCAGTTCGATATCCAGTTGTCAACATCTCTATTCATTCCAAACCAAACAAAACGATCTCTAACTAATGATACTGTTTTGTCTCTGCCTTGATGTCCCATCTCATCATGTAATGCTGTAAGTACTTTGGAAATGCAGACTTCAGGTAATACAAGTTGTTTATGTTGTTCCCCATTGTCGTGGATAATACGGTAGAGTACGCCATCGATCATTTTCAATTTGTCGTAGTTGTTAATAAACCAAGTGTTCCATGGTGAACGTTCTAACTGTTCTTTTCGTGGCTTGCGATGTTCATCAACCCAGTATATCCAATCTTTAAGGTAAGTATCTTGCTTCTGTTCCATCTTGATGTTAACTAGATGTTGTGAGGGTAAGTATGGATCATCAGTGGCTTTAGGTGTTGTCATCGATAACGTCTGAACATATGGTTGTGCATGCTGTAACTGACAAATGGCTTTCACAGAATCTGTACTAATGTTGGAGGTGTTGGTACGACCAAGCAGTTCTGGAAGTCTGGAAAGTGCATCTGCATCAGCGTTGTTGACACCAGGTCGATAGACGATGTTAAAGTTGTAAGATGACAAACTAGCTATCCAACGATGACCAGTGGCGTCTAGCTTTGCTGTTGTTAAGACGTAAGTAAGTGGGTTGTTGTCTGTAACCACGGTAAATGTGTTGCCATAAAGGTAATCATGAAATTTCTCTGTTACTGACCATTTCAGAGCAAGGAATTCTAACTTATGGACTGGGTAGTTCCTCTCAGTCTTGCTAAGTCCTCTGCTGGCATAGGCTATGGCTCTTTTCTTTCCTTCTTGTGTTTGGTACAGTATTGCTCCAAGACCAAGCATAGATGCGTCTGTATGTAATTCAAAAGGTTCCTTGTAACGTGGATAACCAAGAACTGGTGGCATCGCTAGTTGACTTTTGAGCTTCTGGAAGGCATCTTCTTGTGGCTTGTCCCAAACCCATGATGTTACTGTTGGCTTCTTAAGTTTTCGTTTAATAGACTTCTTTGGTGCAGGCATCAAGTCTGTGAGCGGTCTTGCTATCTTGGAGAAGTCTTTGACAAACTTGCGGTAATAACCGACGAAACCAAGGAAGCGACGTACTTCTTCTGGCGTTGTGGGTCGAGGCCAGTTGATAACTTTCTCTAGTTTATCTGGATCGGGTGAAATACCATCTTTAGAGACAATGTGACCGATGTACTTAACTTTATCTTTGAAGAATGCACATTTCTTGGGCGAAAGTTTCAAGTTGTGTTCTCTAAGTCGTTGTAGTACCATCTGAAGCCTTTCAAGATGTTCTTCATACGTCTCTGAAAAGATGATCAAATCGTCAAGGTATATAAAGCATATATCGAGGTGAAGATCTCCAAGTATCTGTTCCATGAGACGTTGGTAAGTTGCTGGACTGTTTACGAGGCCAAACGGAAGTCTGTTAAACTCGTAGAAACCAAGAGGGCCGACTGTAAACGCTGTTCTAGCCTTATGTGTCTCTTCTACCTCTACTTGGTGATAACCACTCTTCATGTCCATGACGGTATAGTAGTTGTTTCCTCCCAAGGCGTCAAGGATTTCTTCGCTTCTAGGAAGAGCACATGAGTCTTTAATCGTCAGCTGGTTCAGTTGTCTATAATCTACACACATTCTGAGCTTGTTGTCTTTCTTCCTAACCAATACAACATTCGATGACCAAGGCGAATGTGAACGACGAATGATCCCAGCAGTAAGTAGTTGTTGAAGGTGTGTTCTAACTTCGTCGAATAAGGCAGGTGGAATACGCCGGTGTCGTTGTTTGAATGGTGTTTCATCTATCAGTTCTATCTTATGCTGTACGGCGGTAATGTGGCCTATATCAGTATCTGAAGTGCTGAATACGTCTCTGAATTGATGTAGTAATTCTCTGGCTTTATGTAGTTGATCATCACTAAGTGTGTCTGGAAATGTAGATTCATTCCATGCATCTTGTTCATAGGTATCTGGTACATCAATGTCGGTGACTGAAACAGGTTGAAGTTCGCAAAGGATGGCATTTGGCGAAACTGTCACTGTTCTGGTAGTTACATTGCTGATATGTACTGGTATGATGCTGTTGTTTCTATACTCATATGATACTAGTGATGGAGCTATATCTAAGTCTGATGGTATTGCTGCTCTATCAGTTGACTGTAGGAGTCCACAAACTGGATGGTATGGTAGTTCATGGTCCATGTATCCCTGTAGAACGACATCTTTGTTAGGTGGTATACGGATTGTCTTTCCTTCAGCACTCTTGATGATGGCAAGTCTGTTGCATCTCTTCTGTAGTTCCTTATCTCTAAGTAGGAGACATCTAAACGTGATATACCAAGGTGTGTGTAAATCTGCTGTTTGTAGAAAGCGTGATCCATATCGTTGCTTTACATCAGTCATAGCTGCTGTCAAAACGTTGGTTCCTAGTAGAAGTGGTACTAGCTGGTTGTAAGAACTGTCTGGAACGACTAACAGTAAGCATGGCTGAGGATCTGCTGATGTAGATGTACCTGGTAACTGTAAATCTGCTGAGATGTAACCAAGGTATGGCATGTTCTGGCCATCTGCACATTCGATGTTAAGTATCTGGTTGAGTGTCTGAATAGGACTGTCAGCAAGGTACTGTTGATGGAATGACTGGCTAACTGTACTGACTGTAGAACCAGTATCTAGTAGTGCTGCTGCTTGAAGTCCATTGATGACTACTGTGACTTCGTTAGGGCTACCAAGTAATCCTTCTGTATCACCTGATAACTGTCGTTGTTGGTACATCTTAGCTTCAGTGTTCATCTGCTGAAAGTTGCAGGCTTTTCTAGTGTGATCCAATCTAACACAGCAGGCAAAGGCATAGTGGCCTGGTTGTCCACATCTGTAGCATATAACAGGTTCTCTGGATGGTTGAGATACATAAGTCGGAGTAGGAGCAGGTTGGTATTCAGCTTCTATCTGGTCCCAGTATGGACGTTGTCTGTTGCGTCTTCGGTGGCGACGACGTTTTCTGCGTGGTGGATAGTACTGTGGATCAAAAGTGTCGTAGGTATTGTAGTGTTGGTCATACCTGGCGTTGCAATATTGCTCATTCGGTTGGTCATACATGGCTAACGGTGTAGACTTAGTGTACCTATAAACATTCAATTCATTTACCCTAATTCAAGTTCAATAATAATGCACAAATCTAATAAGTGTCAACACCACCACACTAAATGATCAAATGCAAATTTTTAATCAATATTAAAAAAATAATCAACAATGTCTATCAACAATCTGAAAATCTAGGTACATGTACTATCTAACTCAGTGAATGTCTAATATATAAAAAAAATATGATAATAGATTTTAATTCACATCAACTTAGGTACCAAGTCACTATACAAAGTACATTTATAAAACGATATATATACTATGTATCTAATATAAACTAGCAATGCTACACATAAAACATAATGTGTGTTATAATTGCTAAGTTCAACTGAGCATTGACCTATACCATGTGGGTTATAGTTCAATGTAAGTACAATACACTACAACTGTATACCGAAAAATAAATTTAAAATATAAAAGTGTATGCTATATACTATGTAGCTATGCTACTGTAATCTACAAAGTATGTTTATAACTATCAGCAATACATGTACACCATCAATGAATGCCTAAATAGTATAAGTGTACCTGTCCACTGACAGACTAAGTTCGTATCCAAGTAAGCCTCGGAAAAAAAAAAATAATTTTAAATGTTTAAATGTTAAAGTATGAAAAGGTCAAAATGTAGGACGTCAAAAAAATATTTAAAGTCCCAAAAAGTGGATGTAAAATTTCAAAATTAAATAAGTTCTAAGTGTGTAAATGTTTCAAGTGTATGCTAAGTTTCAATGTATCAAAGTGGTATACAGTATATAATGTAAATAAATATGTCCTACCTTAAACTAGAAAACTATTCCAATAATTACACTGTTCCACAAAAGTATAATTAAATCACAATATTTCACAATGTAGAATAATACAAGTTCAGTTTTCCAAAAGTGAAAAAAAACAAAAAGTCAAGTTACTATAAGTAACATCCGGTACTACAATGTCATCCGGTAAACTGTAAACAAACGCACGTGGACGATGATCACATGGGTTGGAATGTTAGTAAACATAAGCACGTGGTAAAGTTCATCACATGGTACCATAACGGAAGTAAACAAACACACATGGTCACTGCATACATGGACTCGAGACATCTAATGGTGGTCACTGACATCACATCTGGATCTCCACAAAAACTGGTATGTGCCATCAACCCAACGAAACGTGGGCGCCATTTGTAGTAGGTGGTTTTCTATGCGTTAGGAATAACACCAATGAGAGCTTAAGGTTCTGATGATTTATTACCAGTATATAAAATGATCATAAAAATCACTCTACTACATATACAAAATAAACAAATCTTAATTAAGGTCTTTCCTTTTACAAAAGGGAAAGACCTTACCGTATTTCTTCTGTTTATTATTATTATTCTTCCGCCAAACTTTGACAAATTTATCCTTGTAAACCGTAAGGCGTATCGCTTTCATGTTCACAATTTGTATCGGTCTCATGAATACCTATTCTGAACTCACCCTGTTAGTCGAAATATTTTGTCGGTTCGGAGTAATCCCTCCGAAACCCAAAAACCTTGTTATCGTTCCAACACCGTAACCATAATAGGTAGAAATAAAACGAAGGGTGAAATTTGTTCAAGACCAGACCCTGGTTCTACGTTACATTTGGATCGAAAAGATTCAACGACTCATTGGTAGGGTTATGCTCCTATCAAAATTAACCGGTGTCGGTTGGCCACCAAAACTCAGAAACCGTAAGTCGTAGACACCTAGGATCTTTACCATTCATCATCATTGCATGTGACTTTTAAAAATATTTCAAGGTCAAATGTGTATGTTGACCTTGGCCTGATACCTAACACCTTGTTAGCGGATAATCTCAGCAACCTTAATACTTTCAGAAGTGTTGTATAGTGGAAAATGTTTGGGTCATTTATGCGCAACTTTGTTACAGTTTGTCCGAAGAGATTTGACCTTTCTGTAAGGGGCATAACTCTTGTTTTAGGTTTCGGAAAAGGCAAAATCAGCTTTTACTATATGATAAAAGGTCCTAGACCCATGGGGTCTTCAGCAATGACATTGGGGACCAATGACATTGACAAAGGTCAGAAGGTCAAATGTCAAGGTCATGTCCCATATAGCGAATTATGTGTTTTGACCTTATTTAAAGGATTTTCAGTGTGTTTTAAAGCTTTTCAATACATTCTACGTCTATTGGAACATGTATTTTACATTACAAAAGGAAAGACCTCTCAATTGTTCAAGAACAATTGACATTTTAATTGTTTCTGTTTTTTTTTACTTATACATTCAGGAGAACTTGTTGCAGTTTTAGTACAGATATTCACAACTTGTTTAGGAATCGGATCAAATAAGTACTTAGAACATTGCTTAGGTTTCTGTGTACTATTAATGACCTCTGTTGAAAAATCTTGCAAAGATTGCTTTTGTGTTATTAGGTTGATGTCTCATTTACGATGCCGGTTGATCAAGTTCCTAACAAACAGCATATTACAATTTATATGAAACACCTCCATGCTCAGTTGAAGAAGCAATCAAGTTATATAATTAATTTTATGATATAGCCATAATTAAGCTTTTAGTTAATTAGTTTTCATATGCTTTGTTGTGACGTGGTCATTGGAAGCACGATATCATGAATGTCGATTTCATTTAGAAATTAAATAAAAATTTTGATTGCGTCCCGATGGATGTCAGCCATTGAAAAGGACGGATTCTTATGAAACATACATGTTATGTTATTATTTGTACAAATAACTCTTATTGGTCTAGAAACAATGCACGTTTTACAATTTATTATAAAGTTTACCTTGATGTGACTGACTCATATAAAAGGTTAAAGACTCATTAAAAATTATATTTCATTACAGAACCTAACATCATTTTATTGATGGTTCCTCTTGAACAAACACAATAAATGCCCCCTTCCATCATTTGGGGTAAAAAGGCCGTTTCCATATATCAAAACTACTAGAACACACCCGCGAAATCGCGGGCATTCAGAGCGGAGTTAAAAGTATGTAAAGTGTTGTTAGAAGTTTTATACCTCCTCCTTCATTTCCAAAATTCCCAATTTTTGGTTTTCTATCAATTTCAATATGAACATACATTTAGTATGTTATGAACATGTAAGTAAGGAGCCTGTAGTTCAGTGGTTGTCGTTTGTTTGTGTGTTACATATTTGTTTTTCGTTCCTTTTTTGTACATAAATAAGGCCGCTAGTTTTCTCGTTTGAATTTTTTTACATGGTCATTTCGGGGCCTTTTAAAGCTGAGTATGCGGTATGGGCTTTGCTCGTTGTTGAAGGCCGTACGGTGACCTATAGTCGTTAATTTCTGTCATTTTGGTCTCTTGTGGAGAGTTGTCTCAACATGGCAATCATACCACATCTTTTTTTTGTAATCAATGAATTTTGTAAAATATGTAATGAATGGAGAATTTCAGAAAAGGTATCAAAAGTTCACATGAATAATTTTAGCGCTTATCTGTATATTACTATATAAATAAAGTGTATTTACTTTCAATTCTTAGTTTAGTAATCGATCCATGGTGGTCAATTGACATAGTATTCAGACCCTCTCCATTTAATAAACTCTGAACAGAATTAAAATACACTTTATTCGTACTATTTGTTTGTTCAAAGTATACAGAAAAACGCAAACCGGAAGTATAATCTGACTTAAAATTTCGTCCAATGACGGGACAATATCCGGATGCTTTTTTTCTCGTTTTTCTCCCAAAATAACTCAATCTGAATAATCATATGAATGGATGACAAATGCGACTATGCACTGTACATATAGGACACAGAGTCGTGTTGATTAATTTATTGTGGAAAGAAGAGAAGCGACACCAAAAATGAGGTCTTCTCGTTTAATAGTATAGAAGCCGGATCAATAACCAGGAATACTGCATTTCCATATCATCTATAGTAAGCATGCTGTGCCGTTATACAACACCGAATTATTAAATACGGACAAACACAACATCCAATGCCATACCGTCTCTGTTATTACCATGTTCATTATCTAATTGAGAATGTTCCACATAACCTCCAATATTTTGAAAAAAAATTCGTAAATTCTGTAGTTTCTGTAATGACTTATTTACAATATTTTTCTTTCCATCCCATGTCCTGTATTCAATAGACCAAATATTTACCACTATTTTTCCGGATATCAGTTTGTTTCTTATTGACTCCAATATAATCATTTCTGATCCTTCAACGTCCAAAGAAAAGTAATCAATATGTTGCACGCCTATTTGATCTAAAACTTCGACCATGTCAAAACAAGGAACTGAAATTGTTCTTTTAGTTTTAATCATCTGCATATGATCATTATCTAATTCTGACGCCATGCCACCAACAGCTCCGCTCTGAATAAATTCAGTTTTTCTTAATTTATCTGATATGCAAGCACATAGACGCCAAACATGCCGTTTCAACGCATCTATCTGACGACACAGATCGGGGTTTGCTTCTATTAGCAGTCCAGTCCAGTTATGTTTTCTTTCCAACCACAAAGTATTTGAAAATGTTTGACCATTATAGGCTCCCATTTCTACAAAAAACCCGTTTTTTTTGGGAGAAATTTTATACACAGTTTCATCCTGGTGTGCTTGTGAGTAGTGTTTATTAGTGTTGTTTACAGGAAAATACGGATGTGGTATTGTCAGGTAATAACCGAGCGTTCTTGTAAAATTTGCATTAATTTTAGTAAAAACATGCACGCGCTGTTGTCCATGGCCTCGATAATGCTGTTTCCAATTTGTTGCCAAATATGGATACCTTATCTTTCCATACCATCTACCGGCATTAAATTTGATATGATCCCTTTCATAACTGTATTGAACCCCAATGGTTAATGATCCTCCTTCTTTAGTTACACACCATCCCCTGGCAATCGCAATTATGTCTCCCCATGGATTAAGTCCGTCACCATACCTGCCTAAACCGGAATGTTCTATCGAACTAAAAGTTACAATAGCATCAAATCTACCTAAAGTTTTGTTTAAGTAACTTTTACGAAATTGATCGGGAATCATTGTTTTTACTTTAGGGTGTTTTGAAACAATTTTACCGTATTCTAACGTGATAACCTCGCGTGCTCCTGCTTCTAACGCGCATGCTTCTACCCAGGGAATTTCTGAACCTATAACCAAAACTCGACCATTCGTAATGCCAGGTGCATGCTTTAAACCATCTCGCAAAGCATTTGTTTCTGATATGCCATAACGTTCCTTTTAACTTATTATCTTTTGCCAATGAAATATAATCCTCGATCAATTGTTCTTTCCACACTGCCATTTTTGCTGTCTTGCCAAAATATGCTTGATTAAAATACCATGTTGACAGGTTTAGTCTGTGTTTCATCGTAAAATCAGTATGTAAATGTGTAGGTATTGTTTTTGGAGCTATAGATAAACCATGGCCACGTCGATGTGTTCATTTTTAAAGAGCGCGACGCAATCAACGGGGACAGTTATTTGATCAAAGTATGGTCCGGGTATCCCTTTAACATTTGTTTCACAAAGCTCTCCGCAATCCTTCCTTATGTATTCTACAGCATCTAATGATTCATGAAGGGATTGTGCCTCTGGTTTGGTATTATAAGTGAATGATTCCTGCGGGAAATTTCTCCTTGTTTGTATACCTGGTATCTTTGATGAGTTGTTTTTATAATAAACTTTATATATACACACGAAGAGTATGACAAGAGTAACTAGTACCAATTGTTTTCGTTGAAATTTTCTGTAGCACATCATTATTGACAGGACTTTTTCTTTAAAAGAAAAGACAACATAATATATCGAATGATCCGGTTTTACAGGAAGAAGCTGTATCAGTTATCATATCAGTTATCTTTTAGCGCACATGGTTTTGTGAAAAATTATTGCCATCACTTGCCGTCCATCAGTAAAAATATATTGTTAACAGAATAAACTACTTTCCTGAAACAAAGGAAACAAAAACTAGACATTCAGCCGAAACACAAATACACTACTGTAATCTCATAAACCATCAACAAAACACAAATAAAACAATGTTTTATATCCACAAACAATTTGTAAAACATATCCTTTAAAATAAAAAGAAAACAAAACATATTTATAGACATTTGTTATGAAGGTCAACAGAGGTCGTCACTTAATAATGTTGGCTAAGCAGATTTGAAATATGTTGAATCTAATTGTTTGAAGATTGATAAAATAAAACACAAATTCAAAGGAACACCAAACCTTACTTGTTTTAAATAGTTTTCATAAGGTAATATCTAAATTAGATTCCTTCCTAGGTACGCATTACGTTTTTTCTCCGTTTCTTCCTTTGTTTGAAATTTAATGTTGACCTCTTGATTAGATATATAGAATTACTGAGATGACATTTAGATGAATTATTTGCTCTGTTAAGTTTTTGAAGTTAAAATCAACTCACCATATCCAATGTATACGATTGGGTGTATCAAAAGTGTTATGCTGCACATGATACAAGGGTTATTTATGACACTACAATCAGTGAAATTCTGAAATAGCCTATATCTGTACTCGACTGTACTGATTTTTACTCGAGCAGTTTGAATTGGTCTAATTTTAATTTATGTTACTCGAACCTAATCTGAACCATACTCGACTGTACTAATTTGTACTTATCTTTGCTATTGGAAATAGTCTAAATTTATTACTCCACCAGTGTGAAACAGTCTTAACCCATTCGCATTTGGACCTGTATTATATCTCCCTTCGGTTTATATTCATTTTTTTCCATAAATAAGGCCGTTGGTTTTCTCGTTTGAATTGTTTTACATTGTCTTATCGGGGCCTTTTATAGCTGACTATGCGGTATGGGCTTTGCTCATTGTTGAAGGCCGTACGGTGACCTATAGTTGTTAATGTCTGTGTCATTTTGGTCTTTTGTGGATAGTTGTATCATTGGCAATCATACCACATCTTCTTTTTTTTATATTATATGATTCGTTCATCCTACTTAGAATCTTTAAAAATAAAGAGTCTATCCTAAAATTAGGTACATTATATGACCTTCAAAATACCGTTTCGATTCCTAACATCATTGAAGAGACATTTAAAATTGTCGAAATCCGTATATGGTGTACAAATGTTTGCACCTCAAGTATTTCTCAAAAAATCTATATATATATTACGGATTACAATTCTGTTAAAACCTGTTGGTGACCTTCTGCTGTTGTTTTTTCTATGGTCGGGTTGTTGTCTCATTGAGACATTCCCCATTTCCATTCTCAATTTTATTCAAGCAGAATGATGATAGATTATATAATGTGGACCAATAATTGATCAAATATTTTTAATTATTATACAAAAGATGACTTAAAAATGATAAATACCACTAATGGACCTCTTTGTCTTCAATATAATGCGGTATAACATCTGTTTCGCAAGTTTATTGTTTTCTGTTTGGTATAAGAAAAAAAAATAAGATCATTTGTTACATCTGGTGATACGTTTATTTTGCAATAGTATTGCAGAGGGGAATTTGTTTCGATGTGGGTGTTTAAAATTAAAATTCTCATTATTTCTGAATGGGAATATTAAATATTGTCATATGTTAGTAAAATGCAATACTTTCTTCGTGTTAAGAACTCTACATTTTTTTTTTATTTCTATTTATGACTGTTCTGCAGCTGGAATTTTCTGTCCCTATCCAGAATACCTTCATTTCAATTGAAAGCGTATGTCCTTTATCCGGGTCAATCCCCTACAGAAATAACCCATATGGATTATAACCAAAGTGTTCATGTCTAAACAATGCGTGACACATTTTCGACTGAATGCAAAAAAAAAAAAACAATCAGTCAATAAATAAAATATTTTCTCTGCTTCTTATTGTTTTAATGTGATGGAAAGATATGGTTGGTAGTGAGATCGGATACAGTTTTCAATCAAGATAGCCTATTGGAAATTGTGTCTTGATTTAACAAAATAAAAAATAAAATTTACTATGAAGGGCAATAACTCCATAAGGGTTCAATTGACAATTGCTTATTACGAAATTCAATAATGTCGAACGTTAAGTGTTGTGTCAGTAAAGGTAATGAAAGAGCTAAATATGTGATGATTTGTATTTCTCCAAATGTGGTTGAAGTGCTTAAACTAGATTTTCCGCCAAACAACTATGAATTTATAAAAGTTTAAAAAGATATCATATAACAGTTCTGTCATATTAACATTTTACGAAATGGTAACTAATTGTAAGTTTTTCTTAGTCAGTAAAATTTTTTCTTCATTCAGTAATCATTATCATAAATAAAACTATTCTGGTGTTCAATCTTTCATTTGTTTTTCTAATTTTTAATATTTCTTTAAAATAATTTCAGGCATTTTGTAAAATGCCTTTGTAAAATGCCTTTCAATTTTTCCAGGCAATTTAAACGCATAGAAAAATTAGTCATTATGTATAATGACTGAATCTTGCAGGCATTTTAGAGAATGCCTAGAAATGTAATACATATATATAGATATAGTTATCTAGATAACTATATAATAGATTGAATGTTGATTGGTGCTTTTTTTAGACATTAATATATATGTATATATATAAAATGACTGAATAAATAGTCAACAATTAATCTTACAGAGCGATGGATCATGTAATGTTTCTGTACACTACAAAATATAATATATAACAAGTCAAAAAGGGTACAACATCGACATAAAATAACTATAAAATAAACAAATATTAGATATTTCAGATAACAGATATCCTTTCTCGGTAAAAGCATGATGTCAAATGAATCATGTCAATATATTCAAACTGAGACACTATCAAAATCTTGAAAAGTTATACAATTTAGGCGAACATCACAGAGGCTGGTACAATTTCAAAATTAAAGCTCCAAATACGGCGCAAAGACTACAAAGATATGCCAAAACAAAAATAGCCATTTGCGATGTGAACTGACACAACTCTTAATTTCCAAAGGTGGTTGCAGTTGAGATGGTAACGTTACTGCATGGATAGCAGTCCTCAAATAAAAAAAAATGTCTTAACCGATCCAAGTTGGTTTATATTTCAAATTTGACAACGGTAGGGCAATTGCAAAAGAAACTACATATTTAAGCCTCCCAAACGAATAGCAGTTTAATAATGATTAGCAAAAAATGTAAAATTTTATTTATTAAGGTAAAATAATTAAACGTGGGTACGTACTTGTACATCAATCCCAAATGAATGGAGCCCTGTACAATCAGGGGCATTACTTAAACAAGTAACAATTAAAATTACCTAAACAAGTAATGTAGAAAACGAGGCTAATTTAAATATAACTTATATAAGTTATTTTTCTGAATATTATTTTTATAGGTGTCCAATAATACAGATTTTACTAACTTTGAATAATGTGCACAGTCATCTTGTTATTTTTCCCTTGATATATAAAAACTCATTCTTCCGAAACACTAATTAACTTTCTGACGCACTTCTCTTTCATACCGACGCTTCTGGGTCAAATATTGGTCTCTTGTGACTATTTAATTATCATTTTCCTCTCAAATCTTAAAGGTAGACTGATATAAATAGATAGATACTTGTGAATTAATTAAGACCTGAATTTATTTATAATTTGTAACCCAAATCAATTACATTGTGCCTAAGATAAGTGTAATTGCTAATTTTTTTCAAAAATGTATAAAATAACTTATTCAATTAATATTTTTGTCATTATTTTTAAAGTAACCCTTTCTCTCTATAATCCTCTCAAATCTGATACATTCTTTATTTTATGATATAAAATGTTGTTTAAAATCATGAAAACTACATTTGTCTATGTTTCTATTGAAAATTAAAATAACTCTATTAAGTAATTTTATTATTTTTAAAAACAAAAATTACTAATATAAGTACATTGTAACTAAAAAAATAGCTTGTTTAAGTATCGCCCCTGACTGCTGTAATTTAAACTGGTAGGATTTAAAAAAAATCTTCAAACTGTAAATCCAGTGCGGAAGCCGGAGTTACTAGAAACAAATGATAGTAGGATTTTTTTTTTAAAAGTGATGACAGGAAAATTAGTGACTCATTCTGTGTTTTTTCATTTATGCCCTCTGGAAAAACTGTCCTTAACTTTCTTATCCAAAATCTTTCCTGAGCGACTCTGTCGACCTTCGACCAACCCTCGTTGTGGTCTATGATTGTGATTGTAAGGTTTTTGAGATCAGCTTGGGTGTGCCCAGGTGATATAGAAGTACATTGTAACTAATGTACTTATACTTGGTTTGTTAATTGTACAATGTACTTATACTTGGTTTGTTAAATGGCTTATCTGTCTCGCCAACATACTGCATGCAACATCGACATTGAAGGACGAATACAACATTCTGGATTTTGCAAGTTACATTGCAAAATATAGTGTACACAGACCCAGTCGAGTGGCTAGTAAATGTTTGAGTACTTAGTATTTGTTGACAAGTCAAACATCGTCTGTTACCACATGACTTGCACCATCCTGCAGTTGAACAGCTTTTATTTGAGGAGACGTCAGCTGTTACAAATAAGTCTTTCAGACTTGCTGGTCTCCGAAAAGCTAAGACAGGAGGGTTGGGAAAGGTCTTGGATAAGTTAGGGTGTTTGGCAATAATTTGCCAATTGGCACAGATCAAACGTGAAAGGTTAGTAAAAGCTGGATTGTATGTTAGAACAAACGGGACTATTTTGCTGTGCTTCTTCCGTTTGTACTGTAACAGGTCATTGCGGCTGTTATTGTTAGCGCACGCAAACCCTGATCTATGTCAAGTTTCTTATAACCTCGTTTTGTCAAAAATCCAAGAAGTTCCTGTAACCGTTTCATGACAGCCACCTCAGAGGAGCAAATCCGCTTTATTCTGAGAGCTTGACTGTACGGGATACTTTTTGTACAGTGTTTGAGGTGACAGCTTTGGGGAGAAAGGTACTGATGTTTATCTGTAGGTTTACAGTAGAAGTCTGTTGATATGACACCGTCCTTTACAGATGTAGTTGTATCTAATAAAGATATATTAGAGTCGGATATTTCATATGTAAATTTAATTGATTTGTAGGCGTTGTTTGCATGTCTGATAAAATCATCCAATTTATGTTGGGATTCAATCCATTTTATGTCAACATCATCTTTGAAACGGAACCAAGACAGAGGTTTGGATAAAGATGTTGAAATTATTTGTTTCTCTCATTTGCCCAAGAAACTATTGGCGTAAGACGGTGCCAATTTCGTCCCCATCGCTGTCCCGTTTATTTGAAGGTCATTCTCACCATTAATGGTAAAATTGTTGCATTTTAGAACCGGAGTAAGCAGCTGGACTTAACATTCGGTAAGCGGTTCTAAAGTGCTGCGCGAGTCCCATATTTCCTTACACGATTGTATTCCGTCATCATAAGGTATGTTGGTATACAATGAGGTGACATATAAAGTGACAAGGAGGGTTCCTGAAGAAGAGTGTTCATGACTTCCATTTTGCGAAGATAATCCGTAGTGTCTTGAATGTGAGAAGAAAAATTTTCTACATGAGATCTTAAATGAAAGTCTACGAATTCTGAGTTTTTCTCAGTCAGAGGGCCGTTACCGGATACAATGGGTCTACCAGGGTTGTTAACCATGTGTATTTTAGGAAAAAGATACAATCGACAAGGCATGGCGTTCTCTGGTTTTAAATATCCTCATCTATGTGACCGTCATTGTGCATGGTTTGTAAGGCAGTTATAATTTTGGAAATAAATTTGGAAGTAGGGTCATGGTCAAGTTTCTTATACAATTTTACTCATCAGAGAGCTGACGCGCTGCTTCCGCGATGTAGTTGGTTTTGTCTATTATCACAACGGCACTTCCCTTGTCTGCTGGTTTTATAACAATATCATTTCGGTTTCTCAGCGATTGTATGGCTTTATAAAGTTGTGTTATAAAACGACGAGTACTTGTTGCTGACTAGATGAACAGCATCTGATTTGATTTTGTAAATAACATATTCCAGTCTAGCAGATTTGCTGGGCTTTGGAATCCATGAACTCTTCTTTTAAAATGCGGAATTATGATTTCGTCCTCCGAGTTGGACGTGTCTGTGGCTTCCTCATTATCCTCCACTTTATCCTTGTTACCAAAGTATTCTTTAATTCTGAGGGTTCTGGCAAAGTTATTGAAGTCTTCTTCCAGTGTCATATTATCTATGTTACTTTGAGTAGGACAGACATTCAAACCCTTAGATAAGACATTAGT
Source organism: Mytilus edulis (assembly GCA_019925275.1). Lineage (NCBI taxonomy): Eukaryota > Metazoa > Mollusca > Bivalvia > Mytilida > Mytilidae > Mytilus > Mytilus edulis. The sequence continues at coordinate 97,731,022 of CM034349.1, read as the reverse complement.
TTCATCCTCAATTAAAGAGACTGTTGACAAATTGACAACTCTGTTGTTGGGATTTGTCGAAATATGAATTGTTCTTCGAAATCTACGGTTGCGAGGCTTTTGAAGAAAATTTCTGAAGGTCTGTTTAAAGTGTGAACGATCTGATATTCTAAATGCATATTCATCTTTTGTAGACGAAATGCGCGTCTGGCGTATATACTAAATTTAGTCCTGGTATCTATGATGAGTTTATTTACAACCACTGGGTCGATGCCACTGTTTGGGGGAGATTTATTTCCCCGAGGGTATCATAAGCCGAGTAGTCAGCACTTGTTGTGCTGACAAGAATTGTCATTGATTTGGTTATATTTATAAATTTACTGTCTGGCGTATATACTAAATTATTTCTGGTATCTATGATGAGTTTATTTTACCATTACTGGGTCGATGCCACTGCTGGTAAAGTTATTTTCCCGAGGGTATCAGAAGCCCAGTAGCCAGCACTTTTTTGTGCTGACATGAATTGTCATTGATTTGGTTATATTTATCAATTTACTGTTTACAATTTTTTGAATTTTTTGAAATACTTAGGCTTTTCTACCTCAGGCATTGGTCACCTTAGCTGTATTTGGCAAAACTTTTAGGAATTTTGGTTCTCAATGCTCTTCAACTTCGTACTTTATTTGGCCTTTTTAACTTTTTTGGATTCGAGCGTCACTGAGGAGTCTTTTGCAGACGAAACGCACGTCTGGCGTATATACTAAATTTAGTCCTGGTATCTATAATGAGTTTATTTACAACCACTGGGTCGATGCCACTGCTGGTGGAGATTTATTTCCCAGAGGGTTTCACAAGCCCAGTAGTCAGCACTTTTTGTGCTGACATGAATTGTCATTGATTTGGTTATATTTATCAATTTACTTTTTACAAATTTTTGATTTTTTTTTAAATACTAAGGCTTTTCTACCTCAGGCATTGGTCACCTTAGCTGTATTTGGCAAAACTTTTAGGAATTTTGGTTCTCAATGCTCTTCAACTTCGTACTTTATTTGGCCTTTTTAACTTTTTTGGATTCGAGCGTCACTGATGAGTCTTTTGTAGACGAAACGCGCGTCTGTCGTATATACTAAATTTAGTCCTGGTATCTTTGATGAGTTTATTTCCATCATGGATTTTCAAATTTATTTTAATAAATTAAGATCTTTTACTATCAAAACAGAACATCATATTTCAAATTTAGAAACGCACATTGAAGGACAAAATCCCAAAAAGGTTAATATAGTTATTAATAGTATCGGAAGCACATGTCTGTGTTTGTTTAGGTTTAACACGTGTTGATGAGCACATGGTTGCATACCTTTTTTTTATTGTATGATTTGATAGGCTATTGTATGTCGCAATGCAGATATCCTACCCGTATACATGAGGGTAGGATCGTGATTCTCGTGCAGAATCTTATTATAAATAAAAGATATTTTTATAACCAGTAATTCGACGTTCTGCCCTTCCGAGTAGCATACCTTTCGTTTCGTTATACATATCCAGCACCCCACCCACCCATTTTCTAGATTTGAATTGTAATAATGATGTATTTATTGTGTTTTGTAGATTGTCGTAGATCTTGATTTTTAGTTGGTTGGAGAACCGATACGGACTTTTTGATGAAATATGTGTGATTTTTTTAAGATTAGTTATTAGATATAGATAAACATTTGAAAGAATACTGATATATGAATATATGAAATGGGTTTGATGTTTGAAGAAAAAATAAAGTATTAAAGTGTGCTACTTACAAGAAGAGCTAATTTTTATAGTATACGTGTGTTGAGTTTTATTGACTAAATAATAATGTTTGGTTAAGCTTGGCGAATAAAAAACATAATTTTAAGAAGCTTCGCCACTCACAACAGGCAAAAGTCGAACAGAGTTTTACAAATAATTAATTTGACATAACACAGAGATGCAGTGTCAGGAAACAAAGGTATCTGCACATAACATAAAGAAGAAATGACAGGACGTAAAAGCAAAGCGACAAAACAAATTAAATATTTACACTTTAAGACAGTTCCGACTTTCCATAGTATTACATTAAACCCAAAGAAGTTCCACGTTGCTCAAAACACTCTCATTTTTGCATGACGTACAATCACCCAAACACACATACGACCAAGTATCTTAATGTAATTAGCAACTTCCCAACATCAACTGACGTTACGGATAGTTTGGTTTGGGCTTATAAACCAAGCAGCATATGCAGTTACCTTGGCAAGACGAATGAAATCTGTTCGTGCTCTATTGAAACCCGTCAACAACATTCTGCTTGACAAATGACCTAGATGAGGTATTTCACAAATCCAAAGAGATCATTATACTGGAGATGAAGGAAGGTGTTCGTCTTTTTTACCCTTCTAGTATGATATGCCTAGCTATCGACTGGGCTGTTGACGGAATTGGTTTTTCTTGATGTAGAAGTACTGTCAGTCTTCGCGTTAAACCCTACCTTATGAACTGATGGTTGGAAATATTTCTGGTTGGAAGCAGATGCACATTTTTAGCAGAAAGCAGGTATGCTCCTATTAGTGGTGAGGCCTTTGCTGTTGCGTTTGCACTTCACCAAACACGTAACAATGTTATGGGTTGCAAAGACCGCCTTGTGGCTACTGACCATAAGCCACTACTCAAGACATGAATGATCGATCACTCACAGATATCGACAACAAACGACTCCTCAATCTCAAAAAGAAAACCTTAGGGTACAGGTTAACAACTATTCATGTAGCAGGCAGAAAGAACATTGGGTCAGCTGCAGCTTCAATGTATCCTGTTAGACCACCATATCGTCCGATCTTACATGGTTAAGTACCTGAACTGCCTAAATTCAGAGGATAATGATACAGCTAATGACACCTCCACAGTTCCTGATGCTACGTACACCAGTGCCCTGAATACTGTTATCACAGTTTGGTCGATATCCCTTATGCGCCTCGAAATGAGGAACACGAAAGCTGAGTGTAAACACAAAATATCTGTGTAGTGCTATTTGACATGTTTCTATATTTAACAAGTGACTGAGCTTAACCATTTGTGTTGATTTGGAAGTAAACGAACATAGACTAAATGTGCCAAAAACTATGGAGCTATAAAATGTGTTCACAGTATTAGATTTCAAAGAACTTATTGTGTAAAAAAGGATTTTATACCGCGAGGAGGCGCATCACGAAAGGATGTTCGGGGTATGCTTATTTACGGAAAAAATAATCTCACTTGTTACCCCAAAAATTTAACCACATATGTCTCAGCTTCGAAGCGAGCTTTCATAGATATTCGATATGGACTGAGCTACAGAAAAACGTTCCCATTACGGTCTACGGAAAATCAATTAAAGATATAGACCCAATTGTTACTTGCAACAAATATCATCAGATAGCTGGCGGAATGGTTCCCAGAAGACTGCAAGAAGCTACCGACCTACTTGCGGTTGACATCACTGCTATTCGATCGATGCATGTTTGTAAATTTCATACAGCTTTACTGATGTACAGAATTTCTATCGACTCTTAGACAAAAGCATTTCCAGCATTGATTATGTTTAGAAGACCCGTTCATAATGCCATTCCCATACTGATAGAAGAGATTCTTCTTATGAAACATGGAACACTTTAATGTCTGATCGAGAGATGTCACTTGTGAAACGGCATTTGAGGGAACACGAACGGTGGAATAAACACACTCACAATCTGCCGCCTATACAGGTTGCATAAAATATGTATTTCCAAAACCTGGTAGGCACCCATTCCAGGAGATTTGAACGCACAAGAACAGTTGTTGAAGTACAGCAATACCACCAATATGTTATACGTGTAGATGGCACAGGGCTAGTTACTGTCCGCAACCACCAGTACCTTCGAAAGTTCACTACTTAGTAATCATAAACTCTCCAACTCCGCCCAAGACGACACAGTCCCAACTTCAAAACCGGTAACTCGGACAATTCAACAACCTCTCAAATTAGATTTGAACCATTCATACCATCACACCCCTGAACCATATGTCCCAGCTATGACTGGTTACCACGTGCTCTTTTCCGTCTGAAGCCACACAATGAACCTTGGGAAAAGGAACTATTAACCCCACGAAGACCGAGAAATCGAAACACAACATAACATAACATTGATAAATAGTCTAATTCGGTAGGTCACATTCATGAAAGGGAAGGGGATTGTAGTTACGACGAAAGGAACATATCCGATACCATTTGTGAAACGGTTATTCCATAACGGTCACCCAACTGAATAAAATAAATAAATAATCCTAGACAATATGGACAAACTTGCATATTTAAGTATTTTTCTTTTTAAATATAAACATAGTAAAATGATGGTCATTAGAGTAAAAATCTGTTTCTGGTTTATTTGATGAACTATTTAGATCCGACCTGGTAATTTTTCCAACTCTTTACTCCAGTCCGTTTTTTTTCAACATTATTCCTTATTATACTGTATTTTCTTTAATTTTATTTTCGTTTGTAGTATGTATTACATGCATTCCTACTATGTTTTTTCGTCATTATCATTACAGAAATCAAAAACGAAAAACGAAAACACTTTTGTTTTTAATTTTGGTTTTCGAGAAATTAAAAACAAAAATGAAAACACTGTTGTTTTTCATTTTGGTTTTCGAGAACTAAAAAAATGAAACCACTCGTTTTTTGATTTTTGTTTTTGATATTTCAAAATGAAAAACGAATCGCCGCAAACATACACGGACCGAAATGCCACTTAAATCTTTATTAACAAAAAAACGAGAAATAATAAATTGTCAATTGTACAAATTTTTATGAAACAAACAGAAAAAATTGGCTGCTATCAATATTGGTATTTAGAACGGAATGGAATTATTTGAGAACCACCACAAGCCGTGAAATTTTCGAATTCCGCTGTTAAATTAAAGTTAACTGAGATTTTGATATATTTGGAACGTTTGGGTCTCATACAGTTTTTTGCTTTTAGACAGATCATCATAATTGGCTTCTGGCAAACAGTGGTTGCTATCTTTATTGGCTGATATAAGTGGTCAATGTTCACAATTGTTTCTCCATAGACGGTAACGGTAACGTTTTCTTCTGTTGCTCAATCCATATCGTTAACTTGGGTATTTATGATGGCTCGTTTCGAAGCTGAGACTTTATATATGTGGATGAATTTTCGGGGTACGAAGTGAGATTACTTTTGTCCGTGAATTAGCAAACCCAAAAATCCTTTCGTGATGCGGATTCACTTGGTTAAAAACCCTTTTTTAACACAATAAGTTCTTTGAAAATTTGATACTTTGAACACATTTAATAGTTTAATAGTTTTAACACATTTATTGTAGGTTCCCCTACTTTCTAAATCAATACAAATGGTTTAGCTCAGTCACACGTGTATCATAGAGTCGTGTCAAATATCACTACACAAATATTTGTTGTTTACACACAACTTTTGAGTTACTAATTTGAGACGCATTATGGATATATTGACCAATATATTAAATCCATAGATCTAATTTTACTACATATTCTTGTTTTGGTTTTCATCAGTATGACATCCTCAAGTAATCTGTGTAATTTGTGCATTTCTGAAAAAAAAAATAATGTTGTTTTAGTACTATAAGGCTATGATCATTTAATCGCTATATTTTTTTAAATTTTTATACAATATGTATGTATAATTATATTTTTGCAATCTACCTTCACTAGTCATAAGAAAGACAAAACATCTAATGATTACCTGAAAATACACTACACAGACCCAGTTAAAGCATTCAATTAAATTTTCTGGTGCCTAAAAGTGCATGTTTACTGAGAAATTATGCAAAAATGTAGATTTCATTGAGGGTTGAGATCTCATAAACATGTTTACCCCGCCGCATTTTTGCGCCTGTCCAAAGTCAGGAGCCTCTGGCCTTTGTTAGTCTTGTATTATTTTTAATTTTAGTTTCTTGTGTACAATTTGGAGTTTAGTAAGGCGTTCATTATCACTGAACTAGTATATATTTGTTTAGGGGCCAGCTGAAGGATGCCTCCGGATGCAGTAAGTTCTCGCTACATTGAGGACCTGTTGGTGACCTTCTGCTGTTGTCTTTTCTATGGTCTGGTTGTTGTCTCTTTGACACATTCCCCATTTCCATTCTCTATTTTATTCATAAAAAAAGACACCCAAATACTTAAGTATTTTTTACCAGTGGAAATCTGGTATTTTTAACTGTAGAATCCACTCTAAACTACTAAACTACTGTGAATGTCATTTTTATCATATAATTAGAGTGCAATGAAGTACAAATTTTCAAACCCTGTCTTTTCACATAATTCTATTAAAAAAGACTTTTTAGATGTATTTTAGTGAAAACCTTTTATCAGTAAGAAATGCACATGAGGTTTTAAAGGAAACACTGTTACACTCATACGTATAATGACATCATTGAATAAGGACCGATCAAAATAATGCTAGTTACAGTTTGTAATGATACTTGAGGAACAGTTGTCTCTTGATTTAACTCGATATATCTAGTCGAAAAGATCAGTAACTAAGCATTTTAATATTATATCAAGACCATAGCAATAGTTTTCATATCAACATATTTTCAACATACTGACTGTAATTTCAACAGCATAAATACCATAAATGAATAATTTAGAGTTTGCCTAATAAAATAAAATGCTTGCCAGTAATTTAGAATTTTTTATAACCTCTAGTTGTCGTCACATGTTTACAATTAGTAATGATATGTCTGAAACTGAAATAAGACAACACAATTACTCAGTCTGTGTTATCATTTGATATAAATACATTTGAATTTTAAATGTTTTATAAAAAAATAATAGAGATGCTTCTCCCTTGTGGCTTATTAACCTTCATTTAAACCTTTTATATGAGGAGCGATAAGTAGTATCTTTATCATATGTTGAATATGTGCAGCACGGTGTTTTCAAAAGGTTTGACCCTCCCCTATTTTCACTGAGAAAAAGACAATATCTTGTGGTTAGCTAGTGTGTATTAAAACAGATTAGTTTATGATTTTCTTGAGACATGGTTGTCTGTTTATTCGCATATAATTTATAATGACCAGGGGTCAAATTATTGGTTTAATGCACATGTACAAAATGTAATGATGACTGATGTATCTAATTTTACTCGTATATGGAATGTTATTTCCCTATATTATCAGTAATTCCTGAAGACCAGAATGAAGATTACAAACAAAGACTTTAATATGTCATTTGTAAATGTTCATACCTTTTTCCAGTCATAGGTGCCTTTCGAAATTCTCGGGAAAACATATATTTGATTGTGCCTGAAAGACGTGTCCAGACATGTACCAGTAATGCATTTCAAAAGTCAAAATAGTGGCTGATCTTTATGGACCATGTTCATCTTAAACTAGCTGTGATAACTATGTATATATAACAGACAACTAACCTTCATTTTCACAATTTTATCTGGTGTACAAGGTGCAATTAATCATATATCAATTAAAGAGCTGCTAAATATCTTGTTGTATCTTGGGTCAATGACAATGTTCAAAATTGTTTATCCATAGGCGGTAATGGTAACGTTTTCTTTTGTTGCTCTTTGGCCTTTGAACTTGCTTAGAAATGGACAAAAAAAAACCTGGTATTTTTGTGATGAACTTATTATATTTTATTGATCTGAAATATTAATATACTGTTTGCACATGAAAAGAATAAGATAAGGTCTACTCAAATATGCAAAAACAACAAGAAATATGGAAAGCTAAATAGGAAATTATTCAGTGAATTTTGCATATTTTCATAAAGTATAAAGAATCTCCAAATTCCAAAAATAACACATTTTCAATTACAAAAAAATATTTTCGCGATTTTTCCAACCAAATTGTTTATAACCCAGTAAAAATTAAGATATTCAACAATTATGTGTTACAAATTTAGAATGAGTAAATTTACTGATTTTTTTTACAAAAAGTTGAAAAAATGTGAGAAAATTAAGTCAAATTTAATCGATCATACCCCATAGATTGTCTTAAATTACAGTAATCATTGACATGCATACTAATATTACTTATGAAACATATGGAGTTTAAAACATTATGCAATTAGAATGAATGAAAGCAATTTATAAAAAAAAATATTTCAAGGTCATTGTCTTTAATTCAAGTTCATTTAGCATAATAAAATTGAGAAAGGAAATGGTGAATATGTCAAAGCGACAACCACCCGACCATAGAGCAAACAACAGCCGAAGGCAACCAATGGGTCTTCAATGTAGCGAGAATTCCCGCACCCGTAGGTGTCCTTCAGCTGGCCCCTAAAATATGCATAATAGTACAGTGATAATGGACGTCATACTAAACTCCGAATTATACACAAGAAACTAAAATTTAAAATCATACAAGACTAACAAAGGCCAGAGGCTCCTGACTTGGGACAGGCGCAAAATTGCGGCGGGGTTAAACATGTTTATGAGATCTCAACCCTCCCCCTATACCTCTAGCCAATGTAGAAAAGTAAAAGAATAACAATACGCACATTAAAATTCAGTTCAAGAGAAGTCCGAGTCTGATATCAAAAGATGTAACAAAAGAAAATAAATAAAATGACAATAATACATAAATAACAACAGACTACTAGCAGTTAACTGACATGCCAGCTCCAGACCTCAATTAAACTGATTGAAAGATTATGTCTTCATCATATGAATATCAGGTACAATCCCTCCCGTTAGGGGTTTAGTATCATACTATCATAAAATATATGAGAAGAACATAACCCGTGTCATGCCAACAACTGTTTTTTTAGAAATAAATGTGTTTAGTTCCGATGCAAAGACCCTATCAGTGAATCAATGTTAAAGCCAAAATATGCAATCTTTAATGACCTGACAACAGTATCGTAACTATATCCCCTTTTAATAAGTCTATTTAAAGGTTTTGTTAGTTTCTGAGGAGAATACTGACATTTTTGTGCTTTATAAAGAATATTTCCATAAAATTTTGGATGTGAAATACCTGAACGTATAAGATGTCTGCATGTTGAGTTATATTTACGAATTATTTCCTTATACCGGTGATAAAATTTAGTAAATGTTTTGACCAGTTTGTGATATCGAAAACCCTGGTGTAATAATTTTTCAGTAATACATAAATTTCTCTCGCTAAAATCTAATACATTGTTACATACACGAGCGAATCGTACAAGTTGAGATATATAAACACCATAAGATGGTGACAAGGGAACGTCACCATCTAAAAATGGATAATTAACAATAGGAAATGAAAAATCATCTCTTTTATCATAAATTTTTGTATTAAGCTTCCCGTTTATGATATAGATATCAAGATCGAGGAAAGGGCAGTGGTCATTGTTATCATTAACTTTATTTAAAGTAAGTTCTACAGGATAAATTTCTTTAGTATACATACTGAAGTCGTCATTATTTAGAGCCAATATATCATCCAAATATCTAAAAGTATTGTTAAATTTTTGTATCAAATGTTGTTTTGATGGGTCTTTGCTAATTTTAGTCATAAATTGTAACTCATAACAATACAAAAACAGGTCCGCAATAAGTGGTGCACAGTTAGTCCCCATTGGAATTCCAATAACTTGACGATATACGGAATCTCCAAAGCGAACAAAAATGTTATCAAGTAAAAATTCAAGTGCATAAATAGTATCAAAGCATGTCCAATTGACATAGTTCTTTTGTTTATTGCTACTAAAAAATGATCTAAAAGAGTTTGAACATATGTACTCGCATTCCGACTTTTTAAATGCCCAGTTAATTAGGGATGTGAATTTTTTCTTAATAAGAATATGAGGCAAAGTGGTATATAGGGTAGAAAAATCAAAACTTTGAACAGATTCAAAATCACCAATATATGCATGCAATTTATCAAGTACTTCCAACGAGTTTTTGACACTCCAAAAGTAATTAATTCCACTATTTTCAAAGGCCTTATTTGAACAATTTATTATCAGGTTTTTTATTGTACCAAGTGTACTAGTAATAAAACAGACAATTTAGTAGTTGAACAATGGCTGGAAGATGAAATAAATCTATATTTGTAAGGTTTTTTGTGCAGCTTCGGAAGCCAGTACATACTTGGGACTTTCATTGTGTTTGGTTCTGCTTGTAAAGAAGTAGCTAAAAGTTTATGTTTGTTACAGATGTCGTTTTCTGAAAATGAAGTCAGTTGGAATGTTGGTGAATTCGTGATTTCCTTTTGCAGAACCTCTATATAAAATTTACGTCAAACAATAATGATATTATTCGCAGCTTTATCAGCCGGGACAAAAACAAATTCCTTGGCTAGTTCTGTTAGTTTATTTTTGATACGCGAAATAGGGTTTTTATAGTTTTTGTTGAGGGTAAAATGTTCTTTAAAATGTTGTATTCGAATATCAACTATCTTCATTACTGAATTAAAAAAAGAGTCCAAAGATTTTTTGTCAGCTTTTTCCCGTTTTACCCATTTCAAACAGTAGGCGCGGAGTGAGTCGTTGATGATATTACGACACTCATTCCAGTTAATAGTTGACGGGGGACGATTTTTAGGTCCTTTACTGAGGAATGATTTTAACTCTCGGTCGCGAACGATGTTAAGGTCTCCTGTTATAACATGGGAAATTGGTCCATAGGTGTATTCTGAATTACTGCAATTACACGACATAGGTGTATTTTCAGTGATATTTACATCTTTACACAATTGGCTATAATTAAACACATATTTTCGGGTAGATTTCTTGTAAATATAACAAATGAGAGGGAGTTCAGTATTATCAAAATATCCAGGAATTTGGTCTTTAACAGAATGGTCGTTAAAAATACCGGCAATATTTACAAAATCAAAACCTTTATTGACATACTTTATTTTAATAAAATGTTTTTTATGATCTTCAGGGCGATCAATTTTTGGAAACAGTTTAGAATAACAATATGCCATTATAATTTGGACAATTTCATACTTAGGACTGTAATATGAAATTGTGTTGCAATCCTCTAAAATTTTATTTAATTTATTTATAGGTAAAGAACAAAGCTTGGTTAACAGATAATGTCTGCCGTTGTTTTTTGAAATGGAAATTAGGTCCGAAATATTTGTATGGTTGGTCCGAAATTTTCTTTGATTCCGATTTTTTCTGCGTCCATGAGAACGATTTTTACGAACAGTTTTAGAAACTATATCCAAAATGTTAACAGAATCGGTTCTTGATATATTGCCAATTCCCATGATATTATCATTAAGACCGAGAGGGTAGACTGTCTGTAATTTTTTAATCCAATTTAATTCATTTATTTTTCGTGATCGTACAAACTTGGAATGAGATTCACCAGGCTGCTTATTTACTACTTCTAAAGGTTGAACTGTTAAATATTTAATAGGATGACTGTGCTTCTTAAGATGTTGATAAATGATACTTTTGAATTTATTGGGTCTTTTAAAACGATACAGGTGTTCTTGCGTGCGTTTAGATAAATATCGCCCAGTTTCACCTACGTACTGAATACCGCATCCCGGTTTGTTTCATGTGAGTAAATAAATAATACTGTTTGTTTTTCAAGTAATATCAGTTTCAAAATTTAGAGAAAATGTGCGACCATTAAATGTGGACCTTACTGTATTGTTGGTGGAAAGACGGGGACACGTAAGTCATTTTTTGGCATGACACTTATCGATAGAAGGGTAACCACGATTTTTATTGTTAAAAACGTTAGCTATTGTAGTATTTTTAGATAAGCGATTCTGAAGATTGAGACGTGTAGATACCCTTTGAACGAGTTTAGTATTTAATATTTTTCCATTTCTAAGCTTCATATTTGTTTTTTCATGTACTTCATGTATTGATTTCTTTTTTGATTATGTAGGATATAAAAGTTATAAGCTAAAATGTGTCTTATTTTGTGACAATATGAACTATTTAATTAGCATTATTTAAAAAATAACAGTATTACATAAAAAACAAGAACAAAATATATCTGCTTTTCTGAGGAAAATTATTTTTACCACCAACGTACACAATACAAACTTTTGTGTAAGCTTTTCCTTAAAAACCACATTTTTTCTCAGAAAAAAAACCAATCTTAAATCTAAATAATCATTAAATGAATAACTTTTTCTTTCTATTAACATTTACTTGTTTATTCTAATGCCTTGATTAGTTTAGGAAAACTGAAAGTCCCCTCCCTCTTTATTGCAAATACTTTATGGACCAATCAAAACGTATTGTTTATATGAAATGTTGTCAAATTTAAGTTTATACAAATAGAAAGGGACATTGAAGTGCAATTAAGATTACTAAAATATACTGACATAGTGAGGTAATCTCCTTTCATGTTTCAATAATATTCAATACATAAAAACGAAATCAATAGCAATAAACTAGAACAAATAAATAGCCACCTCCACCCCCTATTTCAGAAAAAATAAATAGTTAAAAAAATGATGTAGCCTTGTGGCTTTCATTCTGTGTACATACAGATTTCAAAAATAGATATCAAAATATAAAAGGTAAGCGGACATATGACAACATAGGAGACAATAAATGGTTTCAGATGTATCTATACAAATTTACATATAATTTGGAAAATGAAAACGTGTTTATATATTTGCACCCAATGTATGGGCAAACAACACAGCAGCAAGAGTAATTATAACACATTGCAAAAATCAAAACAATGTTATGTTACTAAAGGGTATCTTTTAACTTTGAAACTTTCTTAAAAGCCTATTTCAAGTATACTCAACTCTTTATGTACCAAAGGCTGAGTGAACTTTTTCTTTTCTTTGAAATATTTGACATTTTTCAGCAAAAATTTGAGGTATGATTTTTTTTTACCTTGTAACCTCAAACATCCAAATCATATGGTAATATCTTAAAAAAAGTTAGTCATGAAGGTATATTTTTATACGCATATTAAGATTTCAAATCATAAAAAAAAGTCGAAATTGGGTAGGAAATAAATCTACAAAATTTATATCTGTATCATATGCCCTTAATTGGTTGCAGACAGCTTAGACAAGACTGAGGTGTTTAAATTTGTAAGATTTTGTTCAAACTGAGCTGCTGCTAGTTGATCCTGATTCGAACTGCTTTTTAAGTTCCTGAATGTCCTAGAAAGGTAGCTATTTATTTGTTTGGAAGAAATAAATTCACTAATTTCGAACATTCTGTCTCCATTTGCTAGTTTTTTTATGTCTCATTTCATTAGTGACATTAGTAGGATCAGCTTTGTTTCTTGTTACGGTTCCCTGTTTAAACTTATCATCTAACTATTTATTTTGCTTATCGTTGTAGCGACTGTGTTTTCGTTGTTTCCGCAAAGCCCATCCTTGATTTAAGTCTGTTTCACCAGAGCTCTGAACTGTGTCAGAAAATTTAACAACAGGTCGGGTTTTAAATTTTTCAACATATAGTACTGTTTTGGTTAAATTTATCCTGCATTGCTTTTCTGGAACCAAAGTGCAGTTATTCACATGAAGATGCAATTTTAGATCTTTGTATTTTGAAAAACTTTTCATACATCCATCTGTAGGACATGTGAATAAACTCTCCTCATTATTTTCCTCATTTTTATTTTTGTACACATCCAAAGGATAATAAATCTTCAGTGCAACTTTCCTCCTCAACCAACAATGGACATAAAGCATACTGACTGGTCTCTACTATTGTAGTCCATGGAATAAGCAGACCTAAAATCACATACTTTAAATTTTTATTTAAACATGTTATCACAATCACATATTTTGTGCATAATAGTTTTAACATACATGTATTCTACCTGCGAAACATAGTAATTGTAAATTTACTAGTTATTTGTTTTTTTATTGTTATGTTCTGGTCTTGAAAACAAGCTATTCATAGTATAAATGATGTGCTACAGACACTTGATTCTATCCTCAGGGAAGTAAAGTACAAATGGAAACGGCTGTATCAAAATTATACAAGTGGTGCTCCCATAGAAAATAAACACTTTCTGTCATTAGATCTATGGTAAATTGAGAAAAACAAAATTCTGATAAAAGCTTGAAACAGCAAAAGGTTAAGACAGACAAAATATGCGCACCGCCAACTAACATGCCAAATAATTCCACAACATGTCATTAGGCATTTGTAGAACATGTAGTAACACCCCTTCTCAATGTAAAAAGTCAATCTTAAAATTGGTTTGTTGAGTGGAATCATTAAACAATTCTTATACCAAATGTGAGGCAGACAAACAAAATAAATTGCTTCGCCTTTGTGGTATGGAAACTTGTGGTATAATTTCAAAGAGATCCATACACCATTCCATGAGTTATTGTCTGTAAACTAGAAGGATGCTTATTTGTGCCTTTTTTTACCCCCAATTCCTAAACTGTTTGGACCATAACTCCCAAAATTAATCCCAACATTTTTTTTTGTGTCATAAATCTTGTGTTTAAATTTCATAGTTTTATATTTACGTATACTAAAGTTATTGTGCGAAAACCAACGAATACAACAACTACGTGACACCAATATACAACAGAAATTTTGTTTGCGGTTATATAAAAAGAACAGACATACATTTAGGTAAAACAGTATGCCCCAGACATTTTACTGCTATTTAAGCAAATTGATAAATGTTAAAAAGAGCATTTTAATTAACTTTTTTTCATAATTTGCATACCTGCCCCTATACATTCTGTACCATATGCTTTCAAAAGTCCTACATTTTCAAACACACAGTTGTTGTATGAAGTTATGCCAGGTATCGAAGCTTAATTCGTCGTAGCAGTGTCTCTGGTTTGGATCTTCACAACTTTAATTTGTCATTTTAATTTTTTGTTAGTTCTTTCAATGGCCTGAAATAAACAAGACAAATTATCTAATATTTGTATTTATCAATAATAAAAATCTGTTTCAATCAATAGAAAAGTCAGTGCTTTCTACAAGGGCAACCATCTGTCTAATGTAATGGTTTGGCGATTTTAAATAAGATATCAAACAGTAAAGCTATGTAAGACTTTTTACTTAAGTATCAGACTAAATTTCTTCCTTTTGTCTAGAGTGATGTCTCAGATTTAATAATCTATGTATTACTGATAAATCATTAAGTATGGGGTTTTATAACCAAAAATTATATGTACTTTTACAACACTCTTTCAAAGATACAAATATCAGATTTGAAGTATGGCTGGACTTATAATGTTGTAAAATGGGATACAAAGCCTGTAAATTAAGACAGCTATTTGTAAAGTTATAATTATAATGGGGTATCATCATTTCTATTTAACATCAATGTTGATTATAAAGCCTGTAAATTTAAAAAGATCTCTGGTATCGAGTCGATATATGTATCATATGCAATTATTCAACATATTCCCATTTCATCACCAAAAATTAAATTCTGCCATCTGCCATATATGGTTTACAAATTGTAGAATTTACAGCTGATTGTCTAGAAATTAAAAGAATTCATTCCTGAATACGTACTGTTTTTATCTGCATAGCATTACCAACATCATTCCCTTGGTTAACAAATCTCTTAATTCCACTCCTGAATAAAGCAGCTGCTCTATCACAGGCCCCTTTTCCGTCTTGGGTTTCACAGAAATTATATGATGATATGTGTCCCTTTAAAGGTTTGTTGTTATTGATGTTGATTAAAGTATCAGTACATTTATAACATGCAGCATTATCTGACCATAGGTGTACAGATTGTACCTCTGGATTGTTTTTAGAATATTGTTAAGAACATCAGAAATTGTTGCTGATGTTGTGTTGGAGTCCTGTGAAATATGTGAATTGAAGATGTGAACAAAGGTCAGAGATTGCAACTCTTCTGCATTTCTTCAGAAGCAAACAGAAATGTGCCATGATATGCCTCTTTTACCAAACCAATCAAATTAATCTTCTCTATATTTTCGGGGTAGATATTTCATGACCCAATTAAATACAACAAAAATTTCATCTTCTTTCATTGAATTGAAGAGGAATGATTTCGCAACTTCTTGATTTCGCGCTCTTAAGATATGACTCTTCCAAAGGCAAATGCTCTCCACTGCTTGCTGAGCTCTATATACAATATCATCTCTTGCCTGTTGATCTGTAAAATTAGCTATTTCTTCCTCTTTCAAGATTTCATGTAATAATTACTTCAACTGCTCACAGGATTCATTAAAACCTTATTGTGATCGTGGTTGCATTTATCCTTGAAGTGTTCCTCTTAAGAACTTGATGAATAGATAAAGGCAGATGTGGTGTGAGTGCCAATGAGACAACTCTCCATCCAAATAACAATTTAAAAAAGTAAACCATTATAGGTTCAAGTACGGCCTTCAACACGGAGCCTTGGCTCACACCGAACAACAAGCTATAAAGGGCCCCAAAATTACTAGTATAAAACCATTCAAACGGGAAAACCAACGGTCTAATCTATATAAACAAAACGAAAAACGAGAAACACGTATATATTACATAAACAAACGACAACTACTGTACATCAGATTCCTGACTTAGGACAGGTGCAAACATTTGCAGCGGGATTAAACGTTTTAATTGATCCAAACCTTCTCCCTTTTTCCGAAACAATAGCATAACATCACAACATAGAAAAACATACGATAAAATATCAATTGGCAGACTTAACTCAATCAAAAAACGTATGATTACACAATGAACGAATAAATTTGATCTGCGCTATCTGAATACAAATGCACAGTTAAATAAATATTAGAGACAAACATTCATGACCAAAAAGCTGACAAACGAAGCATATTTTCTACAATGGTCAGCTACCTCATACTCTTCTGACACAAGAACCTATAAAAAAGCAAATTGAACTTAAAAGTAAGGTGTTGTAATATTAGTTATAACAGAAGAATTCCTGCACTAAGATATATTTATCAATTCACCAAATTTTGATAGTAATCAACTCCTCACAAATAAATCAGGAATTGCCATTTTTATTATGTCTAGTCTGTTTCAAAAATATTGGTCAACAATATCTAGTACAAGGAATGATTGTTAGGCGTGAATATGTGCCTGGCAGGCATAATTTAACCTTGACCTCATTATCTGTTTTCAATTACCATAATCAAAAGGTCAACTATGTTGGTGTATGTAATAATTGTCAGGTGTTTAATGTCTGTTTGACATGATTTATCTGACCTTGACCTCATTGTCATGAATCTTTAAAACATGTTAAGTTTATGTGATATTTGTAGTAAAATCTTTATCTTTAAGACTTTTAACATACAATCAATGCTCAGTAAAGCAAGGGAGACTTTCAAATATTTACATTCTTGTTTATATTACTCCTATTTTCAATATGTTGCCTGACAATATGATCATTGCAATTGAACACCTCAAAAAGGATTATTGACCATATTAGTTCAAGAAATTTGGCTCAATTTCTGAGATAACATCTTGTGCTATGAAAATAGTCATTAAAACTGTAAAAATAAGTTGTATGAACTGAAGTTCATCTCATGTTTAACAGGATACAGTAATGTTTATATCCTCTTTTATCATTTTTACCTTTCAAAGTTTTCAAAAAGTCATGATTGAATAATGTACCTTGTAATCTGTTTTCGTATATCGTTTTGCTTCTAACAACAGTCTGTTCAATTGATGTTTCTGGGTATCCCTCTGACAGAACAATATCTTGAAGATCCCGAATGAAGATGCAAAATAAATTTAATGATTTTTTTTCAAATATATATGTTAAAAGGCGAAGCCGAGGGCTTAAATCTTCATAAAACATGACCAAGTATTGTCTGACCAATTTAGATTCGAGTGATCTTACAAAACTATCCTTTCCCATTGTAATATTCAAACCTGAATAAGAGAGCATTTTTTATAATCAACTAAATATAAAACATAGGTAATGATCATTTAAATGGATGAAATGAAATAGCACTGACATAGTTTGTGAAGGATAAATTGTTTTTCTTCTGTTTCAGGTAATTTTAATACTATATATCTTTACATTTTTTTTTCAAGAAGCAACACAATGTTATATAAATCCCCTTTTTGAAATTAGATTTTTTTTTATAAATATAAAACTCTCTGTATGAATATTTGCAATCAGACCATTCAAAATTAAATGCTTACTTTTTATTGATAAATTTAAATGTATTGTGTTTCTCCGAAAACAATACTTTGCTTTTTATATCAGCAGTCTGGCATTGTGTTTTTTTGAAAGAAAGAAAAATAATTCCCTCAAATGTAAGGTATATAATTAACTAAATATCATTTTATTTATCCTTACCAATTATTTTTTTTGGTATTCTATATGTGTACCATAAGAAAATGCATGAAATTTTGCGAAATTCAAAATATTTTTATTTTAATCTTAGCTCTTTCATCTTTAATCATTAGGCTATTTTCTCAAGGAAAATTCCGTAGGGGATTGTACACTTCGTAAGTGCAGCTATTAAGAGTTCACTTTCATAATTAACTGACAATGAAAAGTCATTCATGTATAGCATTCCATAGTGCATGGAAAACCATGTACTATGAAAATTAGAAGGCAAAAAACTGACTTTTCATTGGAAGAGAAGGGGTGAGTATGGAGTATGCACGGTCGATCCACTGGACATATTTCATACTAGATAACGTATAGTAATACTATTTTAGATATATATATATATACGACAATTAAAAAAAATGTCCGATCTGATACACGTACCTATAATGTACAGAATTTTGAACAGCTTCAAATGTATGACCTTATTATTGGTTATATACCATATAAGTGTCACTTATTGCTTAACGTGTTACCAAATTAAAATGAAGAAATAGGCTCAAAACCGCATTTTTTAAAGATATTGTTTTTCAATCCCAAAATAGAGAAGGGGTCCGGTAAACAGACTAAAGTTCAGATGAGAAGATAAACTTGCTTTTCTATCGAAGTAAATATATTAACAAGGATCTATTATTAAATTAATCAATTTATTTGAACATGGGAACCAAATAACGGAACATTTAAACTGGAAATTGGCCATACTTTTTTAGTAAGTGGACAAATAGGCTGAACTAATGTGTTTATAATTGTTCAAATATATAACAAAAAGTTCTAAACAAATTCATATTCATTACCTTTTTATCAGTTTGTGTAATTCTTTATTAGCCTAGCGATCAAGCCATATATATACCTAGCCATTTTAACTAATTGCTTTATTAATCTTTGAAGAAAGAAAGAAAATATATTTTAGAAATAGCGTCGTTACAGGTCTTCTTCTGACCGGCAATAAAACCTTGGTAGAATGATAGTGGAATGACCATTGGGTTGTGCTCAGCCACGTCCGAATGGGGATTCGTGCAAAAACCCTTCGAGTTGACTGTTTTAGTGCCTGGTATAAGGCCAATTTTCTGTCTTTTTCAGTGGCAGTCGAAAATATTCCTACCGTATTACGAGCGGCTCAATTACAAGACCTACTCATCGTATTTATTGTTAATTTTGTTAATTTGTTTTCTTCCTGAACATACATTAAATGTTTTAGCACTGTTTAGGCGCACCCGACATTAATCAGTATTTCACAATAGGGAATGAGTTTCTCCAACATTCACTTGTCTCTTGAAGGATCAATATTGAATTTCTTCAATCCGCACCAAACGTATATATTTACAATGTAATTTGTTAAATGTTGGAGTTTGGCAATATACAATGAAAGAAATCAATATACAACAAGCAGTAGATCTGTATTTGTATTTTGATATCAACTGATTAGGACGTGTCTCTCTGAAGTTTTCTGATAAACGTACACACACATAATATAACTTTTAATCGTAAGGTTATGAGATCTATAGGAACATAGAGCTATAGGTTGCATTTCTGTAAATATTGACAATGCAATTTCCATAGGAACTCCTTTAAGGCTAAATATGTACCACTTTTACTATAAAGTTTTGAAAACAATCCTTATCATAGAATTGAAAGTTCATATGCACCACAATTTTTTTCAAAGGTCAAAATATAGGGCTCTGCGGCATATTTTCAACGTTTATATGCCCTGAACTTCTCAGAGTTTAAACTAACACTACTTTTCTTAACTACTCCTGCCTCGAATGATCTCGAATGAAAGGTTACCTCAGCTTTCAATGTAAACAATATGCACATGTTTGTTTATTGGTAACATTCCCAAGTGATATCTCTGTGAGATGGAACACAGAGAGCGTAACTAGGAACCAGTATGTAAACAAAATTAATTTTCTATGAATATTCAAGATCTCCCCAAAAGAGGCGTGTTTTGAGAAACAGCTGTATTTACAAAGTGCAACCTATACAGACATTTATTCAAATAGAAAACTCTCTAAAATCAGTTTTTCTCACATTAATACTCATTTATCAGAATTATAGTCTTAAAGAAATCACTGTGTATACACTAAGTTTTTCTTAACTATACATTTTATACCCCCTCCCCTGTTTCAATATTTAAAGATTTCAAAACAAGGCTTTAATTTTTGCCAAGTGTCTTTAATGTATTCTCTGTAATGAATAGACGAATCCGACCAATATTTCTGATCTGGTAAAAAAAGGATTTCGAGGTCGCACTAATCTGTTGGTCCATCGCCAAAGTTTTGTCAAAGTAAACACCAAGGTTTTTGACGCATGCTGAATTACTTACGATGTTGGTTTTTTTTGCTCAAAGTGAGGTGACAGTTTGAGAACTTTTTTACTCGTTAAAAAATGAATATCAAGATGTTGAAGTTTTTCGTGATTTTTTAATGCAGTTAAATTTAAATAATGCAAAATGAATTTTACGTTTATGGAAAAAAAAAATAACCTATTCGATGTACTTTTTCAGTTTATTTCTGATTTTTGTTTTTCTTAGAGATTTTGTTCTCTCTCTCAAATGAAATAACAAGTTTTTTTATTTACTGGACCAACAAAATATTTATTGTTTTTCAAACTAGTTTTAACAGTAATATAACAAAATAACATACATGGCAAGAGTTCAATATAAAAGAGGGACGACAGATGCCAGAGGGACAGTCAAACTCATAAATCGAAAATAAACTGACAACGCCATGGCTAAAAATAAAAACAACAAACAGACAAACAATAGTACACAGGACACAACATAGAAAACTAAAGAATAAACAACACGAACCCCACAAAAAACTAGGGGTGATCTCAGGTGCTCCGGAAGGGTAAGCAGATCCATCTCCATACGTGGCACCCGTCGTGTTGCTTATAAGATTACAAATCCGGTAAATAGCCCAAATTCGGTAGGTCAAATTCATGAAAGGGAAGGGGATTGTAGTCACGACGCATAAGATAACACTTATTTAGAACAGTAAACTAACAAGAAATAACATGCGAAGACCTATATTTTGTTTTCATTTGTTTTACAACAAAAAAACATTTTTTTTAGAATTAAGAAGAATTTTACTACAATCTTACTCACAAATTGTTTGGAAATTATAATACCAAATATGATAACTTTCAGAAACGGAGACCTATTCATTTTTCATAGTGCATTTCAAAGTAATTGAAATCCATCAAGGCTTGTACTACAGGACAAGCACGACTTGAATGAGAAAACATATTACTAAATTTTCGTGGCCAGTTGATTACCTTAGCTGTATTTGGCAAAACGTTTAGGAATGTTGGTCTTAATGCTCTTCAACTTCGTAATTTATTTGGCCTTTTTAACTTTTTTGGATTCGAGAGTCACTGATGAGTCTTTTGTAGACGAAATACACGTCTGGCGTATATACAAAATGTAGTCCTGGTATCTATGATGAGTTTATTTACAACCACTGGGACGATGCCATTTCTTGTGGAGATTTATTTCCCCGAGAGTATCACCAGCCCAGTAGTCAGCACTTTTGTGCTGACATGAATTATCATTGATATAGTTATATTAACAAATTAACTGTTTACCAAATTTTGATTTTTTTTTTAAATACTAAGGCATAGATTACCTTAGCTGCATTTGGCAAAACTTTTAGGAAATGTGGTCCTCAATGCTCTTCAACTTCGTACTTTATTTGGCCTTTTTAACTGTTTTGAATTCGAGCGTCACTGATGAGTCTTTTGTAGACGAAATACGCGTCTGGCGTATATACAAAATGTAGTCCTGGTATCTATGATGAGTTTATTTACAACCACTGCGACGATGCCATTGCTGGTGGAGATTTATTTCACCGAGGGTATCACCAGCCCAGGAGTCAGTACTTTTGTGCTGACGTGAATTATCCTTGATATGGTTATATTAATAAATTAACTGTTTACCAAATTTTGTTATTTTGAAATACTAAGGCTTTTCTACCTCAGGCATATATTACCTTAACTGCATTTGGCAAAACTTTTAGGAAATGTGGTCCTCAATGCTCTTCAACTTCGTACCTTATTTGGCCTTTTTAACTTTTTTGGATTCAAGCGTCACTGATGAGTATTTTGTAGACGAAACGCGCGTCTGGCGTATATACAAAATTTTAGTCCTTGTATCTATGATGAGTTTATTGATCCATTGGCAATAATATCATATCTTCTTTTTTATAAATACGGATGTGTTTAAACATTCGTATTGCTCAGGAATAAAATTACTGGACAATTAAATTATAAATGGTAACTTTCACCGATTCTTTTTTCTACTATCGAACAATGTAATTAAAGTGTATTGTAATATATATATAGAGCTATAAAACATACAAAATAATTATTCATCTTAATGTAGATTTCTCATCTTTCTCAGCTGGCTTTAACTATTACAAACACAACGAAAAGTTGACCTAACATTTTTGTAAAACAATACATCGTCATTGTTCTTTATTTTTCAAGAAACATCTGGGTTTTGTGTGTTTGCCACCAGCTTACTTGTACGAGGCTGGTACCATAATAATCATTTCTAATAAATAACGATCAAACGCCCTAATAAACATGATAATTGGTATTTAATAAAATCAACGGTCATGCCTGAAATGTTTCATAAATACGGCGTGTGCCGATTGCAATTTCAATAACTTCCTAAATATTAAATTGATTTTATTAAAACAAAAATTGTAAGATGAAAAATTAAATTATCTTTTGAATGCATACCTTCACCACTTACTAAAACATATATGTAATGTCCTGAGTGCACTTTGTGTGTCCTGAGTGCACTCAGGAGGTCACTGAGCGGTGTTAAGACATACGGTAAAAGATTTTAGATTTGATTTGATTTCCTGATTTTAATCAAACTGTTTAATGCTTATAATATCGTGTTGTATATTTATAAATTGTCTTCACAATCCGTTCATGTAAGTTGAATTATGTATTATGCTGTTGCTCACTGTCTAAATATAGCGCTGAATTAATCTTAAGTGACTTCTGATCAGTTTTCTAGTATTTGTTAAAAGAGAATGGACATAAACACAGAATTGCTATCTTAATATAAAAACACGAAGAACACTGGGTCATTGTTGACATACAATTTTGTTAGAAAGTGAATCGTCTGTTTGATTAACCGGTCACTGAAAGGTGAAAAGCAATAACTCTCATTCGGACTGTTCGATACGACAATTGCTTAATAGGAAGGTTCAATTTTACCTGCCGTGCTAATTAAACGGACATTGCTTATACTTCAGTGTGACTCGTCATCTGAGTGGGTTAACTGTACGAATATTGGTTAAGAGAGACTTTTCTTGAATATTTGGTTTTAAATCTCTATGGAGTGTTTATTGTTTCACTTATTTTTTTATTTATGTAGTAAAATCGAAATTAAACCTTACAAAAAGTGAGAGAAAAATAGGTATCTACATGTTTGATTCTTTTAAACAACGTTGAACTCAAACACGCCTTATTCTAAAAGTGCAAAAAATTAAACACACATTTTATAATACACAATACGTGTTTGAATTAAACTCATGGATACTTGGAGTAGCATTCTATTTTTGATGCTGTTATTTAATTGGCTGCTGGACACGTACAGAAGCTTTTTTTAGGAAAGTCCATTGTATTTGTCCTGCTCATTGGAAGCAAGTCATTTCGTACCTTGACCATTTCGTACCTCTGCCATTTCGTACCCAAATTTGCCATTTCACACCAACATTTACCATTTCGTACCCACGATAATATCCATTTCATATCCTATGGGCCAAATGCATCTACCATTTCGTACCTCTAAATCATGTTAGCTATTTGTATGAAATTATTGTAAAGTTATTCATGATTTTAATGGGTTTTTTTTTTAAATATAACATATCAAATAAGATTATGCATCTACACGTAATTTTTTTTTAAAGACAGATGATTGGTTTGATAAAGCGCAGCAGCACTTGGAAACTTTAATCACATTTTGTTTGTTTGCAGGATTTGATCTTAATTAATTTTTAAACTCTAAAAGAAGGAGGTTTATTAATATTATCTGCTACTGTTTTAATAGTAATTAAATAGTTAATGGCATACATGGTTATCTTCATGAGGTACGAAATGGTATGGCATACATATAAATCTTCACGAGGTACGAAATGATATTACATATAAATCTTCCATGAGTACGAAATGGTATTACATATAAATCTTCAATGAGGTACGAAATGGCATAAAATTATAATCCTGGTACCTATGATAACTATATAAATCTTCCATGAGGTACGAAATTGCATACATATAAATTTTTCATGAAGTACGAAATGATATACATATAAATCTTCTATGAGGTACGAAATGGCATACATATAAATCTTCCATGAGGTATGAAAAGGTATTAGATATAAACCTTCCATGAGGTACGAAATGGCATAGATGTTTATATTCCGTGAGATACAAAATGGTCAAGGTACGAAATGGTCAGGGTACGAAATGGTTGTTGCCAGGGTACGAAATGGGGAAAAGGGGGGGGGGGGGGGGTACGAAATGATTAGGGTACGAAATGACTATAATTCTGTTCATCAAGTGGGCATAGATCGATCTCAACTACGTCATCTTTGTGGTTGATCTATACATATAGCGGCTTTCAGAAACTTTTTCAATTCTTATTTCAAGTATCTAGGAAGTGACACATACTCTTTTTGCTCAGATTTTAACATGTTAAATATGTAATTATTTTAATGAACATTAATCATGGACTTAAAATCTCAATTTACAAATGTCTGTTACAATGGTCATTTATTTAGGTTTGACTCTCACATAGACGACATATATGTACAATTATGAAATTGTGAACATAACAACATGTATGTATTTAAAATAAACATTCGCCATATCCTTTAAATGTAAGTGAGCTGCCATTTGATTTGTATGGTGGCTAGAATGAAACATATGCTGATTTGTTTTAGTTGTAATCTCTGTTCTACCTTTTTATCTTGTCATCATGCCTTTTTTTTGCTGAGTTGCTTTTTTTAAATTCTTGTCCTGTCTTTTTTTTATAAATTTTATCTTAGCCCCTACCCCCTTTTCCCAAATCAATGGAAGCTCCCTAACTCAAAAGACCTAAACTACTATCACACAAAAACTGGAGATATACTAGATAAAGAACCATTCAGTTTAACTTCGACTAATGAATGTCCCTTTGGTTTCTTCTTTCTTCCGCCTCTTGTATAAAAGGGAGTGTTATGTTCTTATTTAATAATTATTTATGTTTATGATCCACTTTAATTCAATCAATCTTCAAAATAAGCAACACAAAATCCCGATTTTCCCATATCATGTATATGGTAAATGTAGCTGGATTTTATATTCCTTTTTTTGGTTATAATTGCCATACGAACTATGGTTTTTTCCAGAAGATCTTGTCTATTAATAATGAATTTATCCATTTATTTAATCTATGTCTGTTTCGTCAATTCATTCTTAACCCACAGTATGTTATTGTACCATAATATGCATTATGATATATTTCTATTATGAATTAGAAAATACGTTGAACCACAAACGTCAAAATTATTCAATCACATAGTGGAATGAACTATTTGTAGATTCTTATAAATTCCATAGAACTTGTTGACTATTTTAAATCTCGGCCTATTTCTGAAATTAATTCTTACATACTTTTGATATGTTAATCCCTGTATACTAACATTGTCAATGTGAAATTTTAAATTGTTTGTATAAACATTGAACGACAAAAATATGTGACGTATACACATTTCTGACGTCAGACACTCGAATCAATGAATGTGTTTCTGTGTTCTGTTAAATTGTTCCTTTTTAAAATTGTTACACGATGATGACTACTGTACCCATATTTTGACTATTGTATTTTTTAATGTATTTTTAGTTCACGCATCATTGTAAATATAACGGAGTGAATGAGACTGTCAACAATGTGAGAGGTTTGGCGCTATAAAACCAGGTTTAATCCACCATTTTCTACATTTGAAAATGTCTGTACATGTACCAAGTCAGGAATGTGACAGTTTTTGTATATTCGTTTTAGATGTGTTTTTGTCATTTGATTGTTGCATTTTGATTATGGACTTTTCGATGAATTTTCCTCTGAGTTCAGTATTTTTGTTATTTTACTTTTTACAACAACAGCCATTCGTTTATTCTTAGTTTTTTATAATTCAAAAGTTACATTTTTAGACTCCAATAAAACAATTGGACCCCTTTTATTCATTGATAAAACACCTATAGAAAAGTAAAACCTACAGTTTTATAAATATACACTTGGTATAAGAAAAAATCATCAAATTTAGGTGCAAGAGCTGATCTGGAGACACTTCCTCTGGAACTTAATATTAAATTTCAATATATATTGTATCTTATTAGATTATATTCTGATGAAATTAATCCTCTCTTACAATAATCCTTAAACTCGGCAGGAATTTATTATTTATGACCATAATTTATTAATAGAAAAGGGAAGATACCTTAAAGTACCGAGAGAAGAAAGATTATGCAAAAACTGTAAACAAATTGAAGATGAAATCATTTCTTTTTATATTATCATAGTAACCATAATAATAGAAAAGTTTATTTTGATTTTTTTATAAATGAGAATATGCACTTTATTGATTTAAATGACATAGATAAAATAACATATATACTCAATCCAACTTCACACATTCAGGTAAATACGCCATAGTCCTTTTTAAAACAGTCTATTGAACTGAGGACAGGGGACTCTTAAAATATTTACTTTTATATGTGTATATTAATGATCTTGTCGTTATTTTTTTTTATTTCATTTTGCTATGTTGTGTCACATACTATACATATGTAGTTTTATGGCAATAAAGATTTGAATTTATTCTTAGCAAAATACAATTGGAATATTCATGATCAAGATAATCTCCATTCATATTTAAATGATGCTGTTTATAATTAAGAATATACCATTGGACCTCGTTCGGATCATTTGGTTTACTCTAATACTGTTTATTTACCTTGCCATACATAAGACCTAGTACTGGATGACTCAAACTCAAGCAAGCATTATGAGTTTAATTATTGCACAACATAGCTAATATTAACTGCAAAAATCAAACAAGTAATGCAGTTTAAAAAGCTGACTTTTGATAATTCATTTTAGAAGATATAGAATTCAAATTGCCTATTCGTGAAATATGTAAACCTCGCTTTATCGTGAAAGAGGGGCATTATGTTTTCTAGTCTGTGAATCCGTTCGTTTGTCCGTCCATTCGTATGTTCGTTGTCTGTTCATTCGTCTGTTCGTTCGTCCGTTCGTCTTTCCCGGTTTCGGTTTCAGTTTTCAGTCACGGTAGTTTTTGTTGAAATTAAGGTCCAATCAGTTTGAAACTTAGTTCACATTTTCCTTATGATGAGATCTTTCTAATTTCAATGCCACATTACAGTTATGACCCTTATTTTATGGTCGACTGAACATAGAAAATGATAGTGCTAGTTTACTATGAACACATCATTTTTTCTGATTGTGATAAACCAATTATCTTACTTGTGGTCCTTTTATTGCGGCAATAATATATCGAGCGTTCCTTTGATCCATTTTTTTCTTTTTACAATGAAATAAGCAAATTAAAACGTGATTATAAGTGTATAAAATAAATTTGATTTACATGTTTAACCCTTATGATACACACGAGGTGGAAAATATAAAAATTTATGAAACCATTTTATGTTTACATATGTAGTAAGTGAACCAATTTGTGCGATTTCTTGAATTATAAAAAAGGGGGACATTCCGATGAATGACAAATGAACTTGTATTGCTTGCATGCGTCTTATCTCCTCATTTGAGATCATTCAAATTTTAAAAATGTTTGTATTTGTCGAGTGTGCACCCGACATGGTTGAACCTTTTTCTGCAATGTGAACATGTCTACAAGCGTCTTGTGTTGTTTTAATATTTGTTCTCGATTACCTAATATATACAAAACCCCGGAAGAAACAAACAAGTTCTAAAAGAAGAGTATATTTAAGAATATACATAAATCCTGCCATAATAAACTGCTAAAACTAATTCCGCTTCGTGGTATGTGCTTTAATCGGAAATATCTGAACACATTTTTGAATTTCATCCAAAATTTATAACAACGCATCATTATATTCGACACCGCTAAATTATTGTCGTAATGGGTTTTGCTCAAAGAATAAACTTTCATCGTCTTTACCCATTTTGAAGAAACAAACCGCACGTGAAGAAGTCACGGAAAAAACATCACGTAGTTCTAGCGCACGCAAAAATATGAAAAACAAAA
Organism: Mytilus edulis; assembly: GCA_019925275.1. Taxonomy (NCBI): domain Eukaryota; kingdom Metazoa; phylum Mollusca; class Bivalvia; order Mytilida; family Mytilidae; genus Mytilus; species Mytilus edulis. The sequence goes on along the minus strand of CM034349.1, from coordinate 97,702,446 downwards.
TGTAGATTGATTGCCAATGAGACACTCTTTAAAAAAGATCAAAATGACACAGTAATTAACAGCTATAGGTCACCGTATGGCCTTCAAAATGACGAAAGCCAATACCACATAGTCAGCTTTACAAGGACCCGAAAAAGTGTGTTTTACATGTACTAATGCTGCGTGTACATGTAATTTATTTATAAGTAAGATATAAACCATTTAAAGAGATTCAATCGTTAATATCTTTTAATCAATCTTGAATGGACAGTTATCAGTCTTATATCCCTTGCGTGATATCAATACTTAATATACCATCTTTATTTTTATTTTAACCGTTAAATTATTATCAGACGTGTTTTTACTACCGGTTTATAATTCTGAAACAATAGACAGTACATTTATTGGTTTCAAACTATCATTGTCACTACTGTTAAACAAAATCGTCAAAATGGTAATGATATGAGAACAATATCCTCTTGAAATTGAACCGCACAATCTAAGTTCGGGTACAATACTGACAACAATGGTCACAAGTGTTAAGCATGTCATTTTTATTCACGATAGTGATGAATTGAAAAATGCTTTGCTTTGGAAAATTCTTTGCTATGAGTTTTTGCAAAGCTACTTAAGATTAACGTTGTACAAAATAGTGAATGTTTGCCGTTGTAAACGCCTGGTTCAACCTTGAAAGACAAACTATCAAATCCAGACTTTAAATATTACAGTTTTATTAATCGACGGCTGGAAAGACTTACAAGACATAAAATACGACATATAATAAAACAAAAGTAATTTAAAGAGTGATGTTATAAAAAAAGAAGGTGTGGTATGATTGCCAATGAGACAACTATCCACAAAAGACCAAAATGACACAGACATTAACAACTATAGGTCACCATACGACCTTCAACAATGAACAAATCACATACCGAATAGTCAGCTATAAAAGGCCCGATAAGACAATGTAAAACAATTCAAACGAGAAAACTAACGGTCTTATCTATGTAAAAAAATGAACGAAAAACAAATATGTAACACATAAACAAACGACAACCACTGAACTACAGGCTCCTGACTTGGGACAGACACATACATAAATAATGTGGCGGGGTTAAACATGTTAGCGGGATCCCAACCCTCCCCCTAACCTGGGACAGTGGTTTAACGGTACAACATAAGAACGAACTATAAAAATCAGTTGAAAATGGCTTAACTCATCAGATGGACAAAAATACAAGTGGACGTGGCCTGGAACTTATACATCCCGACACAAAAAGACACCCTGAACAGATCTGAGAGTACTCGCAGTTATCTGACAGCTAGTTCAAAGCCACTAACAACTAATAAAAAAATCATGCATCTAAGACTTAACTATCAGTCCGTACACAACTAACATCCAATGGATATAGTGTAAAGACGTCATAAACAGCCATAGAAAACATGACCTTGTGCAATGCCAGGTTACAGGTATCGACAGATTGTAGATCCATGAATATGTATATGTATATAATATACTAGTAATAATTAGTTAGCTTTTAATTTACTGATAACAAAATCAATATTTATACCAATAAAAACAATATTCAATTATCTTATTACAGTGTTGAATAGGTAACCTTTTAGAAAAAGTTTAATTAAAGGAGCGACAAGTTTACATGGATCATTTCTAAATTTCCGGGCACGGTTAACAACATTTCCGTAAACATGGGGTGTGCTAACCCGTTTGAAATAAGTTTTCTACAGGTACAACCAAACTTCAAAACCAAATTTTTATATCTATGGAAAAATTAAGTAAAGGTTTAAGTAATTTATGGTAACGATATCCCTGGTTTAATACTTTACCAGTAATACATAGGTTGCGTTCATTAAAAATAAAAAACGTCACAACAGACACGGGCATAGCGAACAAGTTGTGAAATATAAACACCGTAAGATGGTGCCAAAGGAACATCACCATCTAAAAATGGAAATTAACTATAGGAACGAAAAATCGTCTCTTTTGTCGTAAATTTTAGTTTGGAGTTTTCCGTTTAAAACCGAAATATCTAAATCCAGGAAAGGACAGTTATACCGAAAAATTTGATGTATTTAAAGTAAGATCCTTGGGGTAAATTTCAGCAGTATATTGAGAAAATTCTTGATTGTTTAACGAAAAAATATCATCAAGATAACGGAAAATGTTGTTGAATTTATCAATTAAATGCAATTTCGACGGGTCTTTACTGATTTAGTCATAAACTGTGATTCGTAACAGTACAAAAACAAGTCTGCTATTAAAGGGCACAATTAGTGCCCATGGAGATACCTACAACCTGTCGATAAAACGTTGTTGCCGAAACGTACATCAATATTATCAAGGAGAAAATAAACAGTTAATCATCTCATCACACCTCCAGTAAGTATATCTACATATTTACCTTTCTCATCAGAAAAGAAGGCTTTGAAATGAGTTGCAGCAAATATATCTACATTCAGCTTTACGAAACGACCATGTTATTGAATAGGAAAACTTTTGTTAAATAAGATAGTGTGGAAGTGAAGTGTAAAGAGTAGAAAAATCAAAACTATTAACTGAATCAAAAGGACCATCAAAAGCACGTAATTTATCTAAAACATCCAAAGAATTTTTTACACTCCAAAAATGGTTTATACCACTATGTTCATATATTGTATTACTATAGTTTATGATAAGCTCTTTAATAGTAGTTAATGAACTAGTTAGGAGCACTGAAAGATTAGTTGTGGAACCCTTACTAGAGGTCGAGATGAAACAATATTTAAAATATTTTTTGTGTAGTTTATGTAGCCAATACATAGTAGGGACCTTCAAATGTTCAGAAGAATCCTTAAGCTTTGATGTGGTTGTGACATGCTTGTTTACTATATGACTCTCTGTGGAGCGGATGGACTTGAATGTAGATGAATTTAAAATTTCATTCTTAACAACGTCCGTGTAGTAATTCCGGCATACCACCACCACATTGTTGGCTGCTTTGTCGGCCGGTACAAACACAAACCGCTTTGAAAGTATTTGAAGTTATTTCTTATTCTGGAAATAGGTGTATTATGTACTCTATTTTTTACTTCTAAATTATTTTCAAAATGTGATACTCTCTTATCTACCACATTCATACATTTATTTAAATAAGAATCAAGAGATTTTTTATCAGATTTTTCCCGTTTACACCATTTTTTACAAAACGAGGAAAGAACATCTTTGATGACTTGACGACACTCTTGCCAATCTATTTTAGATGGAGGACGATATGTTGGTCCTTTTTTCATCATTTTATTCATCTACCGTTTAAACTAGTGTATAACAAATCCTATTACTTAAAGATAGCGTCTCACTAGTTTTGTATATTTGACATCTTACTAAATATTGTTTCCTTGTTCCACGCTTTTACTAGCTATATATCACACAAACTGATTTTTGCTTTATAAGAAAAAAATATCGGGATGTAATGAAACGAATTTTTAAGATAGAATTAACAGTGTTACGGCCAGAAATCGCCTTTAAATTGTAGCCAACAAAAGACACAAATCAATTATAAAAATTAACAAGATTTATTATACAAATGTTTACAAGAAGTATTTCACAAATATTACTGTCAACTTAACTGTCAAAATATGAGTCCAATCTTTTATCTTTATCTGTATCCGGATATCTTTCGGAATCCAATCTGAATATTACGGTCACAATCCAGTATGATGTTGTTTGTAGAATACAAGTGTCAATCCAAATGCTATGAATATTAATGTCTATCGATGTCTAAGTCTAAGTCCAAGAGTGATTGTTTAACTTTAGTGTCTGTATATATATAATTGTCAAGGAAAATTTTAGAACAATCTATACTGGAACATCCTAGAAAGTTACAATGGAAGTTTCTAGTAAAATGTAGAAGTTTATATAACGCATCGTTTATTGGGATCATTCTGGAAAGTTCCAATCATTCTGTAATTGTTCCAGTGATTTCTAAACTGCACAGTTCTAAGATTATTCTGTAAACAACTATCAGGCCATACAACCCAAATTAGGCCAACATAAATAAATACAATAATTACAATATCATAACAACAGATTAATCACCTTTTTTTCGTACTTTGCAAAACAATACTAAATTATGGGAGTGATCGACAGCCATGTCATTCTTAAAGCAACGTGCATTATTGTGATTTTGTTTTATCTATGATGGTCGAGTTCTAAATAAAAAGATATTTCAAACTATCCAGACCATAGAAATGATTTATCTACGTGATTTTAGGAACTACAGAACAGGACTGTTCTTATCCTGGTATCTATGATGAGTTTTTTTGGTATGCGTGTACCATATTTTACAATTTACTGTATAGAATGTCATACATTATATATCATAAAATTAAATTTTTCAACTTTTATTACACAATTCAAAATTTTTAATTTATTTTATTTTATTAATTTGTTAGCTAGTTTTCTAATGAGTACGTGTAGGTCTTTCCAGGTAATGGTTTACCCGTATAACACTGCACGTACGCAATATTATTCAAACTGTGCTGTCGTGTTGATATAATTTTGATTTCTAAGGATAATTGAACACTTATCCCATCCGTTTTATATAATTAGAGATTATTATTCAGCCATTTTCAATCTGATAAGTTCAGGTTATGCTGGTATCAAACTCCGTACAGTGATCGTTTCCGCTTTCCTTTACTCCATTAGTGTAGAGTAGTATGCGGGCGCGTATGCTGATCGGAACTGGAACTGCCGGGGAGTTTGTGCTGTTATGTGTAACTATTTATAGTCATTTACAGTTGCACATTAAATGCGACTGTGAGTTTTCCGAATACAGTTTATAAGTTTCAAACTACATATAACGATTGGAGTTAATCGTATTGTTAGCACTGACCATTACATTATTTGTTTTTATGATTAATAAAATTGGCAAACTGTATATATATATATTTTGTATACTTCTTGTAATATGGTTGTTTTGGCATCGTCATAAGAATCAGAACACGGGCAAACAAACACATTCTACGTGCACAAACGATGTTTGTTTAACGATATTTGGGAAGTTTTCTAATGGTCGTGCTTTTGAAACTGCAGAATATAGCGATAGTAACCAGTTAGATTTTACGGACACAAGTTTAACATGCAAAAGTAATATCACATTCGAGTGCTTAATAAATCGTAAAAATTACTATATATCTCCACATTTTCTAGATGAAAAACAATCAAGTGTACATCAGAGGTTAAAATCAAAGTGATGCTGGTTATCGTGGTATACAGAAGCAAATGTTTTCTCTACGTGATATTTTGGAACTACAAAACAGAACTATTCATTAGTTTCAATCCTGGTATCTATGATGAGTTTATTTGGTCATGTTGGTATGCGTGTTCCATAATTGGCAATTTACTATATAAAATGTCATGCATTATATTTCATATAATTCTATTTTTCAACTTGTCTAACACCGTTCAATGATTTTTTAAATTTATTTTATTTTATTAATTTATTAGTAAGTTTTCTAATGAGTACCTGTAGGTCTTTCCCGGTATAGGTTTACCCGTATAACACTATGCACGTACGCAACATTATTTAAACTGTGCTGTCGTGTTCATATCATTTTGATTTTTAAGGATAATTGCACACTTCTCCCATCTGTTGTATTTAATTAGAGATTATTATTCAGCCAGCCATTTTCAATCTGATAAGTAGAGTAGTATGCGGGCCCGTATGCGGATCGGAACTGGAACTGCCGGGGAGTTTGTGCTGTTATGTGTAACTATTTATAGTCATTTACAGTTGCACATTAAATGCGACTGCAAGTTTTCCGAATAAAGTTTATACGTTTCAAAGTACAAATTTCGATTGAAGTTAATCGTATTGTTAGCACTGACTATTACATTATTTGTTTTCATTATTAATAAATTGGCCAACTATATTTTGTGTATTGCTTGTAATAATGATATAGAAAGAGTTTCAACTGGAGAAGCAGTTTTTTACTCGATACAGTTTATGCCCGCGTCACACTGTCCCGATTTTTATATACGATGGACACCCGAATGCGAAAATTGTAAGTTCGTACGAAGTTGGTCCCGATCTCGTTAAAATACCAAAAAGTGACCGAAGAAAGTACGATGAATAACGAAGTCTATACGATGGTGCCGAAATTATATACGATAGCAAAAGATGGACATACGAAGGTTAACCGAAGACGGGTATTGAAGCTTCTTATCTCAGCCGAAGCCTACACGATGGATCACGAAGGCTACACGATGGATTATGAAGGCTACACGATGGATTACGATGATGGCGCGATGGCCATACGATGTCTAAAAGATACGAACAGAATTTCGACAACATATCGTGTCTGTACAAGTCTGCCATGCATGGCGGGAAATCAATCTTTTTGTCTAATTCTTATAAAACTTAGTTCATTATCCCCTTGCCTACTACATGTAAGTTGCGTGTATATAAAATTGTTATTGACATTCTAGACCCAAAATGCTCAAAACTTGGTATGGTGTTACTCGTTAAGAATATCTTAAGCGCTATTGACTTTAAAGTTCAAAGGTCGAGGTCACAGTGGCAGTTGTAATACAAGGCAATATCACCCTTGTGGACACTCTAAAACCAATATGCTTCAAAAGATTTTAACCACATTTGGTATATTATTCCTCCTTGTAATGATCTGACATTTTTTACGTTCAAGGCCAAAGGTCAAGGTCATGCAGATGGACTTGTTTTTTTCTCCTTGAAATAGCATAATACACAGGAATTGGTTGCTCATTTTTTTACCTGCTGGTTCTAAAGACAATATTAAAGGTATTTCCAATTACTGAATGTTTTGGTTGATTTCTAGAAAAATAGTTTATGTATCAAATATGCATATTCAATTTACCATTTTCTGCATGTGTATATACAAATATAGTGTCCATATTTGTCCCCAATATGTTACATACGAGGGGATGCCACGCTCGGCATTGCCTTGTTTGAACTGTAAAATGTGTGCACTAGTTTGAATAATCACCCATAATTATGCCCATGTGATCTATCTTAAAGGTAAGGTAATGGGTTCGTTGCTCCCTTTTATTAAAAAAGAGCTCTTTCCAGGAGAATATCATAATAATATAGACAAAAGGAAGGATGTGGGGAAAGCAACAAATGCGGCAAAATATGACCTATAGAAAACAAAATGGTTATGGAGTAAACATTCGTGTGGCAACAACTCAGACGATACATAAAAAAATCAGAATAATGAAGAAAAAGTTGATTTCCTTATATACGTGTACCTGCAGTGTTGGTGTACGAGGCGCGTTTATGATTTTCATTATGTTACTTGATATGGAAAATTGACAAAAAATAATATTTTATTTGTAAAAGTAAATCCTGAGCCTGTAATACCTGCTCTTCTTGTTCCATTTGAATTAATAGAAACAACGCTGTCGCCTTTCTTGTTCTCATAGAATCATATGATATGAGCTCCATGTTTTGTGAACGTCTTTCTTAACTGTCATATAAGACTGACCAGTGCATATCGCGCATGGCACTTTAAATGTATTTTAACGCGAAAATTAACTTACATTTAGCTGGATTTATTGCCTTCGTAGTTCCATCTTGTCGCCTTCGTACTTTTATTCGATGGCAACACGACGGGATTACGAGGTCTTCACGAAGTCGTGTTGCCATCGTAAGACCTTCGTGATTCATTCGTGTAGACATCGTAATGTCAAAACTGCCCGATGGAAACGATGGAAACACGAATGCAATACGATGTGCAAAGATGCATTCCCGGTGACATTACGATAGTGAGGATGGTGATACGAACTCAATACGAACCCTCAACATCGGACGCACCTTCGGGGATTTTTTAACATGTTAAAAAATTTAGAACCCTTCCCGAAGTTTTCCCCGAAGGCTAGAAAAAGTGACCGATGGTTCTACGATGGTTAAAGATGGCACTACGAATAGCCCGATCTGGATACGATCAGTCCCGATTTTGAAAATTTCCATTATCGTGTTGCCATCGGCGTAAAAATCGGGACAGTGTGACGCGGGCATTAAGAAAAACATTTAATAAATTAATCAATGATTATCACTAGACCAAGAGAACAGGTCTAACTACTATACATCCGGTTAAGATCGTCGACAAAATTTCAATGAAGTTTAATTTATAGCAGTGAGGCAAATGATAGATTTGACATAACTTTGTTTTCAAATCATTTGTGGTTGTTTTGACCATGGCATCGTCATTAGGATCCGGATACGGGCAAATAAAAACACTCTACTTGCACAAACGATGTTCGTTTAACGATATCAAGAAAGTTTTTTTATAGTCGTCGTTTTGAAACCATAGAATATAGCGATAGTTACCAGTTAGAGATTACAGACATAAGTTTAACATACAAAAATATTATCATGATCGAGTGCTTAATAAATCGTAAATTTTTGTTGATATCTTCACATTTTCAAAAACAATCAAGTGTACATCAGAGGTTAGCATCAAAGTGAAGCTGGTTATCGTGGTATACAGAAGCAAATGTTTTCTACGTGATAACTAGGAACTACAGGACAGGACTGTTCGTTAGTTTCAATCCTGGTATATACGATGAGTTTATTTAGTATGCATGTACCTTAATTATAAATTTACTGTATAAAATGTCATACATTATATTTCATATAATAATTTTTTTCAACTTTTATAACACACTTCAATGTTTTTTTAATTTATTTTATTTTCATAATTTATTAGCTAGTTTTCTTATGCGTACGTGCAGGTCTTTCCCGGTAAAGGTTTACCCGTATAACACTATGCACGTACGCAATATTATTCAAATTGTGCTGTCGTGTTGATATCATTTTTTAAGAACAATTAAACACTTCTCCCATCCGCTGTTTTAATTACAGATTGTATGCAGCCATTTTCAATCTGCTAAGTTTAGGTTATGCTGTCATGTGTAACTAGTTATAGTCATTTACGGTTGCATTTTAAATGCGACTGCAAGTTTTCCATTTACAGTTTATAAGCTTCGAAGTACACATTACGATTGAAGTTAATCGTATTGTTAGCACTTACCTTTACATTATCTGTTTTTATGATTAATAAAAGTGGCCAACAATATTTTGTATAGTTTTTGTATTAATGATGTAGAAAGATTTTCAACTGGAGAAACATTTTACTCGATACAGTTTAAATACACATTTAATAAATTAATCAATGATTATCACTAGACCAAGAGAACAGGTCTAACTACTATACATCCGGTTAAGATCGTCGACAAAATTTCAATGAAGTTTAATTTATAGCAGTGAGGCAAATGATAGATTTGACATAACTTTGTTTTCAAATCATTTGTGGTTGTTTTGACCAAGGCATCGTCATTAGGATCGGTAAACGGGCAAACTAAAACACTCTACGTGCACATATATTGTTCGTTTAACGATAATTAGAAAATGAGCAAATGGTCTGAAACATAAAAATATATCAACTGTAACAATTGTTAGAGTTTACGGACAAAAGTTTAACATACAAAAGTAATATCACGATCGAGTACTTAATGAATTGTAAAACATATTATTTATCTGTACATTTTCTAGATGAAAAACAATCAAGTGTACCTCAGAGGTTAACATAAAAGTGATGCTGGTTATCGTGGTATACTGAGGCAAAGTTATTGAAAACAAACCAATATTTAGACTGTTTATTTCAAACTAAATCTTCGAGATAGGTAGGGACGTTGAAATTGTGTTAATGTATCTCATATTTTAGATATTCATCTATATAATAACTTGAATTTATAGCAGTTAATTGAATGTATCTATAATTAAAATGATAACAGTACTTAAGTTGTAAATGAAAAAAACGAAGTAATATTGTCGAAGTAAGAGACACACGAAGAAAACAATACGCGTGCATGTTAAAACAAATTTCGTTGTAGAGGGGTCTAAATACAGCACGAAAGAAAGAACAAAAATAGTGAAAAAGTATTTTTCAACAAAATGCATTTGACTAACAGGTTGAACAACTGATGTTCTTAAGTCCTGCTGAGTGCCATTGACGATTGCCAAATAAATTGATCACAAAAGGTTACAAAGTTGATATCTATATTAATTCAATTCCCAGTAAAAACAAAACGTGCAGCAAAGTATTTGTATATGCAATGGTGAATGCAATGTGTTCATATCCAAAGGGCAGTATTTATCTGATTTTGATTTCTTTTCATGGTTAAATGTCCCTAACTACATGTAGTACAGTATCTCCGATATTAAGATTAATAGTTGACATTAATTTGGTGAATGGAACGACAAATGCCGGATATTCGAATACGATTAAAGGTTACTGTAATGGTTTAAATCTAGCCAACTTTTCGTTGCATCCGTGTAAAATAATTTGTTGAACGATTTTTTTTCATTTTGAATAATGTGTGTGCTAGTGGTTCTAACATAAAATTATTTCTTTTAAAAAATGTCAACTGTTTGTTGTGTAAGGTTTGTTTTCTAAAACATGTTACTGATGAAAATGGTATGTGCAACAGAGTAAGTATTGTACTGTTAAATGTCAGTTTGATTAATTAGTAGGCTTAAACAGTGGTCCCGTGAGAATCGTGTTAATACATTATCCCACGGTAGATACAGACATGGTAGTGTCAGTTAATTGCACACCAGACCCAAACATGGATATGTTCCCTGCCTTGAGATCAGGAGGGCAGCAAACATGTCCCTGACCAAGTCCAAAAGTACAACAAAAAAATGTTTCATGATATACCTTCCCCCAAAAAAAATCGACTTTTTGTAATGATTGATAAAAGAAATAAATGAAATTAAACATGATAGAAGATAACTTTTTACATTCTAGTTCTATATTTCTCATAAAACTTTTGGCTTAGACCTATAATCGAGTAAATCAATCAAAGCACTTTGTGTTTACGTGGATTAACTTCACTGTTCAAATGCCAATATATTGGATAAATGTTTAAAAACCTAAACATAATTTCATATCCTGGATATAACGACTATCATGTCTGGGGGCGATCACTGTGCGTGCATCACTATTCCCTATGTATGTATATAATGTCAAATACTTACTAATACTTAGCTAATTATCAAAATATTAAAATGTGGGGAATATGAATGATTTTTAGAACTAAATGCGTAAAATAAATGAAACACTCCAATTGTTCAATAATGGAATACTGGAGACGCTTTTTAATCATTGCGAAAAAAAAAACCACTTTTACATATATATACATTTTACATGATTTAAAATGTATTAATGTGATGCCTTTGTTCAAAATGGCACATAATGAATTCTATGTAAAACAATATGTTGGTTCATTATTGTATACTATATGTTCAATTAAGGAATTGTGTTAAGTGCTAGATATATAAGTTAAGTTTTCAATTATTTGTGGAAATGCTTGTTATATATCATCTATGGTAGTTGTTCATATACGTGTCATCAGTTCTGTAAGTTTATAACTACAGGAGGTATTCGTGAACTACTGTTCCTTTACTAATGTAGTCGTTGCTGGCTAAATATCTCAGAGTACACAGACAAAGTAGGTGTGTATACTGAATGATTGTCTGTTTTAAACGTTGTGCTGTTATGCAGTATGAGTTTGCATGTGAGATCTTTCTAAGTTTATTTATTGAAACAAGTATATATAGATTAAATTCCTGCTAATGAAAGTTAAATGCGTCATCAATAACCAGACCATGGTCGGATATATCAAACAGTGAAATAACAAAAATACCGAACAATTGGGAATATGAAAAAACAGAAAGTGTTTTAACCTCAATTGTCCGTTTTTGTAACAGCTCAAAGTTTCTGTTATTCCGTTTTCCCTTCTTATTGTTGACATGTTACCTTCTGTTTTGGTTTGTTACTCAGTTTTGCATCAATTAAATCGACTATTGAACAGTATTTACTGAATGGTATACTAATGTTGCCTTTATTTAACAGATATATATACACGATAACATTATACCTATCATATTTTGTTTTAGTTCATTATACTTGTGGTTGAAGGGCTTGTTTGATTTAGAACATGCTTACATGTATATACATACAGGTATCTCCATCTCGTTTTTTTCAATGATAAACACGGATAAATATAACATGTATATTGCGTTATGAGTTGCTACAGTTTAGTCTCCATCTTTTGAACTATTTTGTAATAAAAATGGGTAGATATATTTCAGATATTTTATCAAACAAATATCGCCCTTATTTTTTATTTTACCCAATTCGTTTGCGCATATTTCGATAAAAAAAAATATATTTTCAGTGATTATCTTGTGCTCCACTAGTTTCATTTCTGCAAAAACCTTGGTAATTAAGACGTGCTAAGGTATTATAATATGTATCAATCAGGATGTAAGACTAATAAAGATATAATCTGAAATTAGAAGATGTAAAAAATACTGTTGATTGTGTAAAACCAGTAATTTGAACCCGTTGAACAGGAACATACCAAAAAGAATTAAAATGTCCTTCATACAATCATAACTTTACTCATTTAGTAGAATATTGTGTTCTATTGGTATCAAATGAAAGCTTAATGAAATATTAATAACAGGACATAAGATAACAAAACGTATTTTATACAACCAAACTTCAAGAAACCAGTACTGTTTAATAATCAAAATAAGGTATGTTCATGTTCAAAGCAAAGTAATAAATGTAGTGCTGAATGTTTAATCACATTTTCCATTCGTAATATATTTATGACATTATTAATTTGAAGGCTAGGTAATGTTTAATTTTCATATTTAGATGTTGACTGTGTTGACTGTTTTTGAAATTACACGAAATGTTTAAGGATCAAAAGAAGTCATTTGAAGATAGTAAAACAAAAATATACTTAGTATCAAATAAAGGCAACAGTAGTATACCGCTGTTGAAAACTCACAAATCCACGGACAAAAAACAAAATCGGGGCAACAAACTAAAACTGAGGGAAACGCATTAAATATAAGAGGAGAAGAACGACACAACATCAAAATGTAACACACACAAATACAGAAACGGACTAAGCATTAGACAAAATCCTATGATAATAACAAATATAACATCAAAACCAAATACATGAATTTGGGATAGATAAGTACCGTGACACGTCTTATAGTAATGTGAATTCACACTCAAAAATAAGAGAAAACAAACGACACAACGGAAACACAACGTTAAAATGTAACACACAGAGAAACTATCTATAATATAACAATGGCCATATTCCTGACTTGGTAAAAGACATTTTTAAAGTAAAAAATGGTGGGTTGAACATGATTTTGTGGCATGCCATAATAACCTCTATAATAAGATAGCCTAAAAATAACATAATATACATCAGAAAACATAATTGTAGACAACCTTCTTGATTTTTGATGAATAATAACAATACGTTATATCTTTAAAAAAACCAAAACAATATGTTTGATTTCAACATCCTTTTTTTTTTCCAATGGTAACAAATGTTTTAATCTTTCCTGACAACACAATATTTCTGAAAGAGGAAAGTTGTTCTGTATATACTTGAACTGATAAAAAAAGAACAAGATGTGGTATAATTGCCAATGAAACAACTCTCCACAAGAGACCAAATGACACAGAAATTACCAGGTATATGTCATCGTACGGCCTTCAACAATGAGCAAAGTCAATACCGCATAGTCAGCTATAAAAGGTCCCTAAATAATAAATGTAAAACAACTCAAACTTGAAAACTAACGGCCTAATTTATGTACAAAAAAAATGAACGAAAAACAAATATGTAACACATCAACAAACAACAAACCTTGTCTGTTTCTTATTAAACTATCTGTATACAAGTTCTTTTGATGAATCTGTGTATTTTGACTCATCCTGCGATGGTATACTGAACCCCCTTTTACACCTCCAATTTAAAAAAATCTAGCTTTTATAACTCCGTTACATAGAAACATTACTTCAATAAGTAGTTCGTATGTAATTAACATGTTACAACAGATGTTTTGAAAATTTCACTTATCTATGGTATTTGATCCTCCTGCCAACTTATATTTAATTCCATACTATATACCTTTATCTTTTTTTAAATTTAGCTTTTCTTACTCCTCTACACATAAGTAACATTCCAATAAGTAGTTTTTTTTGTCTTAAACATGTTGGAAAAGATGCTAAAAATATTGTACTTAGGCATGACAATTTGCCCCCCTTGCCATGGTATATTGCCCCCCCCTACTATAGACCTTTATATTTTAAAATTCTAACTATTCTAACTCATTTACATAGTAATAATAGTCCAATAAGAAGTTGGTATGTATTTACATGTTGTAAATTTGTTTTGAAAATCTGACTTATCCATGTTATTTTGACACCCTGCCATCACCGTGTAGAACGCCACATGCGGGGTGTCGGCTATGTTTGACATGGGGTGGCAATTTTGAAGCGACGAAAAAGTAACAAGGTAAGTTCAAGCATCAAAATTTCTTATTTTTAGAAATCTCAGTACCATATAATGTATTGCACGGAAGGAACCGCAACATAATCTATTTTCTGAAAGCAGAAGCAGTCGTTTTCAGTGCTCAGTTTTCTCAAACACCTCGCCCTAGTTTTCCGTGTTGCCGATTTTGAGCCTTTATATGCAAATTTTGGTATAAAAAACTACTTTACACAGCTTTCCTCCGTATCGTTTACATAGAATTGTATTCCTCTCATTGACCTATACCAAATACCAGTTTCTTAGTTAAAATCAATTGGTTTTAAAACTGTTATTCATCAAAATATAAAGTGTCGCTCGGGGTGTCAGATTTTGCGTCGCAAGGGGTAGAGGCTTGTCATACAAAAATACATGTTTGAATGTAAATTAGTCTTCATGTGATACAGTTTATTGCAAACACATCTTGTTTACCATGACAAAATAAGGTTTTTTTCATTTTGCCTGTTTTTGGTCTTATAAAACATGTGCTTTTGATTTCATTCATAGTAAAAACTGGCTCAAAATAGTTAGTTTTCAAGCTGGTAAACGATTTCTTTTCCTTTTCAGTCACTATATATATCATGGTAAAAAAAGGTCAAGGCTATGACTCAATAAGCCAAAACATGGTGGAAAATCACAAAATACGTTTATGCATTTACATAATGTCTAAACAACAATTAATCTATTTGGGCGTCGATCAGTTTGTGAAAATAAACTGATACAGTTACTAAATAAAAATTATAAAAAAATCATTTACGATCTCGAATATACATTTGCATTTATGAAATTGAAAACAATATCATGGACAGATTCAAGATTTATATGTTCATAGCATTTAATTAAGTGTATTCCTATTCAACTCAATTTAAATCATTAATGATTTGATAATTAATCGGGTACACCCTTCTTCATTCATACGTGTAATTTTCATATTCTTACGTCCATTTGTCAATATTTTTGTATTTCAAAGGTATAATATAAAACAAACAACATTACACTTCTATTCATATCCAATAATTTTTCTACTTTGAGGCTTTATTTGCTATGTTTATCAATAAAAATGCACCTTACTTAAAAGACTAAAATATGGACCAAATGACATACCTTAACAGTTTGTAATTTGTCATCATAACAGTGTAGGTGTGTTTGAATTAAAAAGTATCAGATAGAGATCGATTTATAAGACAATATGTTCTTTTTATGACAAGCCTCTACCCCTTGCGACGCAAAATCTGACACCCCGAATGAGAGGAATACAATTCTATATAAATGATACGGAGGGTAGCAGTGTAAAGTGGTTTTTTTATACCGAAATTTGCATATAAAGGCTCAAAATCGGCAACACGGAAAACTAGGGCGAGGTGTTTGAGAAAACTGAGCACTGAAAACGACAGCTTCTGCTTTCAGGAAATAGATTATGTTGCGGTTCCTTCCGTGCAATACATTATATGGTATTGAAAGATCTAAAAATAAGAAATTTTGATGCTTGAACTTACCTTGTTACTTTTTTGTCGCTTCAAAATTGCCACCCCATGTCAAACATAGCCGACACCCCGCATGTGGCGTTCTACACGGTGGCCATGGTATATTGTACCCATTAGTATAGACCTTCAATTTAAATAATAATCATAGCCATCATTTTTTTATTATATTATCGGCAATACCATTTACTTAAAACATGGGGGTCAATTTTCAATGGTAGGGTTCAAGATAATCACCCCGGAGTACAATTTCCATCTGGTATTTTGATCCTGGGTTCACTTTTCAGGGAGTCCAACATATCATATGACACTGGGTTTATACTAACATGAACAACACGACGGGTGCTACAATCAACGTTGACATTATTATTTTACTTACGAGTTCGAATGTCCATTTGGTATCTTTCATCTCACTCTTATTCTTTTTCTGTTTTTTTTTTCGAATGTGATATATTTATATCAACTAAATTTAGAATCATCTGACTTTAAATCATGTTTCTTACGTTTACACATTGACACATCATGCGATTTTGCTCATACTCTGATTTCTACAAGACAATGGGTTGTCAAAGCATGAAACTTTTTAATTTGTTTTAATGATTCAAACTTGTCTACATTTTAACCATATTAAATCAAATTCTGGCAAACTTTGCCAAGATAAAACCATCGACCAGTGCTTCTTAATATCAAACTAATCGGTTGAAAGAAGGTTTGAATTGGTATCCTTGGCTTAAAGGGTGACTTTGGGGAATACATGATATATAACACTTGCTGATCTGAGTTCATAAGGTTCATGTCAATCATCCATTCTACTGCTAGTTTATAATCCTGGGCAAACATCAAAAGATATTTTGATCTGCCAATAAAAAATCCACCAGCTATATAAAACCTACTTTCATACACAATTTCAGTAGGTGTGAGCTGATCATTAAAAAAATCGACCTGAGAAAAGGAAACATGGTCATCTTTTACATTTCTTGGGATTGACATTTTGATATAACCAGGTTTTTTGTTTCTGAAATAGCCTATGTCAATCCATGCCAGAAATGCTGTTGTAGATAAATTTTCTGTTATAACCTTTTCCAATAATTCATACTTTGTATTCATAGCACATGAATATGCTGGTATTGCTACATTTTGATAGTATTCCTCGTATTCTGTTTGATTATAAATGTCTTCTAATCTTTTTTTTAATTGAAATGACCAGAGATTTGATTGATTCACTACAAATACCTTTGTCATATATGTTGGAAAGTGTTTACGAATTGATTTAAACTTCATTGCAAATTTATTTTCGTCCGTATACATGATCACAGTATTGCTTACATACTTAAATTGTTTCATCCAATTAAAATATGTACTAGAAGAATAGATTGTATTTCGCGTTTTTTGGAAAGCCCCTATGTTGAAGTAAGCTGTTATTAATGTTACATCTTCTGTCTGACTTCGATATTTTTGATTTGGAAAACCAGATATCTGAAAACCTGAAATAAAAAAAAAAAGAAATGTTGGTAATATTTTAATGTTCTCTCACGTGTATAATTTGAGGACTTGTTGTTTTTCTTTGTATGTTGATCTGAAATGGTCATTTTGTTCTGACTTAATAATGTTTTGTTGAGTCTGTGTATGTCTTTTTATTAATTTCTCAACTTAAAAACTCTTTTAAATTGAGACGTGTTCAAGCATTTTGATTTCAATCAACTAAGATATCTTCAGTCTATGGACAGGATACTTTTAGAACAGAAGAAAGCGTCCATCAACTTAATCAAACTGTTTGACTGCTTTAGAATTTAACTGATGCAATCTTAAGCAAACAAGCAGGTGTAACTATTCGGTTACAGACCAGACCTGTATTTTCAAGGTCAGCTTCAGACCTATTGATAAGTTAAAATTAAACAAGACCGGCAATATTGTCGTGTTTATCAGTTTTCATTTCATTTCCTATATCAACATTGTATAAACAATAACAGTACCGTTAGTTTTTGTTTCTAGTACATGTATTGAGGTATACAATTCTATGTAAAATTTGACTCAATTGTTAGAATATATAATAATGGTATAAAACATCTGTTCTTTTTGTCCATAACGATTTATAGTTTTACATACATTGAGAACTCTCTTAGTCTACAGTTACTATGGTTACTAATATTTATGTTGATAGCAATAACAAATGACAATATTTGTTTTTAATTTAATTTCTAGTACTTGCCTGATCATTGTGTATTTGTCTAACCTGAGGATGGATTGTTAGACATCAAAATAATGATTTTTTTGTTTAAAATTGACAAATATGTTGTCGCATAAAAAGTGTCAATTTGTCTATTTTAGTGGAATATTATACAACGGCATTAACATTCTGTGGTTTTTGTCACGAAAGATGAAAAGTTATTTACAGTTTTAGAGTTCTCTAAGTCTGCAGTTACTAATATGTATGTCAATAGAAACTGATAATGGCAGACGTAGTTTTATCTTTAGCGCCTTAGTTAAGCTTACGATCAAAATACACAAATCAACGCAATAATCTACTTTGGTGCCGTAACTGAAATTAGACATTAGAAAAGAGGGATCTGAACCATTGAGCATACATTGTAGCTACATTTGGAACCACTTCAAAAAAGGTGAGAAATATTGACAAGACTACAATATATCTAAAGTCTACGGAAGAAGAAGTAATCCCTATTAAAGTTTGAATTATACCAACCATGTCATTGCTTCACCACTTCAAAGTCACAACATAGGAATAACGCAAAATTTGTCATATTGTATTTCACATTTGAGTTAAATATCATTTTCTTTTGACCCAGAATGTAAAAAAATGTTCTAATATTAACGTACCTTTTTGCGGTACGGCCGCTATCTTTGTGACGTCACGTTATTGTTATAATTTTATGTTGATTGAATGGAAACTGATAATTGAAGACGTAGTTCTATCTTTAACGCCTTAGTAATGCTTGCAATCAAAATACACAACACGACGCAATAATATACATACTCTGTGTCCGTTTAGTCAAAAGTAAACGGGCGTTTACTTCAGATTTCACACATTTTTTTTACGTGTACTTAAAAGTAAACGGGTTTTTACTACAGATTTTACAAGTGTATTTTTACGTGCATTTGGAAGTAAACGAGCGTTTACTTTTCGCGTTAACTGATTGTGCAAATTAAGAAAAACTGTGTGTTCATTTGTACATTTATTCTATTAAAACGACTTTTATATTAATATTTTACGTATATGTGTTTCACACCAGAACAATTCAAAAACACTTTTAATTCGAAATATTAGTTTTATTGAATTACAAAAAATCAGTGTCAATATCTTTACTGATTAGCAGATTTTCTATATTATCTTTTCAAAAGTTACATGTACAGATATCGCGGCGGATAGAATAGTTATCCAACACATCGGAAAATCATTTGTATATGTATAGATTATCGGGTTTTCTACACATTGATATCGTTAAATATCAGCGCGAGCCACAATGTGAACCTTTTTGGCGAGTGAGCGTAGCGAACGAGCTAAAAAGTTTCAAATGGTGTCGAGCGGCTGATATTTTACGATATCTATACGTAAGAAACCCGATTATCTGTTTATCGTTCTATTAATGGTCTTTTTTCCTCTCCCTAAGACAGTTTTACGCTTGTCGAAAGCAAGCTTGATAACGTCTCCTCTCGCATTGTAACGTCGCTGATAACTTCTCCTCTCACATTGTGACGTCGCTGATAATGCCTGGTCTCGTTTTGAAGTCTTGATACGAGAATTACTGAGCGAAAGAGCAGGGTGATATAGGCCTAGGGAAGGACGATAAGATGGGATATAAACATCGTGGTTTTTGTTGCCTCTGTCCGAATTTTTAAATGTCTCTTCAAATTTCTAACTATAACTTGATACCATTAATACATTATTCTTAATCGGTATCCGCATTGGATTTACATGATTTTAGCTTCTGTTTTGCCAATTTTTTTAAACGAAAATTGTACAGTGTATAGACATGGATATTACTAAAGTGTTGTATAAGAATGTACATTTGTACCATCTAGTCAATATAGACAGACTTATCCATAACGATTAATTATAAATGATATTTGGGACGTTCGAAAATCTGAACATGAATGCAATGTTGACACTGGACGTTATTATACAAACAAACTCAATCAACCTACCTAATACATTAACAGTATACTACTTCAAGAAGAAAACTTTTCATACATTTCATTATAAAGTACACGAATCAGTCATGTGAGTGTTAAATGATGCCGTTAAATAGTTTAAAACACAAAGCATTACGAACTACTGACATAAATATTACTGATTTACTATGTGACTATAAGATTTACATTATAAAGTGCAAATATGGTCAGTTTTGGTAAATGCGGACAAATTGTTTGTTATTCAAGTCAGTCTGAGGTATGAAAACTACTGATATTTGTTTACGATTATTTATTTTAAATTATAAAAAGTATTCTAAATTGATGCGAACAAAGATTTTCAAGTAAGTATTTTTCAATATTGCTTTCATTTGTATTTATATAATAATGTTGTGTTTAACCTTGACTTTGCGAAAATAGAGACTATAGTGCACGATCCACGGGGGTGTGCACTATTGTCTCTCAACCTGGCTACTATTTTCCATAATCAATGTTAAACACAACATAAATATCATTAATATTTTAAACATACTTATTTATAGTGTATTGGAAACAAGTTTTGCAACTTATACTGATTGTTTACTATTTTAGATAAGGCTAATTGTGCATTTCTATGTAAAAAAAATGCTTTATACATGTAGTATGAAATTTCAAAAGAAGCCCTTTATGTTACTCTGCATATATCTGAGTACGTCTGAGTCAGTGACAACTCTACAACAGATTATCCATCGGATCGCCATCAATGATGGTGATACATGGCTGTGTACATTATGTATATACAACTCGTCTAAAGATCAACCCGACAATGTTAGATCTGTAAATTTGCTTTCGCAATTTTTTTGTTCTTCCCTTTTCTAGCGGCGTACTACAGTACATGATATATAAGGCATGGAGATGTAATTATTTTCTGTGACTGTATCTTACATTAATTTGTAGGATCCTTTACTATAGATAATTGAGCTGATCTGTAACAATAACATCTCTATGCCTTATATATCATGTACTGTAGTACGCCTCTAGATTAAAACTGACGAGGAAAGGAAACACACGGCCACTGAAAGCTTCATTTTTATGAAGCCCAGGTGGTCGTGTGGTCTAGCGGGACGGCTGCAGTGCAGGCGATTTAGTGTCACGATATCACAGTAGCATGGGTTCGAATCCCGGCGAGGGAAGAACAAAAAAATTGCGAAAGTAAATTTAAAGATCTAACATTGTTGGGTTGATATTTAGACGATTGTATATAAACATACATATATATTTTCTTTAAGAACGTTGATTTTGTCTTCTTATCTGTTAGAATTTGGTTACAAATAAATAGATTCAAAAGCATGTGTTTAGAGGGGAAACAATTGAGTTTAGCTCTATCTGAATATAAATCATTATTGACTAGTTAAAAAAGTAGAACTCTACTTAAGCTTGTGCTAGAAATTGTCTTAAACTTGCTATGATGTACCTTTACTTTGCTAATTATCAAAGGCATGAACTCATGTTGACATCAAGATAAAGAAGTATAAAAAATTCATCGTGCTATAGCTTTGATTGCCCGTTATTGTTTTGGATTTTTTTCTAAACAAACTTTACTCCATACCCTTCCATTTCATTCTCATTTACATTTTTCATAGTACTCAATAACTTAAAAAACAATGATTTGGTCATAACTATTTATCTGAAACAAAGACTTCAAAAGTATCCAGACAGAGTTGGCTTCAACGACAGTAAGCATAAGTAAACAAAGAACACAAACGTTCTAACAAGAAACTACAGTATTTTAAGTCTCTTTAAATGTCAGAACTATTTAAATGATATTTATGTCGTTATCCCCTTGTTGTTCATTTGTAATAGTTTATTAATTGTCGGGCTATCAAATCAGACCCACTTGTCTGTCAAAGCAACTATGCTCCGCCTTTGCACGTGAAATTGACAGACTGTTCAACAGCAAGGCATAATATTGTCGCATAGTGCAGTTAACGCTATATAATTCTTATAAAAACTATGCAAATATAAAGCAATTTTACTATCGAAGGACATTCTTTTATGCAAATATTACTCATTTACAATACAGCTATATAGATTAAATAATAGAGTGCTAATATGTATGGCATGGTATTGGTTGCAAAAATTTGATGTTTTTCATATAAATGCAATATTTTAAATTTTATTGGTATATTTCTTCATTTAAATGCAATATTTTTTATTTGAATAGTATATTTTTACATTAAAATGCAATATTTTTTTTTATTCAAATGGTATAATAGTTTTTACATTTATATGCAATAATTGTATATGGGAAATTTTTTTGACGTCACAAGGTCAAATTTGATATTGTTCATATAAATGCAATATTTTGAATTAAATTGGTATATTTCCTCATTTAAATGCAATATATTTTATTTGAATGGTATATTTTCTCATTTAAATGCAATATTTTTTAATCAAATGTTATAATTTGTCATTCAAATGCAATATTTCTGATTCAATTGGTATAACAGTTTTACATTTATATGCAATAATTGCATTATGGGAAATTTTTTGACGTCACAAGGTCAAATTTGATATTGTTCATATAAATGCAATATTTTGAATTAAATTGGTATATTTCCTCATTTAAATGCAACATTTTTTATTTGAATGGTACATGTGGTATATTTTCTCATTTTAATGCAATATTTATTATTCAATTAAGTATTGTAGTTTTAACATTTATATGCAGTAATTGAATTATGGGAAATTTTTTGACGTCACAAGGTAAAATTTGCAGCAACGTTTGTAATTGGTCGGTAATTGTTTGGATTTCTCACCATTTTTTCTAAACATGAGTGATTAAGAATTAAAAAACTGACGCGCCAGAATATCGCCCCTCTAACCAAAGTTTGAGTTCGTGCGAGTTAGTGCGCTGGCTGTTAATGGCAATTAGGGCCAGGTCGAGCAGAAAATGCAAGTGACAAGTAATACTTATCAATTTGAAAAGTAACAATAAATAATTATAAATGACACACAACCTGTTCATGGATAGAAACAGATATCTGCGTGCATGGCAAAAACGCCTCTAATTAAAACCCGTCAGTCTACACATTGAAATAAAAGAAACTACATAGCAATTTTCTGCTTAGCTTTTTTATACTCCGAATCCATTAAATAGATTTGTTTCAAGCTCTACAGTAGTTCAATAATCACTATATGTCTTTGCATAACTTTCAGGACTTTTGATTGATTTACTTTTAAATACTGCATTGGGAAAAGGGGAGGGGAGTGTTATACAAGTTTATTTTGTGAAACAGTATGTAATATAATTAGATAGAAATCTTTTATGATTTGTATCCAACGAATTATAGAATTGTACGTTTATCTAGACCCATACTAAATGTATTTAATAAGATACATTTAACAGTGGCGGATCCAGAACCTCTGTGTCTAGGGGGAGGGGGTTCAGATTTATATAGTTGTGTATAGATGTATATATATTCGAGTATTGGTTGTAATGGTTATGGTGTGTGTGAGGGGATGATGAGGGGGTTCAGATTAAAGATCGTTTCTATAATTCCATATCTTTAAGTTTTTAACCATTTTACTGTTTTCTGTATCCTTTGATCTCTATAGTATTTGTCCTAAACATGCAAGGCTCCGTGTTGAAGGCCGTACTTTAACCTATAATGGTTTACTTTTTTAAATTGTTATTTGGATGGAGATTTGTCTCATTGGCACTCACACCACATCTGCCTTTATCTATGAATTATTTGCCACTAGACAAAAGGCAATAAAAAACAATCAAGGTATTCTTTATATTTTATAATTTTTATGCCCCACCTACGATAGTAGAGGGGCATTATGTTTTCTGGTCTGAGCGTCTGTTCGTCCGTCCGTCTGTCCGTCCGTCTGTCTGTCTGTCTGTCTGTCTGTTCGTTCGTTCGTCCGTTCGTTCGTCCGTCTGTCCCACTTCAGGTTAAAGTTTTTGGTCAAGGTAGTTTTTGATGAAGTTGAAGTCCAATCAACTTGAAACTTTATATACATGTGCCCTATGATATGATCTTTCTAATTTAAATGCCAAATTATAGTTTTGACCCCAATTTTACGGTTCACTGAACATAGAAAATGATAGTGCAAATTTCAGGTTAAAGTTTTTGGTCAAGGTAGTTTTTGATAAAGTAGAAGTCCAATCAACTTGAAACTTAGTATACATGTTCCCTTTGATAAGATCATTCTAATTTTAATGCCAAATTAGAGAATTTATTCCAATTTCACGGTCCACTAAACATAGAAAATGATAGTGCGAGTGGGGCATCCGTGTACTGTGGACACATTCTTGTTTGATTATGTTATCTATAGGTTTGGTCCCGCCCATTGCACATTATTCGCTCTATGTAACGCCAATGCTGTAAATGGTGACTAATGCATAGCATCATATAAGTTCGTTTCTGTATGTGTTACATTATAACGTTGCGTCGTTTGTTTTCTCTTGAGTGTAAATTCACATTGCGATAAGACGTGTCACGGTACTTGTCTATCCCAAATTCATGTATTTGGTTTTGATGTTATATTTGTTATTCTCGTGGGATTTTGTCTGTTGCTTGGTCCGTTTCTGTGTGTGTTACATTGTAGGGTTGAGTCGTTGTTCTCCTCTTATATTTAATGCGTTTCCCTCAGTTTTAGTTTGTTACCCCGATTTTGTTTTTTGTCCATGGATTTATGAGTTTGAACATCGGTATACTACTGTTGCCTTTATTTACTAATACAAGAAACATTTTTAAAATTATAATAATTTACTGTATGCTTGGACGTGAAAGATAGATGTCATTAGTCGAAAATCATGTAATAAAGTAGGTCTTATAAAAATACAATAGCATTTTAATGTATATATAGTTAACAATGCTATTTGTTTGGAAAAAGGGTTAGGGGCAAGGTCTTTTTAAAACTTATCAATAGGGCGCGTTTCTTTGTTCATCGGTAGTGAGCCAGAAAAAGTCCATTTAGTTTTTTTGCATTGGGAAAATCTTCTGGCTCTCTTACACCTCTTCTTTTTTGATGTCTGAGGCACAGAACAAACATGGCGTTGTTTTGTCTGACTGTAATACATTTATCAATGCAGATATATTAGATTGTGAGCTGTGTTATAAACGTTTTATTGTATGACAGCCTTAGTAGGACATCCATGTAGGACGATAAGCTGGATACATATAAGAATATACGAACAATAACAGTCAAGGAACGATTATTTGATATTCTGGGGAAGGGATTTTCATTGATTGGTATTTAACGCTATACTTTCAACACTATTGGGCTATTCCGTGGTGGTCAGTTTAATTTATTGATTATGGATGGGGAAGGAAAGATAGGGCATTATTATTCATTTTAATGTGTCTCTAATCATGCCTATTTTTCAGCTCGTACCAGGCAACCATAATCATGTATGAAATCCTTCTGTCCCCAGCCCAACAAGTAAATAAATAACAAATGGTGTTCCTCTTATTTAACGCAAGTTTAAATTGATTGAAATCACGAATGTAAAACCATTGTAACGAGAAAACTAACGGCCGAATTAATGTACAATAAAATTAACGAAACACAAATATGTATAACATAGCAACAAACGGCAACAACTGATTTACAGGCTCCTGACTTGGGACAAGCACAAACATACAGAATGTGGCGAGATTAAACAGGTTAGCGGGATCCCAATCCTCCCCCTAACCTTGGACAGTAGTGTAACAGTGCAACACCATTTTTGTGATCACTTAACTCATCCTGAAGCTGGGACAGTATTGTAACAGTTCAATAATAGAACAGCCTGCATTAATCAGTTGTAATTAGATTTCCTCAAAAGATCGGTACGAGACACACTAGAAAACTAACATTTAGACAATAGACACAGAACACCGACATAAGAGTATTTAAAATTACTGGAAGTTTGCTCAAAGCTACTAGTACAGAAATAAATCTTGTTCTCCGAGACTGAAGTATCAATCAGAACACAACGCGCGGCAAAGGATTCATTAAAAACGAAACAGTCTGAGAAACGTCTGGTTTACGTTGTATATACATGTAGATATAAGAAGATGTGGTATGAGTGCCAATGAGAAAACCCTCCATTCAAGTCATAATTTGTAAATGTAAACCATTAAGGGTCCAAGTACGGTCTTCAACAGGGAGTCTTTGCTCCGAACAACAGGATATAAAGGGCCCCCAAAAATGACTGGTGTAAAACCATTCAAACGGGAAAACCAACGGTCTCTAATCTATTTAAAAAAACCGTTATACTTGCATACAGATCCATATATAATGAAGGTTTTTGAAAAGTTGTGGTCTAAACATTTTGACCACCGAAATTTTGCAATAGAAATAATAGTTAGGACCCGAAGATTTTAACGGCCAGTGCAGGACTGGCACGAACGCCAGAATTAGTTAGAGATGCGATATTCTGATGCGTTTTTTAATCCTTAGTCACTTATGTTTAGAAAGAAATCCTAAAAATTACCGACCAATCACAAACGTTGTTGCATATTAGACCTTATGACGGCCAAAGAATTTCCCATAAGGCAATTATTGCATATAAATAAAAAAAAAAACCTACTATACCCATTGAATAAAAAATATTGCATCTGAATGACAAATTATACAATTTGAATAAAACTTTGCATTTAAATGAAAAAAATATACCATTAAAATAAAAAATATCGCATATGAATGACATATTATACCATTTGAATGAAAAATATTTCATTTAAATAAAAAATATACCATTCAAATATCAAAAAATATTGCATTTAAATGAAAAATATCAACTTTTTGAAACCAATACCATGCCATAAATATGATCAGTTTTGATTGATACTAACAACAAATTTATTATACGAGTCAATCCGAAGAAAAAAAGATACTAAAATTTGTTTTCTATTCAATATTTCGAAAAAAGAGGACATACTGGTATTCTAAATTGATGCAGACAATTTTTTGTTGTCATTATATTCCAATATCGATATAATTTGTTTTATACAATCCATCCTTACATGAACATATTACTTATTTACTATGCCACTATAAGATTTACATGATAAAGTGCAAATACGGTCAGTTTTGGTTGATGTGGTCAAATAATTTTGTTATCCGGGTCAGTCCGAGGTATGAAAACTACTGAAATTTGTTTACGATTCAATGTTTTGAATGAAAAGAGTACATGCTGGTATTCTAAATAAATGCAGAATTTGTGTTGGTATTCACTATATTCAAATATTGCTATAATTTGTTTTATACAATCCATCCTTACATTAAAATATTACTGGTTTACTATGCGACTATAAGTTTTACACAATAAAATGCAAATACGGTCAGTTTTGGGTAATGTGGACAAATAATTTTGTTATAAGAGTCATTCTGAGGTTAGAAAACTACTGAAATTTCTTTTCAATTTAATATTTTGAAAAAAAGAGGACATGCTGGCACTCTAAATTGATGCCAATAACATTTTGTAGTGATTGTTTTCCAATTTTGCTCTCAGTTGTAGTATGCGGTCCATAATGACATAAACACATAACTGAGTTACTACACGGCTATATAGATAACTTCATAATGGGCAAATATGGTCAGTTTTGGTTAAAGAGATCAACATTATTTTGTTTTACGAGTCATCCTGAGTCAGCCAGTCTGAGATGTGAAAACAGTTTGATTTTAGTGATGATCAAATTAGTTTAATAAAAGAAAGACATACTTGAACTAGTTATTTATGAAGAAAAATATTTTTACTATGATTAATTTTCATTTTATTAGAGAGGTGTGATAACATTATTTATCAACTGTAATTGTAAATATTTCAATCGAAAGTAACCAGTTGATCCTTTAATTTTGATGTTACTAATTATTTGATACTTTTGGTCAGTGTATCCAGGATACGATGAAAATCTGCGTTAACGCCCATTTACACCAAACAGAAAACGTACGTTTACTTTTGACGAAAATATAATATTTGCATTTTTCCACGTTAACGCGGAAGTACACTCAAAAGTAAACGTCCGTTTACTCTTTACAAAATTAGAAGATGCACCGTGTTTGCGTTAACACGGAGTTTAACGCGAAAGTAAACCGCCGTTTATCCTTTTATGTCTACTGAAATTTCGGAGTTAACGCACAGTTAACGCAGCATGAACATAAAGTGCACGCGAGAAAACGCTGCGTTATTTTTTTTGCGCCGTCTCAATGCTAAAGTCATCAAAACTAAATGACTAACTTGGTCATTTTCGATTGGCATATTGGCTATTACTTTTTTATTCATAATGTTAACACATCTCTTAAATTAATTGAAATTTTCTTTTTCTTCACCAAGAAATAGTTTAAGTACATGTATGTCCTTTTATTCAAACAATTTAATCATTACCAAAATCAAACAGTTTTAACATTTCAAAATGGCTGACTCAGAATCCCACTAAACATGCTAAAGACATAACGTTCAATGAACGTTGTGGACTGGTTTCTGTTAGTTTTTTTTCGGACCTTAACGTTACTAAACGTTGTGATTACGTTAAAATGAAACGTTGTGTGGATGTTTCAGTTTGGTTATGTTGCAAACAATACGTTGTAGAAACATTGACTATTAGGTACTTTTTAACTTTACTTGACTCAAAACGTTCGAACAATGTTCCTCTTTTTTTTTTTTAGAAAATTTAATTCTTCCAAAGAGAATGAAAAATTAATAGAAAAAAAATGCAATTAAGTAATATGTTTGCCATCATGAATATTAATCAAATCTTTATTTTGTTTTAAAGAGTCAATGCTGATAGTTTTTGAAACTCCTCTTAACCCAATGCTGTAATACAAAAACACTTTAATTCCTTAGGAAACATAGATTGCCTGATTAAAAGTTTCAATTTAATATTCCCATTTTTTTATTATAACTTTTTACATTCAACTTTAATTTGTGAAACACAATTAGCAGTTATACACAGAATGATATTTGATACAGCCATTTTGTTAATCAAGCATATTCTGATAAGGTTGACCCTTAGATATTGACCAGATGTTAGACAAATTTTAAAGATAGTTGCTATGGAAATTAAGGTTATAGGAAATCTAAGTGTAATGGGGTGGTCATATTTGAGGCTGTCGTGTATTTGTAAGAAAGC
Source organism: Mytilus edulis (assembly GCA_019925275.1). Classification (NCBI taxonomy): domain Eukaryota; kingdom Metazoa; phylum Mollusca; class Bivalvia; order Mytilida; family Mytilidae; genus Mytilus; species Mytilus edulis. Next base: position 97,673,287 of record CM034349.1, on the reverse strand, counting down.
AGTGATAACAAAGAAAACAAAAATAGAAAATCACATCATCTAAAGAGAAAGAAATATGTAAGTTGTTACTTTATAAAATCTGATATATAAATATCTATAATTATGAATTATTTGGCTATTTATTTTAGGTAGTTTTTGTCATAAAGCTCTTCAACGGTTTCGGTACTTATACATCCGTCGGATTCCAAATGTTTGGCTTTGAGCGTTACTGGTGAAGGTAAATCCAGAAAAGCGCCTCGGATACAAGAAATTATTAAACGTGTTGTTTTCATTTTATTTTAATCTAAGGGATGTAAATTGTTCACAAATAAAACCTATAATTTCTGTCATATTATTATGTATGTTGATCTCTTAGTTTCGGGTTAAATAGATTTTGTTTAAATCATTTCTAATTCTTAATAAACATGACCATTTACCACTGACATTAGTATCATTAAACAAATTGTATGTTACCAATATTTCACTGTTTTATTTCTGAAATAATTGTTAAATATGAAAATTGAATTTATAACCATTTTAAGTTTGTTTGTAGTCTGTACCTTGCTACTTACTTTTTCAGAAATGTTGTTTAATTATTTCTACTTCATAGTTTAGGATATTTCTTTCAAAAAAAGTTTATAAATATTGGCAGACAGATTCGTGTATGAATTGCTTGAAGTAGATTTTCTTCCAAATTTACAATTTTACATTATAAAATGAATTTATAGGTCAGGTTTTCGAGCACTACAGAAGAACAGATAAATCAGAGTGTAAAAGAAATAGTCTGAATCGTAGACAATATTCTGACTAGAAAATGCATAAAAATGGAGATGGGACAAAATGCAGAATGAATTACTTCAAGTAAGTAACATCATAGCCATCATTTATGCCATATAGGATTCGTAATTCGCAAAAATATATGCATAAAACGTTAATGATATGTATTTAGATTTGACTTCCTATTTTTTTCACTGGAATAATTTGTTAGTAAGAACTTTTTTGGTTTACATTCTTTTGTTTCTGTATCCATATCTACCCTCAATTTTCCTGCTTAACTTAGCAAGCACGGTGAAGTCTGACCATTATCATTATGATAATGCATACGTAATGCCTATGCTGTGCCTTGTATAGTCTAGGTAAAATATTAAAAAAAGAGTTCTTTTCCCTGTTTATCTTATGTTTGTATTACCAGTACATTTGGAACAATGTCGTTTTTGTGTTTTTTTTTTGTTTTTTTTAGGATTTAGTATATCCGTAAGAAGAATACATTGAGTACTCATTTATTCATTTCTTTATTACAGGGGCAGTGAACTAAGTTTTATGAACATTTGCAATACTGGAAAAGAATTAAACATAAGACGGAGTCAGAAAAAGTGACAAAAGAAAGTGCAGCAGAAAACAAAAGAAACATTCTTGTGAATAGATCCATGTTAGAATACAGAACTAGGAAAATAACTGTATGACGTGAACTGGTATTCCAATGGGTACTAATTGTGAACTCCTATTAGCCGATTTGTTTTTGTACTCGTATGAAGCAGAATTCATTCAACCCTTTAAAAAGACAAACAGAAAAAGCACCTTGCGAAATTCTTTAATTTCACTTTCCGATATATTGATGACTGTATCCTATCACTGAATAACCCATATTTCAGCCAATACTTGCATCTCATATATCCCAGCGAACTAGGAATTATACTGATTCTAGAAGGACTGCTTCATACCTTGATATTTTCCTCAATATTGACACAGATGGACGACTGCACACGAAAATCTATGATAAACGGTACGATTTCAACTTCCCAATTATCAATTTCCCTTTTCTCAGCAGTAACATACCCTCTGCCCCTTCGTATGATGTAAACATATCTGAATTAAAACGTTAGTCTCGTGCATGTTCACACTATACGGACTTCATATACAGGAGTGTGCTCTTACCGCAGAAACTGCTTCAACACAATTATAAGGAGGCCAGATTAAAAATGACGCTCCGTAAATGTTACGGACACCATCACGAATAGGTTGATCCATACGATGTATCTTTGTCCAAACAAACTATGGACATTTTTACCACGTGTTAGATTGTGGTTTGTCATTACGTCGTCTGATCTTTATTATTACCGAACGTGACTTATTCCTGAATGTGACTGTTTTGCTGAGTGTGAATTCGTATTGCTTTTAGACGTGGCACGGTACTCCCATCCAAAGTTTATTTGTTGGGTTTTAATGTTGTGGTTGTTGTCAAATGTCTTAAGTTTTGTATTTGTAAATCGTATTTTTTTCTGTTTTAATTATTGTGTTGTGTTGGGGACAACTACTCATCCAGTTCATTTGGTAAACTTAATTTTAGATCAACGAAATTTACACTATATATTTGGTTTGCAGTTTGATCAGAAGAAACACCCACAAAGCTAGATAATACAATTAATTATATGATTACTTCTACAATTAAATATTAATTAGTATTATATTTTTCACTGTTATTAATATAGGTTAGATAAGTCATACAAATCTAATCTTGAATTTCATCCAAATTCTTTCTTAATTTTCGGAACACGTTTTAGAAATTTAAATGTGACGTCACTTTGGGCGTTGCATCGACTATTGCTAACAGGGCTGTGATTTTGTAATGTACTCGTTTTTATTGTATAGCTAGTCACCCCTTCAGTTTAATCATGTATTTCTATTATATAGTCGTTTCTTAATAATTTACTGTTTGCAAATCTATGTATTATTCTTGAAAAATAATGATGTTTTTGTCCCAGGCGGACAACCCTTGCCTCACAACTTTCTGGAACTTTTGGTTCTCTGCGATCTTCAACTTTGTAGTTTTATGGCTTTCAAACTTTTTACATCTGAGCATATGTTTTGTGTCGACGTAGCACGCGTCTGTTGTATACAAATATTTGTTAACCTGTTACCTTTTGATGGCTATTATTCGTTTGTCCTATATTTTCTCCCATTTATCTGTTTATTTATTTTAACCCTGTCGTGTGATGTTGTCATTTCAATGTTATAATTAACACTGCTATTAAAGCGGGAGGTTTGGCATGCCACAAAACCAGGTTCAACCCACCATTTTTTCATTAAATGCCCTGTACCAAGTCAGAAAAATGGCCATTGTTACATTATAGTTCGTTTCTCTGTGTGTTACGTTTCGGTATTGTGTCGCTGTTGTGTCGTAGTTCTCTTATATTTGATACGTTTCCCTCAGTTTAAGTTTGTAACCCGGATTTTTTTTTTATCTATTTATGAATTTTGAACAGCGGTATACTACTGTTGCCCTTCTTACATATTGCAGTAATTATCATGAATAGACTTTATGATTGTCATTCTAGATCTGATTTAGCAACTTGTAGATACATCAAATTAAACTTTTAACAATTGCTGGCTGTGTAGCTAGAATAATATATATATATGCATACCTTTGTATTCATTATTTAAGAAAAATATATAACATGAATGTGTTGAATGTGTTGGTGGAGAGAAAGATTGATTGATTGTTGGTTGCTTAAACATCCAGTGGCAAAATGTGCATGCATGTTCAGGAAGATGGAGAAAAAAAAACCAACATTAGGTCAATGCATGTAGATAAGGTGGGCTATTGAATTCACGTCTTAACACGTCTTAACAACAAAACAGAAACGTTCCAGAAACATTTCCTGGACGTTTTTGTGTTTTGTGGGATGACTCGTAAAACAAAATTATTTCATCTCATTAACACAAATTATATTGTTTAATACAAAGGACAGCAATATTGAAATAAAATGATTACAAAATTTTGTACGCATCAATTTAGAATGCCAGCATGTCCTCGTTTTATTCAAAATATTGAATCGTAAACAAATTTCAGTAGTTTTTATACCTCAGAATGTTTCGTATCATAAAGGTATTTGTCTGCATCAACCAAAACTGACCATATTAGCATTTTATAATGTAAATCTATATAGCCGCATAGTAAATACGTTATATTTCATGTAAGGATGGATTGTATAATACAAATGGTAGCATTATTTGAAAATAATGACTATAAATGAAATCTGCATCCATGTAGAATACCAGCATGTCCTATTTTAATTCAAAATATGAAATTGTAAACAAATTTCAGCAGTTTTCTGACCTCAGACTGACTCTTATAAAATAATTATTGGTCCGAATTAACTAAAACTGACCATATCAGCAGTTTATTATGTAAATCTATATAGCCGCATAGTAAATGAGTTATATTTTCAGGTAAGGATGGATTGTATGATACAAATCATAGCAATATTGAAACATAAAGACTACACAACATTGTTCGCATCAATTTAGAGTGCCAGCATGTCCTCATTTTATTTAAAATATTGAATCGTTCACAAATGTCAGCAGTTTTATTACCTCAGACTGACTCTTATAAAATAATAATTGGTCCGAATCAACCAAAACTGACCATATCAGCAGTTTATTATGTAAATCTATATAGCCGCATAGTAAATGAGTTATATTTTCATGAACGGATTGATTGTATAATACAAATGATAGCAATATTGGAACATAATGACTAAAACAATGTGTTCGCATCAAGTAAGAGTGCCAGCATGTCTGTTTTTTATTCAAAATATTAATCGTCAACAAATGTCAGTAGTTTTCATATCTCAGACTTACTCGTATCATAAAGTTAATAGTCCGCTTCAAGAAAAACTGACCATATAAGCACTTTATTATGTAAATCTTTATAGCCGCATAGTAAATGGATTATATTTTCACGAAAGGATGGATTGTCTAATACAAATGGTAGCAATAACGGAACTTAATGACTAATGCATGTCACATAATCTTAACCGTAAAAAGGCTACAATCAATGCAATTTGTAAATTGAAAATGTATGTAGACAATCAGGTTTTGAAAGAAATGTAATTTTTAAATTTTATTACAAGAATGGCAGAATTGAAAATTAAGTTTGAAAATGATTATCTTTTGTTAAATTTTTAAAACCATCAGTAAAGTTGTGTATTTTTGTTTTGATAATTGGATTACTTACTTTTAAATATCATTATTGTATGTTCAGTTAGCATAAACACGCTTATAACAAACAGGAATACGATACAACGTAGTGCAGTTTTGTTTCCAACTCTGGAATATAATAAATGTCAAATTATAACTCTCATTTTATTGTTGGAAACAGTGAGTTTAGTTAGTTAACATCCGATCATACTTTCACTATATGAATCAAACCAATACAAAGATCCTATAATGGATACGCATATAATGTACACAATAATGAATCATAGCCATTAATCAAATTATGTTTTTTGTTTATCATTCATATCAGAATATTATGAATTACATATATATTTGGTAAAATCACTAAACTAATGTTTTTGGGACTTGAACGCACTATCACTTGCCAATACATTATACCTGTGCACGGAGTCTTGAATGTGTTATGAGATTTCAACACCACCATTTTGTACGATTTAAACTTCAATGGATATATAATGTATAGAACAAATCTTCACGTTATTTTTCTATACACTATTTGCAAGCGCTTTGAACAGTGGCAGTATAATCAGTAAAATGATTTTGCTGTGTAATGGTAGAAGTTATTGGTAAATCGCGAGCAGTCTTTTTGTACCTTAGACATTATAATATTTTGAAACGTCAATATTCTCTTTGAATTTAACATTGTGAGGTATTTTTGGCACCGCAATTGTGAACAATTTGCAATGCGATATGTGTGTGAATTCACATTATTATAAGACGTGTCCCGTTACTTTTCTATCCCAAATTCATGTATTTAGTTTTGATGTTATATTTGTTATTTTCATCGGATTTTTTCTAATGTTTAGTTCGTTTCTGTGTTTGTTACATTTTAATGGTGTGCCGTTGTTCTCTTATATTTAATGCGTTTCCCTCATTTTTAGTTTGTAACCCGGATTTGTTTTTTCTATCAATGTATGAGTTTCGACCAGCGGTATACTACTGTTGCCTTTATTTAATAGCAAAACAATTCTGTACTTACCCCGGCAAAGACATGAAGTCACCGTGATTTATATACATACACTGGACATGAAAGAATGGATGCATCCATATCAATAACAGGTAATCAATGATGCATGAATTAGATGTGTGTACCATGGCACGAGAATAAACACACCCGACATTTATTTTTGAACAAATTAATCCCAGCAAACACAATCAAATTTTTTCAATTTTATTTAAATGTTGTAAATTTATGTCATGAAACTAATCGACCTTAATGTTTGAAAAACAAACAAAACAAGTGTATAGCAGAAAAAATATTGCAAACACATTTTCAAATATATTTCTTAAGATATTGTTAAGAAATATCACGATATAAAAGTCAAATAATTTGCCGGGGATGTTTTCTTTAAAATTCCTGCAAAATGTTTTCGTATTGATATAAATTCGTCTGAGTTTCCAGCTGTTTGATATAACAAATCATAAGATTAGTGGTAAAAGCCAATTCACATTTCAAAGTATTCGAAATCAGAAAGTATTTACAGATTTTGACATACATATCCAAACCAACTCATCATCAATAAGCCCTAATAAGGTATTTCTGTTCAACATTACCTTTAGTTCATGAAAAATGACAATGTGCGATAAGCATCAGAAGTATCAGAGAACAGAATATTGAATCAATATTCTCCGTTCAAATTAAATGTAATGTGGCATATTAAAGTAATGATTTATTTGTAAAGTCTAAAACCCCAATTGCGTACCCTTGCCAAATAAATGCCGTATCTTGACCATTTAGTACCTTTGCCATTTCGTATCTCATGGAATATCAACATGTAAACCATTTCGTACCTCAAGAAAGATGTATATATATGCCATTTTGTTCCTCGTGGAAGATTTGTGTATATACATTTGTTTACCTCATGGATGATTTGTATTTTTACCATTTAGTCCGTTGATCTTTCGCTGTGAGGCGGGAGAAGTCACGAGGAATGCATCAAATTTAGAATTACAGCACTTAAGAGATATTATATAGGAATAAAGCTAATAAACATGTTTTTTTTTTAATCTGTCCTACTTTTTTTTTTATTTAATATAATATTAAGTTCAAATATAACATGCATTATCCAGCGAGTAAGCCGGTTACAGTTCACATTTCTGCTGATAACATTGATTTTATTTACTTTGTAAACTTGTTTTTAAAGACACACGCCCTACTGGCGTCTAGAGATTGGCGAATGGTTTTAAGAGGATAGTATTCTACCTAATTGGATTAAAAATGTTTATTAAAACCACATGCTAATTGCGACGTGTGTCTAAATAATGGTCTACATCAATTTGATTGAATGTTTGACATTGGCGTCGTCGATAGGATCCGAGCATATATAATATTAATGTAGAACAATATATGAAACTCACCAGGTTTCTTCATGTAATACAGCTTCTGACAACGACCTGCTTTATTGCGGTGGACAGCTGTTACAGAACCTTGATTTGGTTACTGACGTTTCTCTGAATGATGATTTCCAGCAGCTATTTATTTATCAGGAGAATCCGGACGATGAGGCACCACAGGGAATATTAGCCTCGTCTACTACTAATGATGATTTTCTCATTTCAGAGGTTCAGGGAACAGGTATCCGACAACCAGTCATGACTATCCATGTACCAGGAGGGGGCGAACAGTTAAGCCTTCCGCTCGGTACACAGATTTCCAGTAGTTTCAGTAGCTACTTAGTGTAAATATTGTATATAATATTGGATTGTATATACTTACGTTATTTTATTGTATCTTGCAGTTCCTAAAATACGGAGGATGACGTTCTTTCACTTAGTGCTATTGGAGAGTCGATTGGTGATGACAGTTCTTCTATAGCAACAGAGCTTTCTGATATGATGGTCATTGATGAAGTTGGGTATGAAGACACCACCGACGAACCATCTGATAACCGTAAAGTGCATGACGAAGGAATCTACCAACAGTATGTTCATAATCAGAGATCTGCAGGGGCCCTAGGTCCCGCACCGTATACCGTTACTGCATCAAGTTCAGAAGAAATTGAAAGTAATTCAATAACCCATTTAAGAGTCGAACACATCAATGTTTTGTTTGTGGATTGGTTAACTCATGGCAAGCCGAGACGCCTTGTCTTGAAGACACATTTGCCTTGGTATTGGGAACTGCACATGACATGTTGGAGCTGTGAAGTTTAAGAGGCGCAAGCCGGTTCTTTGGCGCAGCGACATACAATGGAACATTAGGTAGAAAGTGCTGTATTTGACGAAGAGCATATGCATCTTTGGTGCCAGCTTACGTTGGGAACACTTTATCAAATAAGGTCAGGGTTGGAATGTTCCACTCTTGACGATCTCTTAGATTATCTTTTACAGAGAGAACTTTACATGTTCGTCAACAACCAATTTTCATCACAGGAGCTTCAACTTTTGACCTGTTGGGCCGATAATTACTGTCGTTCATCAGTGCCAACTTATATTTGCAATCCAACAAACCATCTCATTTGTATATTCAACTGGGAACTGATAGCAGTTTTCCTGTCCCGAGTCGGTTCAGTGAAACAAGAGATTTTTACTACAGAAACAACGCTTGACATATGAAGGTGCTAACATAGCTGAGCCAATTTCACAGTCAGAGGATCAACTTGCATTCGTGGATAGCTATTTCCATCTAGACCAAATACTCAGAAGGATGAGACTAAGAAACTTTCAACACTTACAAACATGTACAATCAGTATTGGAACATGGCTGCTCTCAATATTTTTATTATGGAGTTGCAAATTATGTTTTCCCATTAAGAGGGAACAACTGGGCTTCGGACGTTGGCTTTGCACGTGGTGTGTATGTCTTTTTCGGAAAACATCCACATATTACTGCAGAAGGCATATCAAAGAGGCAGATGATCAACTGGACTCATGACAGATAGCCATTTATGTGCAGCCATAGGTGCAGTAGGATTAGATTGCGGTGACGGTTCAGCCGCCACACGTACTTTAGAAATAATACTTCACCATGATCTAACTGACATGAAATTCTATCGCCACTATTTTGACGGGACTATTGAGGAGATGACTGCTTGAAACAACTACCAACTATAATTTTCGGTGTATCTGGGAAATTCATTAGGGACAATACCGGGTTAGAAGTAATTCTTAGGATTCCGCCACACTAGCTTGTGCTTGAGACTGATTCGCCGTTTTTACCCCGTTCGCATGGTCTCCAGTAAACCGCCCATGGAATCTTCCAGTGATTGGCAAGGCAGTTAGTCGATTGAGGAACATACCATTGTATGTGTTGATGTGGACCGTTAATGACATTGCTCTTAAATTCTTTCAGATGCCAAAACAAAGACAATAGTGTCGAACAGTAGCTATCCGTTTTAGCGCCTTGGGTTATGTTTACGAAGAGAAAGATACATATTTTGTTCCTGGGACCGTTTATCTTTGCGTATTTCAACTATACATCATATCGTATTGAATAATGTTTCCAGAGAGGAAAAGACATGTCTTATTCTTAAGTCCGTTTATTCTGTGTATTTTATGAACTATGAAACTTAACTGGTATTTAAAGAAATATAGAACTTTTATGGTGTGGATTTATGCATGGACTTTTGTGCAACTGTATGTGTAAAATGATACCACGTTTATTCCGAAATTACTATATGGATAACGTTTCACAGACAGTGCGTTATTTCTAGTCGTTTTATTTACCCCTGGTCTGTATCTACTGAGATGGGGCGATTGTGGTGCTGAACACCAATAAACAGTTCTGAACCAGTCCATGTTTTATATGGACCTTAACATTAATCCGTGACGTAGTACACATATTCTCACTCTCACCTTTAAGGTAGATTCATGGTATACCGCCTTCTTGGATTGTACAATCACAGTACAAAATCGGTCTAGTTATTTGCCTAAATCTGCAAATTTGGAGACAGATTTGCAATTCAATGGTTAGACTGTTTTTTTTCTATTTGAAGAAAACTTGTTAATTAATATTATAATTCAAAATATTTTAACAAATTTCGTTTTTTTTTGGTTTTAAAATCATTTTTTTTTCAAATGATCCATTTAAGGGGAGATAACTCTTTTAGTACAACATTTTTACTGGGCTAAAAGGGATTTTTAAATTTTTACTTCTAGCAAGAAAACAAGTTCGGTGACACCATGTTTTCTTTTTATTCTCTTAAAACATATTATGAAACCTTTCTTCACACAATTTATTCCAAAATTCTATGCCATATATTTTTTTTTATGCACAATAATGTGTTTTTTCATGAACAAACTAACCAAATTTTGGCAATTTACAACGACTCATAGCTTAAAAAATAGCACGGTGACCATATTTTTATTAAATTTTTGAAAAGAGCATAGTAAAATCTTCATTTTTGGGAAATCATAAAAAAATTCTGTCTCAAACAATGTATACTTCTGATCTACCTTAACCACATGTATTGACATTATTGATTGCATTGATTATTCTATCATAACTGTATTTTATGTATTATTTGCTGTATCACCTGAATAAACCTGGTGAGTTTTATATATTGTTCTACATTATTATGGTATATGCTCGGATCCCACGACAACATTAGCACCGATAATGGAATACTCATAAAACAACCCAAGTCAATGGCAACCACTGGTAGATTTCACGGGTAGTTTACCTGACAGCGTACGAACGGAAATTCTTGAGGTTACAATTAGTACTTCATGAAAGTGTAAAGTTCTCTCTCTGTAAAAGTAATCAAAGAGATCTTCAAGATTGAAATATTATAATATTGTGCTATTTTGATGAAATAAACCCAGCATAAACTGCCACCAAAGATGTATATGGTCTTCGTCAAATACGAAACGTTCTTCTCCATGTTCCATTGTATTTCGATGGATCAAAGGACCTGTCTGAACTTCACAGCTTCAGCATGTCGTGGGTGGTTCCCAATACCATGACACATTTGTCTTTAAGACGTGGCATCTCATTTTGTCCACACCCAAAACACTGATGTGGTCGACTCCAATGTGAATTTATTAATTTACTGTCGATTGCTGCTGAACTAAATGCAGTGACAAGAAATGCTGTTGGACCTGGGGCCCCTGTGGATCTCTGTTGGAAGACTCCTTCGCAACGGACTTCTTGCTTATCTGATGTTTCATCTGTTCTGTCAACGTACCTATTTTCATTAATGACCATTAGAAGGTATGTTGCTATAGAAGAGATTTCAATAGCAGTATTATTGACAATGTTTACATTGCATTGTGGTGTAACTTCCATGACGTGTGATACTCAGACAGGTAGGTGGTTCTGTATGGAGGGAGTATCATAATCGTTCTCAAGTAAGGATTTCCTTTTCATCGTTTTAAAAATAAATGAATTTAGAACAGATGTATTCATAAGCACTTTTAACAGAGACTGAACTATTCCTTCTATTAGTTGTGAAGGAATTGATTTTCTATTTAAAACAACGGTCGTGCTAACCGAGTCTACCATTGCGCTGCATACAAACAGACAATACAGGCCAAGGGCGATTGTACCGATCAAATATATATACGCTTAGTGAAGTGCCCTGAATTGGCAAAGATATCCGTAACTAGTTGATGTCCAGTTACTTTAAAAACAGCAGCAGTGTCAATGGTAGCCCTGCCTTGTATGGAATTTACAGCTACATGTATATCTAAACTTCTTCCAACAGTTTTAACAACAAGTTCATTATGACTTTCTTCCTCTTGGATAAAGCGTGAGCCTAGTGGCCTGACCCTGACATGTTTAAAGATTGGTCTTTTGGTGAGTACGAGGACGCGGTCTAAAAGTATTGAAGTATTGTCCTGTTCTTTACTAGAACTTGAACTATTTTGTGGTGAGGAGGAGTGTGAATTCTGAAGACTCCTGAATTTTAATTGTGACCTTCATGGAGTTGGTGATCTGACAGAAATTCTGTGAGGGCGCATTAAGGGGGAGTTGTAATATTATCGGTGCACCACAGGAGATAATTGTCGTTTACTACTTTCATCTTTTAATATATGGTTAACTACAGATATCAAGTCTTTTATATATGATTGTACCTTTTTCACTGTCTGACTTTTCTATGAGGCCGTGGGCCTTTGTGTACAATTATCCGAGTCGTTGATATATGACAAATAAATTGTCGTTTGAAATATGATTGAGGACTGCTAGCGTAAGTCATATTGGCTCCATAGCTGGCTTTCTAGGTAGGTAATGCACACTTGGTCCATTTTAATGCTTCACTTAAAGCTCTGTGATTTGTCTCTACTATTATCCGGGATACATCCTTCTGACGTTCCGGCTGAAGTATTCCCAAGATATATTGAAAGAATTGGTGAAGATTGGCACCTTCAGCGGTTAACGACTCGTACATCTTCTCCTGGTATTGGACTCTTTCGATTGGGATGGCTGTCGGTCATAAGAGTCCTCACTTGAAGAAGAGAAGGATTCCCTATGGCAGCATTTTCATTCTCTCCACTTGTGTCTGTCAGATGTAAGTTCACAGATGGTCTTAACATAAGTGTTGTTCACAGACTTGACATGGGAAAGACATAACAATTAGAGTCGTCAACTGTAATGATATTGCAGTTATGTTTGGAGTGTGCTTAATTGATCCCGAGTAGAAAGCAGGAGATGTCGATACAGCTGATCCAACAATGGGCTTGACTCTCGGAAGCAGGTTACTGCAAGACCAATTTGGTGACAATTTGGGTGCAGGGCAGTCTTCAACTAAGATGGGGTTATAATCTGAAGACGGCGCCAAAGTCCCCAAACCAGGGTGACCCTGTGAGACAAAATAATTTAGTTTTGTTTCATCGATTCTGGTTATGTAATGACCTGCGTCATATGAGGATACTGGTGGAGCCAACGGCCCTGTCCTATTGTAGACATTCTATCAAACTGGGTTTGTTTGGTGAATGTTGTGTGCGACTGAGCTTTCCCAATGTAAGGAGTATCCATAGGCTGAGCCACGGGCCCCCTGACCAACAGCAACTTCAGTGTTGGGTTTCTCATGTTTTTTGTTAACTACTCCTGCTGCAGTATCAAACTTGAGAGTGGTTTCTGCTGAAGCACACAAGTTTCCCTCTATGTTTTTGTTCATAAAGTATAAGTAGGTTCTACGGATAGGCGACACCATGCTAAAAGTCCTGATATGGTGTTGAACAAGCTGGAGTGCTAAAAACTTAGGTTGAGATCCAAATGGTTCCTCAATTTGCTGGTTTGTAAGTTTTATCAAATCGTTTTGCTTTTCTAGAACTTCATGATGTTCGTCCTCCAATAATGTTAACTGATTTTTGAACTGTGTTGTTGACCTTATCAACTGGATTTGTTCCATTTTAGTTTAGCGAGTACATGCGTCTGCAGTTGTTTCTGTTCTTTCTTTGTGTCAACTTCTGACAATTTTTTATCTTCCTTTTGAAGTCCTGAAGTAACATTGGACTTGTCCTGTTTGAATACCGGCTTTAAACTCACTAGATCATTATTTAGTTTCTGATTAAAGAAGAACATACCAGGTTCAACAAAATGTTTCTTCAAAGTTGATTTTGGCACACCAGTAATGCCAAATCAAATACTGTATTAAAGCCTATGAAATGTGAGGAATCCTTTTAAGTATTTAGCCATTTCATTGTCTATACCCTCAACTGATTGAAGTTGATCCAAAGTGGCATCCATAAGTATTATAGGTTTTGCCATCCTAAAAATTTGGTTAATTGTTCGGTTTAAGCTAGTTGTTATCTCAAACTTGTAGTATACTGTGTCGTAAGTATGTTGTCTAAGTACTGTACTTTGCCACTAAAGATCGGTGTTTGTCATCAACCACGATGCCTGAACTGTAGTTGTGCACGAAACGGTGTTTGTACTAAACCACGATGCCTGTACTGTAGTTCAACCGCGTTGTGGTTGATGATGCCAAGGTGCCTGTATTGCATTTCTGTCAAAGCATGCGCAGAAGACCAACTTTCGTCCTGCTAAAGGAGTAGGTTCAGTAAGACCCCTTTTCGGCCCCAAAATATAACAGTTTTACAAAATTGTGAAAATGTAGTCTTTTAGCTTTTTGTTGGAAAGTAGAATGCTTCTGCTATATAAATATGGACTGTTTTTGGCAATAAAATGCACATCTTTCGAGTACTAGCATCATGAAGTTATGCTAAATTACTGAAATCTTCACAATTTTAGCATTTTATTTAGATTTTAGACGGTTTCCGTCTTAAATGAAAGTGGCCACATTCGTGTTCATTCATTATATTGAAATGTAAGTTGTATTTAATGATAAAACATAACATATATAAAGGTTGAGGATGAACACGGATGCGGTCACTTTCATTTTTGACAAAAACCATCTGAAAAGTGGCATATTTGATAGATTTTTCATATTTAAGCTTGAATCGGAGCGTTTTTAATGAATAAATCAGTTAAAATCTGTCACCTAAACTAAACTTAAGTGTTTAAAAAGTGACTAAATTCTTTCGTTAGACGAACCCGAAATTTCAGGCAAAAATCGACCCTTACCGGACCTACTCCTTTGGACAAGGTACAGCTAATGGCTATTCAAAATGGCGACTCAATAAAACGAGAAACTAGACAAGCATTAAATTTCAAACAGTAAATCTAATTGCCTAAAAAGGTACTTAAACTTTCCAAAATTGATGATTGCCTCTAAAAAGCGTCATATATTCTATGCGACAAAATTTTCACAATGAATGTATGACTTGTTACAAATTTTATATATTTATTACCACAGTGTAATGTTTTAAACGAAATAATATTGCTAAATGTTTACTGTACTGCATTATCTGTTGTTATTTTCGATAGTTGGAACACATTTTTTTTTGGGGGGGGGGGGGGGGGGGGGGTCATTTATATTTTGAACGGGTTTGTGTTGCACAGTCTTTAGTTTTTTGTGGGGTTCTTGTTGCAGTCTAGTTTTTTGTGGGGTTCGTGTTGATCAATCTTCAGTTTGTTTTTTGTTGGGTTCGTATTGTACAGGCTAGTTTTTAAAGGGTTCCTGTTGCACAGTCTGGTTTTTTTTTTGGTTTCGTGTTGCACAATCTTTAGTTTTTGTGGGGTTAGTGTTGCCCAAGCTTTATTTTTTTGAGGGGTTTGTATTGCTCTTTGTTTAGTTTTCTATGTTGTGTATGTGTGGACTATCGTCGTTTTCTTTAGTTTAATTGTTCCTTTGGTATCTCCCGCCCGTATTTTATCTTAGAATACAGAACATTTTAAAAATGATGTATTCTGCTTAATATGTTTTTGTCAACAATAATTACTTGCCATAACTTTAAGGAGAAACTACTTAATGTTTTTTTGGTTGAAGGGGAACATGTTAGTCTTATAATACAAGCCTTCTTGTGTTCAAATCGTCTTCATTCGATTTTTTTTTTATCGAATATTATTTTTAATGGTTCGGCATTGGTATTAAAAAAAAACCAATAAAAAGCGTCGAATAAGGACAACATAAACCTACGAAGGCTTATATTCTAGGACTAGTGATAATGTGTAGTAGATCAAGATTGTTCCCGTTAAAAATTCTTCCCAGACTTGTATGCGCTTTGAAGCTATCTTGTAGTCGGCTCGTGTTAGATGTTTTTACCATGATTTCTGGTCCTGTCTTTTTTATTCAAGTTCAATCCAAGTATCCAATAATAATCAGCCCAATTCTGTGTCTTATTTTTAGGAGGACATTGTCCCATTTTGTTTGGAAGACATCACTCATTTCAATGGCCCCTAAGAGCCTTAAAACAAAACAAACAAAAATGTCAATGGTATACCTAGTGTGCCCCTGTCCCTAAAAAATTTATACTGTTGAACTTATTTTAAATAAAGCTAATACTAACAATGACCACTGCCCTTTCCTAGTTCTTGATATCTATATCATTAACGGGAAGCTTAATACAAAAATTTATGATAAAAGAGATGATTTTTCATTTCCTATCGTTAATTATCCATTTTTAGATGGTGACGTTCCCTCTGGCCTTTGTTAGTCTTGTTTGATTTTTATTTTAATTTCTTGTGTATAATTTGGAGTTTAGTATGACGTTCATTATCACTGTACTAGTATACATATTTGTAAAGGACCATCTGAAGGACGCCTACGGGTGCAGGAGTTTCTAGCTACATTGAAAATCCATTAATGGCCTTCGGCTGTTGTTTGCTGGTCGGATTTTTGTCGCTTTGACACATTCCCCATTTCCTTTCTCAATTTTATTTTTTACAGAGTTTGTCTTTATAATGTAGTGCCGTGTGGAGACAGTAGAGTGCCTCCCCGTGCTTAAGGTTTATGCTCTTATATTATACTAGATTATTGAGTGTGTGTTCGAGCGAGAACTTCTGTATGTTTATTACTTTAGGAATATTTATCAAAAAGTAGTATTTTAATATTCAGCCTCATTCATCAGACGTCAGTCGCTACTTTGCTACCTTGATATACCCTATATTTTGTTATTAAATTTGTTGGGTAATTTATGACAAAAAGCGTTTGACCTCTTTAGGCGAACAGTTTTCTCATTTTTACATTATTCAATTTACTGTGTGCTGGTTCATATTCTGGACGCCAGTCTTTGCTCCTTTCTTATAAAATCCACATACCAAAAACAGCTATGAAGCTTAGAAATGGAAAAATATTAAATACTAAACTCGTTCAAAGGGTATCTACACGTCTCAATATTCAAAAGTGTTTATCTAAAAATACTACCATGGCTAACATTTTTAACAATAAAAATCGTGGTTACCCTTCTATCGAGAAGTGTCATGCCAACAAATGACTTACATGTCCCCGTCTTTCCACCAACAATACGGTAAGGTCCACGTTAAATGGTCGCACATTTTCTTTAAATTTTGAAACTGATATTACTTGAAAAATAAACAGTATTATTTATTTACTCACATGAAACAAACCGGGATGCGGTATTCAGTACATACATTGTAGGTGAAACTGGACGATATTTATCTAAGTGCACGCAAGAACACCTGTATCGTTTTAAAAGACCCAATGAATTCAAAAGTATCATTTATCAACATCATAAGAAGCACAATCATCCTATCAGATATTTAACAGTTCAACCTTTAGAAGTAGTAAATAAGCAGCCTGGTGAATCTCATTCAAAGTTTGTACGATCACGGAAAATAATTGACCTAAATTGGATTAAAAAATTACAGACAGTCTACCCTCTCGGTCTTAATGATAATATCATGGAATTGGTAATATATCAAGAACCGATTCTGCTAACATTTTGGATATAGTTTCTAAAACTGTCCGTAAAAATCGTTCTCATGGACGTAGAAAAAATCGCAATCAAACAAAATTTCGGACCAACTATACAAAATTTCGGACCTAATTTCTTTTTCGAAAAACAACGGCAGGCATTATCTGTTAACCAAGCTCTGTTCTTTACCTATACATAAATTAAATAAAATTTTAGAGTATTGCAATGCAATTTCAAACCGAGTCCCAAGTATGAAATTGTTCAAATTATAATGGCATATTGTTATTCTAAACTGTTTCCCAAAAATTGATTGCTCTGAAGATCATAAAAAAACATTTTATTAAAATAAAGTATGTCAAGAAAGGTTTTGATTTTGTAAATATTGCCGGTATTTTTAACGACTATTCTGTTTAAGAACAAATTCCTGGATATTTTGATAATACTGAACTCCCTCTTATTTGTTATATTACAGGAAATCTACCCGGAAATATGTGTTTAATTATAGCCAATTGTGTAAAGATGTAAATATCATTGAAAATACACCTAATGTATGTCTTGTAATTGCAGTAATTCCGAATACACTTATGGCCCCATTTCCCATGTCATAACAGGAAACCTTAACATCGTTCGCGACCGAGAGTTAAAATCTCTCCTCAGTAATGGACCTAAATATCGTCCCCCGTCAATTATTAATTGGAATGAGTGTCGTAATATCATCAACGACTCACTCCGAACCTACAGTTTGAAATGGGTAAAACGGGAAAAAGCTGACAAAAAAATCTTTGGACTCTTTTTTTAATTCAGTAATGAAGATATTTGATATTCGAATACAACATTTAAAAGAACATTTTACTCTTAGCAACAACCATAAAAAACCTATTTCGCGCATCAAACATAAACTAAAAGAACTAGCCAAGGAATTTGTTTTTGTCCCGGCTGATAAAGCTGCTAATAACATCATTATTGTTTGACGTAAATTTTATATTAAGGTTCTGCAAAAGGAAATCACGAATTCACCAACATTCCAACTGACTTCATTTTCAGAAAACGACATCTGTAACAAACACAAACTCTTAGCTACTTCTTTACAAGCAGAACCAAATACAATGAAAGTCCCAACTATGTACTGGATTCCGAAGCTACACAAAAAAACCTTACAAATATAGATTTATTTCATCTTCAAGCCATTGTTCCACTATTAAATTGTCTATTCTACTTACTAGTACAATTTGTACAATACAAAACCTGATAATAAATTGTTCAAATAAGGCCTTTGAAAATAGTGGAATTAATTACTTTTGGAGTGTCAAAAACTCATTGGAAGTACTTGATAAATTGCATGCATATATTGGTGATTTTGAATCTGTTCAAAGTTTAGATTTTTCTACCCTATATACCACTTTGCCTAATATTCTTATTAAGAAAAAAAATCACATCACTAATTAACTAGGCATTTAAAAAGTCTGAATGCGAGTACATATGTTCAAACTCTTTTAGGTCATTTTTTAGTAGCAATAAACAAAAGAACTATGTCAACTGGACATGCTTTGATACTATACATGCGCTTGATTTTTTACTTGATAACATATTTGTTCTCTTTGGAGATTCCGTATATCGTTAAGTTATTGGAATTCCAATGGGGACTAACTGTGCACCACTTATTGCGGACCTGTTTTTGTATTGTTATGAGTTACAATTTATGACTAAAATTAGCAAAGACCCATCTAAACAACATTTGATACAAAAATTTATTTGGATGATATATTGGCTCTCAATAATGACGACTTCAGTATGTATACTAAAGAAATTTATCCTGTTGAACTTACTTTAAATAAAGCTACTACTAACAATGACCACTGCCCTTTCCTTGATCTTGATATAAATATCATTAACGGGAAGCTTAATACAAACATTTATGATAAAAGAGATGATTTTTTATTTCCTATCGTTAATTATCCATTTTAGATGGTGACATTCCCTTGTCACCATCTTATGGTGTTTATGTATCTCAACTTGTACGATTCGCTCGTGTATGTAACAACGTATTAGATTTTAGCGAGAGAAATTTATTTATTACTGAAAAATTATAACACCAGGGTTTTCAATATCACAAACTAGTCAAAAGATTTACTAACTTTTATCATCGGTATAAGGAAATAATTCGTAAATAAAACTCAACATGCAGACATCTTATACGTTCAGGTATTTCACATCCAATCTTTTATGGTAATATTCTTTACAAAGCACAAAAATGTCAGTATTTACCTCAAAAGCTTACAAAACCTTTAAACAGACTTATTAAGAAGGGATATAGTTACGATACTGTTGTCAGATTATTAAAGATTGCATATTTTGGTTTTAATATTGATTCACTTATAGGGTCTTTGCATCAGAACTAACACATTTATTTAAAAAAAACACAGTTGTTGGCATGACACGGGTTATGTTCTTCTCATATATTTTATGAAAGTATGATACTAAACCACTAACGGGAGGGATTGTGCCTGATATTCATATGATAAAGACAGCATATTTCAATCAGTTTAATTGAGATCTGGAGCTGGCATGTCAGTTAACTGCTAGTAGTCTGTTGTTATTTATGTTTTATTGTCATTTTATTTATTTTCTTTTGTTACATCTTCTGACATCGGACTCGGACTTCTCTTGAACTGAATTTAGTGTGCGTATTGTTATGCGTTTACTTTTCTACATTGGATAGAGGTATAAGGGGAGGGTTGAGATCTTATAAACATGTTTAACCCCGCCGCAATTTTGCGCCTGTCCCAAGTTAGGAGCCTCTGGCCTTTGTTAGTCTTGTTTGATTTTTAATTTTAGTTTCTTGTGTATAATTCGGAGTTTAGTATGACGTCCATTATCACTGTACTAGTATACATATTTTTAAGGGGCCTGGTGAAGGACGCCTACGGGTGCGGGAGTTTCTCGCTACATTGAAGATCCAATGGTGGCCTTCGGCTGTTGTCTGCTCTATGGTCGGATTGTTGTCGCTTTGACACATTCCCCATTTCCTTTCTCAATTTGATATTATATTCACAAGTTTCTAGTACATGATAGTCTCTTATTGTAAACTTAGAGTTTGAAGTATAATATGGGGCTTTCATTACTGCTTAAATCATTGTGTTAGTAATCTTTAAGTTTTTGGATTTTGTACCATTTTTTAAATTTAGTTTTGATGTGTTCACTGATTGACAAAGACTTGTCATTACACATGGAATAAAACACATCGGTTTCGAAACAAAGATGCAGAGCATATCCAATGAGACTATATCGTGCTTTTGTTAGAACTTCTTTTCATATTTTCTACTATTAATTATATCAAATTGGAGATTTATGAAAACTTACTTTGAATGATGTCTTTATACTGAACCCATTGGATGTTGGATGTGTACCGATTGATATTTTTGTCTAAGATACATGTTTTGTTTTGTTATTGTTATTGACTTTGAGCTAGCTTTCAGTAACTTCGTTTACTAACAAATCTGTTTTTAGTGAGTTTTTAAAATTTTGTATGAGGGAGGGATAAATACCAATCCACGTCCGGTCTGTAATTCGTTTTTGTTTGATGTTTTCGGCTTAGTATCGATATAATTTACTCATTAGAAAGCGATACATAGGGATAATTTTCGGCATATATGACATTGACAGCGACGATAATGGCAGCATCAACATTTCTTAAGTTTTCTGCTCAAGTATGTTTGATAGAAGCTGATTATGATAAATAATTGATACTTGATATCAAGTTGCATTGCTGTCGTTACCTACCAGGGTGACGACTTTTTAAAGACCCTGTTCCATTGGACACAGTCAAGTGACTTTGAACTAATCCGTAGGTTAGTTTAATAGGATCTCCTTGTGATATATCAATGATATTAAATATCAGGTTGCATAACTATCAGTTCATATCAGTTTGGCGAATGTTTGAGATCCTGCCCTTACGTCATAGTCTTGCTGCTTTCACTAGGTAAGAAAGCAATAGCAACATGCATTTTAAAGTTTTAAACAAAAACATGGTTGCAAAAAACCTAATCAAGCATCGAAGCAACACCTGTTCTACACCCCAGTGGTATTTTGATACTAATTCGAATAACTAACTGTTAAGATGTTTATTTTTATTTTGTCCCCAGTATAAAACAAACGTTAAAATAAATAAATGTGTTCGACATGTGACAATGTCAAAGATAAAAGCAAGAATGTTACCACAAAAAAGTTATTTTAGCCCAGTAAATTTAACTCTACAATCACTAAACCTGCAACTTATTGCAACACAAGGTTTTGTTAGTGCAAATTATAATTTAGACTTGTACTAACAACATACTTAAAATATACATATGCTGTTTTTGGAAAAAAGTGCAAAAACTGGAATAAAAAAGTGTTATATATGGTTAAGGTAGATAGGGTGTCTTCTTTCATCTTGGATTTTGAAATACCAAGAACATTCTGTCTAGATCTTTAATAGAATGTGCAAATTTTGAGAGTAGTAGGTAATTGATGTGTAAGAATTTTCATTTCAATATAGAAAATGACATGTTTTATCATATTTATTGTTCTATTTTACAAAAAACAGAAAACCTTTGTTTGATTAATTTTTTTCCAACTTTAAAACATAAGGGGAGGCAACTCAAATGTAAGGGCAGATAATTCAGATAAAGGTTATTTTTACAATAAAATGTGTTAGGATTTTATTTATTTTATTATGTAGCGAGAAAACGGGTCAGGTGACCTCATTTTTTCTTTTTATTATCTGAAAGTATACTATTAAAGCTATCTTCTCATATCTTATCTCAAAATTATATGATGTAGTTTTCGTTTTATGACACAAAATTGGGTTTTCCATACATACATGGCCTCAAATTTCAGGTTCATCTAACGAAAGATTTTGACCACTTTTTAAACACTCAAGTGTCTATTTTATTTGAATTAATTAGTTAATGTGAAAGATTTTAACAGATTTAGTCATTAAAAACGATCCGATTCATGCTTAAATATGAAAAATCTACATAATATGCCGAAAAATGTCACTTTTCAGATGGTTTTTGGTAAAAATGAAAGTGGCCGCATCCGTGTTCACCCTCAATCTTTATATATGTTATTTTTTATCATAAAATACAACTTATATTTCAATATTAAGGATGAACACGAATGCGGCCACTTTCATTTTACACGAAAACCGTCTAAAATTTAACTAAAATGGTAGAATTATGAGGATTTCAGTAATTTAGCATGACTTAATGGTGCTAGTACCGGATATATGTGCATTGTATTGTCAAAAACAGCCCATATTTATGTAGCAGAAGCATTCTACTGTCCAAAAATTAACTAAAGGTTTACATTTTAACAATTTTGTAAAACTGCTATATTTTGGGGCCAAAAAGGGGTCTTACTGAACCTACTCCTTTTAGTTTTTACTCGAAATAAAAAATGTTGTGCTCGAAACACAATAAACAGTGTTTTGATTGGTTGATTTTTGAAACATTCATTGAAATAAGTACGTCATGTGCTAGTACTCATTGTAGCATGATATGATTCATTATTTTATTGTTCAGAAATTGCAGAGTGAGTGATTAAAAATGATTGAGTGCTGTTATCTCCTCATTATATGAAGTTCGTGTGACTTACATCATTGGAATGCAAGGCTGTCTTTAAACTGGTGAGTAGTCATACGTTATGTCTTAGTATCGACAACTTTCTTCATAAATTCAATACACTTCATTTTCCTTATTAAATTATATTGAAACTACTTGGCACACACAATGATTTGCGTATATAATGTTGTTACCTTTGGGTTTTTGTGTTCATCAAAAGAATTTGTTTACAAACAATGGAAGAAAAAGATGAAACAGTATAGATGTTCCTTTTATGCTTAGTGACGACAGATTTAATGTCATGCCCTTTTCAGTTGCATTCTGACCTTGTTTTACGGAATAATATTTTTTCACAATAACATTGTGAAAAGGAATCATTGGTAATGGTTAAACTAATGTTTCACATGGCTGTGATAATTAATTGGAGAGTGCGTGTTTGTACACACATGAAACTGATTAAGTCCCACCAACTTATGTTTCTATTAATGGAGTTCGCAGTATTGTTTAGTATTGTTGATAGGTCATGGTTTCATTCATTAAAATATCTTATACACATACTAAATCTACGAGTTTGACTGTCCCTCTGGTATCTTTCGTCCGTCTTTTACAACAAAAGCATAACAAGTAATGTATTTGTACAAAATATAATAATGTTATTCAAATACATTTTATCAGACTTGCAACGTTAAGCAGGTTTCTTTAATAGCTACTACTCGCAAACCACTGAGATAACACAGTATATCTTTGATATTTACATCTCTCAAACTATTCAAATTGAAAAAAAAACCTGTTTGTTATACAGTCACCAGGACATGCAATCATACTTACAGGCAAGTTGATGATTGATCCGTGATTAACAGAGATCGTGCACTGCATGCCTTTGTGAAACTTGTGTGTGTCGTTTGATCAGATTGTTATGGAATAATTTCGTGAACGAATTTTACAGAACGAGTGTCTGTTTCAGCTTTTTGGACATAAATCGTGTTTTATTTTCACAGTACTAGGTCTATTTTCAACAATTTTTTTGTTTACGATTACAATATGAACAAAACAGCTAAGGTATACCAACACTTACTATTTCATCAACATTTTTAGTTTCCATGATAAATCAGACGTGTTTTACCACAAAGTGAACTGCATGTTTGCATAATGTGATGAATGTGAACAAAAACATACCAAAGTGTCTCTCAGATTTATAACGAAAAACCAAAACTCGACTGACATTACTAACTTTTTTCTTCTCTTTTGCAGCATAACAGTGAAAAAAACATGATTGGTATAACTTGGCAGAGGTTATTACGACGCCGTTGTCTTTCTGTCGATCGAATATATAGAAATTTACTGGTGACAATATGTGTCTCATTGTGTTTTATATGTTTTATTTTATTCAAGCAACCAGTAAAATTGATTCATAATAATTGCATTTATTGTTCTATTTCAAAAAACATTTTACAAGACATTGTTCACGACATTTACACAAATGGATCAACTACCAAACAAATAGTTAACCCAACCAATGTAGAATATATTCATAAACCATTGAATATGTGTGACATGCATAAAGGACCAGAATTTTTGTTAGTGCTTGTGAAATCATATGCGGCGAATATTGCTCAAAGATTGGCGATAAGACAAACATGGGGAAATATATCAAATACTCATATAAAGGTTATATATCTTCTAGGATATTATAGTGTTGTTCAGAAAATGATTGATTTAGAATCTTATACATACAAAGATGTGTTACAGGGACATTTTGTCGACATTTACGATAACAATATGAACAAAACAGCTATGGCCTACCAGTATGCGGTAGACAATTGTATCAATACTCAGTTTCTGTTTTTCGTAGATGATGACTTCTTCGCTAACATTTTCAAAATACAAAAGTATTTAAAAACAATACCTTATTCTCACAAAACGAATCTTTATTCCGGTTTTATTATAAAATATGGGCAGCCATGTAGGAATAAATCTTCGAAGTGGTACATAAGTCGAGAGGAATATCCGTATGATATTTTCCCGACTTATCATGCTGGTGGCGCTATTCTTATATCGATGACTGTAGCTAAGTTATTGAAAACAGCATTCCCGTATGTAAAATATATTCATATAGACGATGTTTATCTTGGAATTGTAGCTATGAAATTGGACATCCCATTGCAAAAGGAGGAACGATTTGATCTTTTTTATACTCCACCTTTGCGACTGAAAAATATTTTTGCATCTCATGGCTATGGAGACCATCGACAAGTTTTAAAAGCGTGGGATTTATTTCTAGCTACAATTTCTATAAATTCGTTCACGGATCTCCATTAACAACAGCTATACGAATCATGATAACGATAACCTAAGGTAAAACATTTGATTTTGAATTAGGCATTTGTTTAGAATATTTACATAAATTTGTGAATGGTATTCGTATACATTCAGATCTAACTGTAAACATTTCTTAGTATGTGATTAATGGGAATTCAATTTTGAAATCAAGTTGTTAAAGTTGGTCAAATCAGGTTGAAAAAGAATACTAGACTGCATACTGGATCTCACAGCAAGTAAAGCACTCACTCAGAAGTCCACTGTGAATGAATTTTCCATACTAGTGTTAGCTCAGGATACAATTCGAATATCACGGCCCAGGCCATGTGTAGATTTCCAACAATCTATGGCTTCCATGAATTATTTCGATTCTAATAGGACAACTACGTTCATTAAAAAACTGAAGCGATGGTAGGTATGCTGTGTGTGTGGCTGTTTTTTTATTTTACTTCCGGTTCGATAAAGCTCAAACATTCATAAAATCTGGAGCTTGCATGGATTGTTTCGTGAATAACAGTTAGAAAAAAATCTGTTTAATTCATAAATTCTCAAACCCAACATTTGCAATTTTTAATTTACATGTTTTTCTCAAAAGCTACCGTCAAATCCAAAGTTGACATTTCGTAACTAAGGAGCCGCCATGTTGACTTGCTGAAATCAGTAAATATGCGAAAAATGCAATAGAATAGAAAAATAAAACAAAACCTACCTTACAAATCAATTTTAATACAAAATTATACGAATTTCGATGGTTCACGTATCAGAAAACGTTCAACTGTAGCGTTTTCATTTGTATGACGTCATGTTTTGAAATGATTTAAATGCGTCAAAAACATTAAAAGACTTTCGCGGAATTTTATTTTATTTTTATTTTGTTGATTTCTCCGAGCTCTTGTGCATTTACTTCTTTTTATTATGCATCCGAATAAGAATAAAAGTTATTTTGTCTTTTTTTAACTGCAATTTAGAAAAAAATATATCGGCAAATGGTTTGCAAATAGGTTCCAATACATGTGGATTTACGTGGGAAGTATATTGTAACAGCCATTATTATGTATATCTCTGAGTCTGCGCTAAGTATAGATATATGGAGAATTTTATCACGGTGTTGTTTACAAAGCGAAAGAACCACGTCATATTAGAATGAAACATATAAAATTTTGTACAGTGTATCATTGTTAATGATTAAAAGTACCTGCTAAATATGAACACGACTTGTAAAGGAATTAAATAGTATTATAATCATCTTCGAATTAAATTAACGTTTTGGCAATTTGATTATGTTTACAGCGTGTTACTATTATTATCATCAATTAAAAAAACATAACTTATGATCATTATTTCACATCCCCATATAAAGTTTATTATCTTTTATGATAGTATAGTGGTGTCCAGAAATTGATTGATTAAGAATCTTACACATTTTGACATGTATGATAACAATATGAACAAAGCCGATATATGGTCTCTGATGCAAGATTTTTTTTAATTGTTTATTGTGTTGTGTGGCTATAAACTAGATTTCAGTAAAGGCCTTCTAATATTAAAACATTCTGAACACACGCACTTAACATGCACAAACGATACACGCACAATGAATTCATGACAAATGCATCATAAATGAAAAATCCACCATTAACGCACGATGAGAGATGAGCGTTACACGGCGGATTAACGCAAAATGAAGAATGAAGGATGACAGATGAACGCAAAAAAAACACGGACAGGGATTGTTTTATTGACGAATGAACGATAAGTACTTAAAACACGAATCGAAAGGCGATTTGTTCTAATATTTAAACTGTATAAAGGTATACCAATTTTCGATATCGCACTTTTAGTGGCGGCAATTTGAATAGCAACCCATGTCGTTCAAAGATTAACTGTCGTATATTTTGTTGGTGTACCTCCAATTTAAATGAGTGTTGCATTATCATAATTTAGCAAGATATAAAGTAAGATAATTAATTTATTTATAAGTTGTTAAATTTTTAAAGAGGTGTGGATACATCCATTTTTTAAAAGGGGGTTCTCAACCAACGAACAGCACGAACCAAAAAAACTTTGGATGAATTCAGATGTTCCAGATTGATGCGCAGTTCCGGCCTCTTGCAAGATACACATAGTGTTGCTATTTATAAATCAATTCCGGTGAAAGGGGAAAAAATTTATGACAATTCAATGGAGATCATTTTATGCAGTTGAAATAATAATATATTATTTAATTATGAAGGTCAAGATATGCTGTTTTCATAAAGTAACAGAAATGAATATGCTGCAATTAAAAGTGAAAAATTACATATCTTGGTGAACAGAAAAAAAAACCACTTGGGCAGTTGATAATTAAATTTTAGAAATGTCAAAGTAGAAAAGAAGGACGAAAGATACCAGAGGGACAGTCAAACTCATAAATCGAAAATAAACTGACAACGCCATGGCTAAAAATGAAAAAGACAAACAGACAAACAATAGTACACATGGCACAACATAGAAAACTAAAAAATAAGCAACACGAACCCCACAAAAAACTAGGGATGATCTCAGATGCTCCGGTAGGGTAAGCAGATCCTGCTCCACATGTGGTATATCAAGTTTCATACCATCTTGTTTTGATCAATATTGTCAGAAAGTATGATTTTATGTTGATGGGGTTGCTGACCGGCCTAATTAGAAACTACTGTAATATCTAGCTAGTCAACACTGAGGTTGTGAGTTCGAATACCGCTAGTGCGGGTGTAATCGACTCCAATCTTAATTGACTAGGATTGTCAGTTTTACTATCGAAGGTCGATGGTTTTCTCTGGGCACTCCGGCTTCCTCCACCAATAAAAACTGGCCGCCACGAAATAGCCCTGAAGCGGTGCTAAAAATGGAGTTAAACCATTAAAAATCAAATCAAATGTTTACAAAAAAGAAATAGATATAATTGCTCGACTTGAGTTTTCATGATTCGCATAAAACATTTGCAAATTTTTTTTTTTTTTATAACATTTTTCAATTGCTCGCTCGTCCAAATTTCTGGAGTGGAAAAGTCCGTAGAACAAGAAAAATACATTAGTGTGGTCTTATTTTAAATACAAACGGAGAAATAACTCTTACGCAGAGTAGCCAGGTAACGACTGATTTGGAAACAAATTTGGTTGGATTCTTGTACGGTTGCGAAGGATTCGAGATAACAAACAACCAGTGTTTTGGAGGTAACTCATAGAAATACGTGTTCGTTAGGCAGTGTCAGACTAAAGAGCTCATTAGCTGTCAATATCATATGCCAAACATATAAGCGATATCTTGCGATAGAAATAAATAGCATAAGAAAAAACTTTGGAGGAATGAAATAAAATTCAGTAGGTTTTCCACGAAAAAGTGGAAAAACCTAATATTCATAACACATAAATAGTTATCAAAAGTACCAGGATTATAATTTTATACGCCAGACGCGCGTTTCGTCTACATAAGACTCATCAGTGACGCTCAGATCAAAATAGTTAAAAAGCCAAACAAATACAAAGTCTATCAACAAAAAAAGGGGAAAGACATAAATGATCAATAAAAATCCTACATTCCTTTTCATGGACAAGTTTTAACAGAATAATAATTCGAATAAATCTCATTGGTCTTTTCACGTCGAATAGGATGGTCTTATTTTTTGGTTGGTTACAAACGAGTGACTATCGTTAAACTTCGGCTTCAAGACACGATTATTGATAATCTGCCATATTTTCACAACACTGACCCATTGAAATATTTTTGGACGATTATATGAAATTTATGCGAAATAAATGATACAATCTTGCACAGAAGACTAAGTTTATGCTATATGTATGCATTGGTTAAAAAATTGAATTAACATTATTTTTCACCGGTCACTCGTTTCATATGACTTTACTCTAATTAAAAGTATGCAACAATAACAGAGGAAATAAATTAAAATAATGATATGGGCAACTGGATCGGACAAAACGTGATAAGGGGCGATAGTTTGGAAAAAGATACCCTGATATTTGTCTTTTCTTTTTGTCAATTATTTCATGTAAGCATGTACACAATTACAAACATTGCTGTGTTATATCAATTTCGAATCGATCAAAATGTAGAATATTTTTTGTTATAGATATACGTTTATGAACGTCATAAACCTTAAACATTCTAAATAAATCAATTGTCAGGTGTTTTCGATAGTTCAATGCAAATAATATTTTCCTTAGGTCATAAATGATAATGTGAAACTAGTTTTGAAGAACCTGTATAATATGAAAACAACTTGCAAATAGTTATCAAAAGTACCAGGATTATAATTTTATACACCAGACTGAATCATTATCGTAATGACATTTATCGACTTTTTTGACGACAAAGTATTGAAATTATTATAGTCAGTTGATAGTAAATATCTTATGATAATTATTTTACATCCTCAAATAAAATTAATTGTGTCCTATATTATTATGTTGTTGTTAGGAAATGACTCATTTGTATTCTTATACATAGTTATACATACACTCAGGTATTACATTGACACCTATGGTATATCAACACTTCCTATTTCATCAAAATGGTTCGTTCCCATGATAAAACAGTCGTGTTTAACAACAAAAAGAACTATCTACTTGCATAATGTGACGAATGTGAACCGAAATATACCAAAGTGACTTTCAGATTCAATAACCCGACAGACAATTCTTACTGTTTTCTTCTCTTTTTTTTAGCATAAAAGTGAGAGAAAAAACGATTGGAATTGCCTGGCAGAGAATATTACGTCACCTTTGACTTTCAGCCTATCAAATATATATAGAAATGCACTGGTGACAATATTTGTGTCATCGTATTGTGTATGTTTTTTTTTTATTCAAACAACCTAAAAAATGGTTCCTAATTATTGCATTTATTGTTCTATTTCAAAAACCTATTTACATGAAATCGTTCACGACATTTACACAAATGGATCACAGTCCAAGTATAAAAAACAAACAATATCGAATATATTCATAAACCATTAAATATGTGTGACATGCATTAAGAACCGAGATTATTATAAGTACTAGTGGAATCATATGCGGCGAATATTACTAAATGATTGGCAGTAAGACAAACATGGAGTAATATTTCACTTGCTCATTTAAAGGAGCGGTGAAAGATACCAAAAGGACAGTCAATCTCATGGAGTATATAGTATAAATTATGTATTTTATTTTCAAGAAACATACCCACCATGACTAAAAATAGGAGTAAAATGCTTTTTTTTTTGCTTATGAAGAAAATATGACAGATAAATAGAACATTTAAATGAAGTTTTTAAAAGCAATTCAGGCAATTAATTGAGAGCCCCTTGTTTTAATTGCTTCTGTAAGTAATACAGTCAAGGATATAACTCTATAGGATTATTACAGAAAATAACATACAATTGTTGTTGTGGACTAAAAAAAAATGTTTCAAAGGGACAATAATATACATCATTAGTTTTGTCAAAATATATACAAGTTCTATTAATATTACTATTGTCTTTATGTATACTTAACCATGTTAACTGTAGAAAGTTTTTTTTTAAATAACAAACATTTGTTATTACAGATTTAGAAAACAAATAGGATTAAAGAGTAGACAAGTCATGAAAGTATCTGTAATAACATACATGTAAGTTATATTAAAACCCTGTAGAGTCATATCCCAGACTGTAATACATTAATTTGAATTTATGACAACAGACACATGCAGGTTATACTGTTAGTAATATTTCAGAGTTTAACCTTGTTAAGCTCACCAATCATAAAAGAATAATTAATCAGGTCATTGTTGTCCAATGAAAAATTAGTATGAAAACGATGAAGAAAAAGTAAGGGAATGTTTATTTGTTAAACTTTTGACCGAGGTAATCATGGTAATAGTCATTGAAACTGTTGACTGGCAAATAGTCTGTGAAATGAAAAAAGCAGAAATATTTCATTCCTTATTATATATTATTGTATATAGAGAACACATAATGAGGTATAATAATGTAATGTAATGTAACTATAGTCATTAAATGATAGTTTTCACCCTTTTTAGGTCTAGGGCAAGAAATATAGAAGATAAAGAAATATGTAAACAGTTACAGTAGAAATGATAGACAAAACAAGATAAGCAGAAGACAACACTGCCTAAATGGTAAGGCCACTTCTATATAATAAAAGTGATTGCCCTTGAATGATGACTATTATAAAAAAAATAAGAAGATTCGGTATGGTAAATTCAGTGATCTTTCCACCAGAGTTCAATGAAGTGGTCCTGATGCAAGTGATTAAAGGCCAATGGTGGGCTTCGATCATGAGAAAACCGATTGTCCCCCCTTGTGTGGGAAACATTTGGTTGATTATATAGGGAATCACTGAAGCATGACTGGAGAGGCCCCCTTTCCCTTATGAAAAGTTCTGGATCCGCCACTGCCAAACTTTATGAGTCGACCGTTAAAGACCCAAACATGAAAAGATTTAAGCAATCCAAATTAATTCAAAACTAATAACAATTAATAAAAAAAATGTCTGTAAAAACTGTTGCAAGTTGCTCAACTAAAAAAAAACTGCAAGGCACTAAAACAACTAATATTAAGTCGTGGACACAAGGCACTGAAATAAGAAAACTCATAAGTAAGAATATCCAATAAAAGTTTATTCAAACGTTCATATATAACATGAAAGAATAAGCTTATTTTATATTGCTGTTATTTCTCCATTTATAAATGTATTTTTTTCATTTTTTGTATTTATAGGTCAGACATCTGGGTTTTCATGTTCATCAACAGGTCGATACTGAAGAGGAAACTTAAAGTTAATACTTTTCAACATTGTGTGCTAATTGGATTAATGTGAAATGAAATGTGTGCTTTCCAGGAAAAAAAATTAGAAAATTTCAACAAAATGGCTATAAAAAAAATGGAGTACTATCATAGATGCATAAGAACACAATTGTGTAAATGCAACAACCTACATATTCACTGAAGGATTAGTAAGAAATGTAGAAAAAAAATTGTTGTCGAAAAAAACAACTGCTTTATCTGTTTGTGTACATGGCTCCGTCATATCAAATATACGGCCAATGACAGAGGAAGATGTTTGAAGAACAGATTGCAAAAATGTTTTCTCTGTCAATTGAAGGAAGATGTCTGGTGGATGGAATTATTTATGTACTGAACTGTTATGTAGGTGATTGAATAACTGTACACAGCAGCTGAAACAGAAGAAAAATTAAATTAACATGAAAAGTGTTTATTTTATTTAATCTGCAAATATATATGAGTGCAATATTAATAACATCATAAAATGGTATGATATTCATAGCGTTTTGCTTTTTAAATGTATTGTATTAATCAACCAGACTATCATGACTTGTTTTTGTATTTTACTCATTAATGAAAATTTATTGAAGTTTTAATCATGTTAATTATCATTTGTATCAACAATGATCAATTATTCATACTAGAAAAAATTATATTCATACTGTTTGAACTGTTTTGAAATTTCTATAGAGAAAAAAAATAGCGGAAAACATTTCTTTTGGGGAAATTTGATGTACAAAAAATTCCTCAGAGGAAATTTAAAGAACAATGTTTTTCCATAGAGGAAATTTGTAGTCTTGAATTTTCCCTTAAGGAAAAGTATTTATCAAAAATTTCCACAAAGGAAATTGTAGTTTTCAAAATTTCCTCACAGGAAAAAGTATTTCCTCAAAGGAAAATTTGAAGCCACAAATTTCCTCAGAGGAAATAGAATTTCCTCAAGGGAAAATTTAAAGCCGCAAATTTCCTCAGAGGAAAAAGAATTTCCTAAAAGGAAAATTTGAAGCAGCAAATTTCCTCAGAGGAAAAAGAATTTCCTCAGAGGAAATAGAATTTCCTCGAAGGAAATATTCATGCAGCAAATTCCCTAAGGGAAATAGAATTTCCCTTGAGGAAAAAATAATTTCCCTTGAGGAAAACTGTTTTTCCTTAAGGGAAATTAAATTTCCCTTGAGGAAAACTACTTTTCCTCTGAGGAAATTGTTCAAAAAAGGGGCATAACTTTTTCAACAGTGGTGCTAGAGCCAAATTATTTTAGAACAAATATCAGGGAACCAATACCAACCAAGTTATCAACTTCATTTTGACTTGACTCCAAAAATTAAGGTGACAACTTTTGCACTCAGCGGAATTGCAAACTTGTCCCGGAGACTGTTACATGACCGGGTACTTGTACATCCCAACAACAAGAAAACACTAAGTACATATCTGAGAGCACTCGCAGTTAATGACAGCTAGTTCAAAGCCGATAACAACTGATACGAAAAATCATGCACCTATGTCTAAATAAATGTTTTCCAACCAACATCATGCTGGACATACATTTAATTGCTTTTATGCCGAAAATACAATGAAATTGTATTATATATCTCTTGTACATCTATGCATAAAAGAACGTTTTAAAAAATGATTCCTGATGAATGCACGTGTAATTGCAGTATTTCATGCATATTCAGGACAAAAACAAACTATGCCAATTATTCAAGAACAAATATAATTTGCCTCTTTTGAAAGATGCTGTGTTAAATAGGGCAGAAATATCTTGCCTTGCATCAGACTACCGATCATTCAGACCAGAAGGAGATATTTCAATGATTCTTTAACGTGCAGATATAGCGAAATTCGCCTGCTTGAAACATTGGATTTAACGTTACCTTTCCGATATGACGTTGACGCGTATTTATACATACAGCACAGCATATAAGTCATAGCAAGATTTAAATGAAACTTGAGGAAGGTGAAAAGAACTTCCCGTAACTTTTGACTGAAAATAATCTTTCAAATATAAAATTGTTCAATATTTGGTACATTTGTAAAAATATAAGCACGCAATAAGAAATAGGATTTCCTAGATAAAAATATTTTGTTTTTGCCGGTTATTGAACAAGTATTTTATTTTGTATTTTCATACGACTGACTTTTTTGTAGCCGACCACACGGTATTGTTTTTTTTCACGTTTTTGAAGGTGGTCTAAAAAAAAACAATGATGATTATCATGTTTTCATACAATGAATTGAGTGTAGGTCTCTATTTAATTGTACCACAGCGTTCCATATAAAAATTAAGGATGGGATTGATTATGGGAATTATGGTCCCAACAGTTAGAAATAATAGACCAAAACGGGACAATACCTTCCAATACTTTGTATAAATTGCTTATTTTATGACTAATTCCAACGCAGTCTTGCATTCTTTTGTTTCTTTTATATACTGATCCGTTTATTCTTTTTCGACTCTTTAAATTTCAAGAGTCTACCCCAAGTTGAAGTAAAGTAAAGTATATAGCCTTCCAAATACTTTGTTGATCCCTAACATCACTGAAAAGACATTAATTGCCGAAATCCCGATATGGTGTACAAATTTTTGCACGTCATGTTTTGTGGTATATTATCTGTTTAACAAGTTTATTGTTTTATGTTTGGTATGACATAAATATTGAGATCCATGTTGTAACATCAGCAGGTGATCAATGTGAATGGCAGTGAGCAGTGTTACAGAGCATTCTTTGTTTGACCTTGTAGGCGAGTGACTTTAACCATAAAATTAAATTTTTAATGCACCTACCTAACACACGACTAAATTATATATCATTTGAAAGCTACACATCTGTACTATCTGTTTTGCCCGGTCGTAAAAAAATCGTACGGTGCAATTTCCATCAAATCAAGATCAAAGGTGAAAGACGAATAAGTGCATATTTTCTAAGATTTCAGCCTGATTGCATAATATGACTTTTATATACTAAATTCACATATGCAAACAATTTAAACTTTTAGCAGAGAGATTAACAGTCATTATTCAAATGCATTTTTTAATACTTAAAGCGTCTTTTTGACATGTTTGACAGAGAGCACATGTTTCCTGAAATTCGAGTAAAAGTTAACAAAATGTGTGAAAACCCAAATTTTTCTTTCTGGAGCAAATGCTAATCAATTTAAACTAAGTAAAACCCTGTAATGACTATCAAAGAAGTTTTTGACATCATAAAATTTCCTAAAATTATGCTTACTTCTAACCAAACAGCAAATCATAACAACTCATACAGTTGCCCCAAATACCGCCATCTGCGTAAAAACAGCTTTTAAGCATTTCTTCCTATTTAAACATTGTATGTGGTCAATATAAGATTTAATAAACAAATTCTTAAGAATCTGAAATATTTAGAATAAAAAATATGTGTGCGAATCATCTTATTGCTTGAAATAAAGGGGATGAAACCAAGAGATTGCAATCTGCATTGTAACTACCAGACTGAAATAAACATATTTCGACTTTTCTAATTGTTTGATTTGTAGCTTCATTATAAATATTGATGTAGTGAAAAGACCTTTTATTTATTTAATGTGAATTGAAAATCTAGACCAAAATAAATAGAAAATAAATTGATGAAAATTGAAATTTCAAAGAATTTCAAAAACTAGTAAACACATTATAAAACTGGACTACTTGATCGCTTAAATTCTGTTGTTTATTGTTTACATGCATTAATTCATCAAATAAGAATAATTTTGAAGAAAAAATATCCATTAATACGCAACGATTTTAGTTTTTTCATACGAGAATGACTTCATGCAAAAGTTTCTGATGACGACTGACAAGAAGCTATCATTATCTTGAAACTTCACTTTCCATTATATAGATGATGTCATCTCACTGAATAGTGTAAAATTTGTGACAATGTTGGACTCGTATTTTCCATTGAAATTGAAAATAAAAGGCTCAACAAATATAGTTTACTCTATCACGTATCTTGAAATCGATGATGAGGGTTGGTTGAGAACAAGTTTTACGACAAAAGAAAACTTTTCATTTCTATGTAACAACATTATAGCAACGCCTGCATATCTATACTACTAAAGGAGGAGACCGATTTCATTGAGCCTCAACTCCTCTGAAATAAAGGCAACTATAGTATACCGCTATTCAATGGTCATCAATCGATTTACTAGTAACTGAAATAAATCCGGGTCACAAAGCAAAAACTAGGAAAACACATAAACTATAAGAGGATCACAACGATATAACAGAAACACAGAACTGCTACAAAAACAAACGCCAACATACAAAGAAACAGATTATTCGATACCAACTGCCATATGCCTGACTTGGTACAGGACATTTGAAGAAAAATGGTGGTTTAAACATGTTTTTAAATGCAAAGTTGAAATCATCCCTTTCAAAATTTCATGGACGCCACTACGAGTTGGTTGACAATTATGAGATATCTGTTTCGCCAGATGACGACTGATAAGTTCCATCGACGTAACTAAATTGCCGTCAATTCTGCCATGAATGTCACCAACCGAATTAGGCTTGGCACCGAGTTAGGAAATACTTGAGCCACAAGACGGGTAAAAGAGAGCCGTGGTGTAGTGGTTACTGCATCGGACTACTAACACAAAGGTTCCTGGTTCGATTCCCGTTCCGTGATGAAAATTTCAGGGACTGAATTTTCGGCTCTTCCTTGACACCATTTGTGAGTATGGTCTTGAGGAAACGATGAAAGTCCGTCGGAAGGGGACGATAAATGGCTGACCCGTGTTAAGAGAGAGCCATATCTCTTGCACGTTAAACACACCTTTGTAGATTTCGAAAAAGAGCAGGCTAATGCCGCTATAAGGCAGCACTCGCACCCGCAAAGCGAAAAGCGAATAATTTAAGTTGCAAAACTTGTTTCCAAATCCACTATAAATAAATATGTTTAAACTAAGAAGGGTGTCGCATGTAGAACATGATCTGCCTACCCTTTGGGAGCCCCTGAGTTCACTCAAAATTTTTTTGGAGGGGTTTGTGTTGCTCAATCTGTAGTTTAATATGTTGTGTTTTGTATACTGTTGCTTGTCTTGTTCGTTTTTTGCCCGGCTTTGCCAGTTCGTTTTTAATTATTTGTTTGATGTCCCTTTGATATATTTCGTCACTATTCAAGTAGTAAAAGGTTTAACAATTATAGATCAGTGTAGCTAAATGTATCATGATAACGATTTGGTTCTATATATATATCACCGTGAGCAAATTAAGTTATTTTCTTGGATATTTGTGTTATTGCGTTAATCTTCTTCACTTTACTTTGAGGTGTTTTTTTGGCCGATTTTCATTACTGCAAGTTAATGTCTTTAAAGTAAAATAATACCAAAGGGACAATCAACATCTCATACCATGAATCAAATAAAGTTAATTAAAACCATGAACAAAATAAAAACAAAGTCCAAGAGACGAACAACAGTTCAAAAAACACAGCATACCATGAAAACGAACACTCCTAAAACAGCGAATGATCTAATGAGGTCAGGAAGGGTATTTAACTTTTTCATTTTGTTATTTCACAACTGCTTATAGTGTTTTACATACACAATGACATGCATTTGTATTTTCTTATGTAGAAAATACTCAAAGCATCTTTTATTCAAATAATTAAAGCGATTAAACTTCTAAACACATTTAATATGACTTACTATAACATGATTTTAAACTAAATAAGAAGCAGCCGCATTTTATTTAGTTCGTTTACATCCTGCCTTAGACAACCAAGTGTTTCTAATGCCCGCGTCACACTGTCCCGATTTTTACGCCGATGGCAACACGATTATGGAAATTTTCAAAATCGGGACTGATCGTATCCAGATCGGGCTATTCGTAGTGCCATCTTTAATCATCATAGAACCATCAGCCACTTTTCTAGTCTTCGGGGACAACTTCGGGAAGGGTTCTTAATTTTTTAACATGTTAAAAAATCCCCGAAGGTGCATCCGATGTTAAGGGTTCGTATTGAGTTCGTATCACCATCCTCACCATCGTAATGTCACCGGGAATGCATCTTTGCACATCGTATTGCATTCGTGTTTCCATCGTTTCCATCGGGCAGTTTTGACATTACGATGTCTACAAGAATGAATCACGAAGACACCCGAAGGTCTTACGATGGCAACACGACTTCATGAAGACCTCGTAATCCCGTCGTGTTGCCATCGAATAAAAGTACGAAGGCGACAAGATGGAACTACGACGGAAATAAATCCAGCTAAATGTAAGTTAATTTTCGCGCTAAAATACATTTGAAGTGCCATGCGCGATATGCACTGGTCAGTCTAATATGACAGTTAAGAAAGACTTTCACAAAACATGGAGCTCATATCATATTATTCTATGAGAACAAGAAAGGCGAAAGCGTTGTTTCTATTTATTCAAATGGAACAAGAAGAGCAGCTATTACAGGCTCAGGATTTACTTTTACAAGTAAAATATTATTTTTTTTCAATTTTTCATATCAAGTAACATAATGAAAATCATAAACGCGCCTCGTACACCAACACTGCAGGTACACGTATATAGGGAAACCAACTTTTTCTTCATTATTCTGATTTTTTATGTATCGTCTGATTTGTTGTCACACGAATGTTTACTCCATAACCATTTTGTTTTTTTATATGTCATATTTTGCCGCATTTGTTGCTTTCCCCACATCCTTCCTTTTGTCTATATTATTATGATATTCACCTGGAAAGAGCTCTTTTTGAATAAAAGGGATCAACGAACCCATTATCTTACCTTTAAGATAGATCAGTAAACATGGGCATAATTAAGGGTGATTATTCAGACTAGTGCACACATTTTACAGTTCAAACAAGGCAATGCCGGGCGTGGCATCCCTTCGTATATGTAACATATTGGGGACAAATATGGACACTATATTTGTATATGACACATGCAGAAAATGGTAAATTGAATATGCATATTTGATACATAAACTATTTTTTTTAGAAATCAACCAAAACATTCAGTAACTGGAAATACCTTTAATATTGTCTTTAGAACCAGCAGGTAAAAAAATGAGCAATCAATTTCCTGTGTATTATGCTATTTCAAGAAGAAAACACAAGTCCATCTGCATGACCTTGACCTTTGGTCTTGAATGTAAAAAATGTCAGATCATTACAAGGAGGAACAATATACCAAATGTGGTTAAAATCTTTTGGAGCCTATTGGATTTAGAGTGTCCACAAGGGTGATATTGCCTTGTATTACAACTGCCACTGTGACCTTGACCTTTGAACTTTAAAGTCAATAGCGCTTAAGATATTCTTAACGAGTAACACCATACCAAGTTTTGAGCATTTTGGTTCTAGAGTGTCCATAACAATTTTATCTACACGCAACTTACATGTAGTAGGCGATGGGATAATAAACTAAGTTTTATCAGAATTAGACAAAAAGATCGATTTCCCGCCATGCATGGTAGACTTGTACAGAAACGATATGTTGTCGAAAGTTGTTCGTATCTTTTAGACATCGTATGGCCATCGCGCCATCATCGTAATCCATCGTTTAGCCTTCGTAATCCATCGTGTAGCCTTCGTGATCCATCGTGTAGGCTTCGGCTGATATATGAAGCTTAAATACCCGTATTCGGTTAACCTTCGTATATCCAAATTTTGCTATCGTATATAATTTTGGCACCATCGTAAAGACTTCGTTATTCATCGTACTTGCTTCGGTCACTTTTTGGTATTTTAACGAGATCGGGACCAACTTCGTACGAACTTGCAATTTTCGCATTCGGGTGTCCATCGTATATAATAATCGGGACAGTGTGACGCGGTCATAAACAAGATCACTTATTTCAATGTTGCCTACGATTTAGTCGCAAAGTAATGTTTGCATTTAAACATGATTACAAAAAGTAAAAAAGTTTGACTTCGTAAAAAACATATTTTAACCTCAATTACCTCGCATATATTCTTTTCTTACTTTAAATATCCCTTCTTTTATTATAGAAAATCATTCTCCTCCCTGATATTCACAATTAGCGATGTGCTATTTTAACATAGATTAACAAAATGATCGCTATTTGCAGATGGCGGATTTTTGGGCAACTGCAAACACTTCAATAGAAGGCTGTTCCATGAACAATAATTTATAATTGCATCTTAAAATTACAAAACAAATATTCCTTGACCTAAAACATATACATTGATCTATTTTTTTAGCATACAAATATCGATTCCCAAAGATATTTTTTGCGTTTTGAATAATTTTTCATTTTTTTAGGATTTGTGATAAATTTCAATTTTCGGGAAATTTTGCGCATCGAATCTCGTATTTTTTGTTTGATTTGGAAATTATGTATCATGCTCCATAAAGTTCATATGATCTATTGGAAAATTTTATGGTACAAGAATTAAAAAGTGGCGTTTTATTTAGTAATCGCAAAAATTGGAATGTTTTTTCATGACCTTTGACCTTGATTTAACAAAAATTGCACCGTACGATTTTTTTACGACCAGGCAAAACAGAAAGTACAGATTAACAGCTTTCGAATGATATATATTACAGCCGTGTGTTAGGAGGGTGCATTAAAGTCGTTAACTCAGCGTCTTTTTGAAATAAGTCACTCGCCTATTGTAGTCAAATAAGTTTTGTTACAAAATGCTTTTTCGCTTTTTTGGTCTTTTGGAAAATGTTGTCTGTGCTGTATTAAGACCCCTCTACCAAGAAATTTGTTTTACATGCACACGTATAACAATTGCGATTTTAATCCAGGGCAATCATAGGTTTGGACGTTGTTTTTCTATTCAGATTACTCGTTACACTATACGTGTTTAGGGGGCAGGTGTTATGCTATAGTGATTATTTTGTTTATTGCCTTGGCCTTACTGGTTGAGTGTGGCCTTATAGTTCTTTTCAAAGTAAACTGATATTGTGCAGTTAAGAAATCACTGTTTCCGTTCTACAGTTTTCTAAGAGTTGTCTTTCTACAGTATCCTATAGATTTTCATGACAACTATTATATATTTACAAACACTAAGGTTAAACTTGTGGACATAGACATTTATATTCTCAGAAGTTCCCTCACTTGAATTGACACTTTTTTTTACGAACAACGTCATACTGAATTGGGACCTTTTGGACGTTATACTCTGTTTGAATTCTGCGTAATATTTCCAGATAAAGAAAAGACAAAAGATAGGACATATTTTGACAGTTAAGGAATTTGATTGATTAAATTTTATTATTGGTGTGTGGTTTTTGTTAGCTACAATTTGAACTGATTTCTGGCCGTAAAAAAGCTATCAAACCAAGAGTTCAAAGCTGCGAAGTTGAAATCATCCCTTTGTTAGTTTTACTATCGTCTTCGGTATAGAATATACGTTTCACAGATAAAAGCGGACACGTTCCTATTGTCGAAACCACAACCCGTTTTCTTTTCCTGATTGTGACCTGCCGATTCATACTTCTTAAAGGGTACCGACTAACATGAGCAACACGAGGGTTGCCACATGTAAAGGAAAATCTACTTATCCTTCCAGAGCACCTGAGATCACCCCCAGAATTTTGTAGGAATGGTGTTTAGATTTTTATGTTGGGTTTCGTGTTGAATGGTTTATCTGTTGGTCCTCTTTTTTAGCTCACTTGGCCGAAAGGCCAAGTGAGCTTTTCTCATCACTTGGCGTGCGGCGTTCGGCGTCGTCCGTCGTCGTCGTCGTCCTGCGTTAACTTTTACAAAAATCTTCTCCTCTGAAACTACTGGGCCAAATTTAACCAAACTTGGCCATAATCATCATTGGGGTATATAGTTGGAAAATGTGTCCGGTGACCCGGCCAACCAACCAAGATGGCCGCCATGGCTAAAAATAGAACATAGGGGTAAAATGCAGTTTTTGGCTTATAACTTAAAACCAAAGCATTTAGAGCAAATCTGACAGGAATAAAATTGTTGATCAGGTCACGATATATCTGCCCTCGAATTTTCAGATGAATCGGATAAACGGTTGTTGGGAAGCTGCCCCTGAAATGGTAATTTTAATGAAATTTTGCTGTTTTTGGTTATTATCTTGAATATTATTATAGATAGAGATAAACTGTAAACAGGAATAATGTTCAGCAAAGTAAGATCTACAAATAAGTCAGCATGACCAAAATGGTCAGTTGACCACTTTAGGAGTTATTGCCCTTTATAGTCAATTTTTAACCATTTTTCGTAAATCTTAGTAATCTTTTAGAAAAATCTTCTCCTCTGAAACTACTGGGCCAAATTTAACCAAACTTAGCCATAATCATCATTGGGGTATCTAGTTAAAAAATTGTGTCCGGTAACTCGGCCAACAAACCAAGATGGCCGCCATGGCTAAAAATAGAACATTGGTGTAAAATGCAGTTTTTGGCTTATAACTCAAAAACCAAAGCATTAAGAGCAAATCTGACAGGAATAAAATTGTTGATCAGGTCACGATCTATCTGCCCTGGAATTTTCAGATGAATCCGGCAATCGGTTGTTAGGTTACTGCCCCTGAATTGGTTATTTTGAGGAAATTTTGCTGTTTTTTTGTTATTATCTTGAATATTATTATAGATAGAGATAAACTGTAAACAGCAATAATGTACAGAAAAGTAAGAACAAAAAATAAGTTAAAGGCCGATCCTGTTCTAAAAAAGTTGACCACTTTAGGAGTTATTGCCCTTTATAGTCAATTTTTAACCATTTTTCGTAAATCTTAGTAATCTTTTAGAAAAATCTTCTCCTCTGAAACTACTGGGCCAAATTTAACCAAACTTAGCCATAATCATCACTGTCAGTATGACCAAAATATTGACCCCTAAGGAGTTATTGCCCTTCATAGTCAATTTTTATCAATTTTCTTAAAATTTGAAGATTTTCAATAACATTTTCCACAGAAAGTACTGTTATAGATAGAGATAATTGTAAGCAGCAAGAATGTTTAGTAAAGTAAGATCTACAAACACATCACCATCACCAAAACACAATTTTGTCATGAATCCATCTGTGTCCATTGTTTAATATTCACATAGACCAAGGTGAGCGACACAGGCTCTTTAGAGCCTCTAGTTTATTTTAGTCTAAGCCTTGTCAGGTTATTTTCGACTTATAAGTTTGGATGTCACGCTGGTATCTTTGACCCTTTTTTTAGAACAAGATCGGCCTTTAACTAGACTGGAAGAAGTTAAAGAACTGCTTGTGTATTTTCTTGAAATCTCGTCACTAGCTTAAATCCATGTATACTATAACGTTGTTGGAGATACAGGAATTATACCCCAGGATGAGACAATTTGGATGATATTGTCCGTATTTAAGGAAATAGGCTTTGTCATAACGTTGAGCATCGTGTTTAAAATTTGCTTAATATCTTTTTTTATAATAAACTGTTTCTATTTGCATAGAAATGTTAAACAGTCTTAGTAGATATTCTGTTTAAATTTGATTTCAAGTACATTTAGGTAAATTTCCCGCGGAGTTCAGTTTTTTTAGCTTTTTTACCTGCATCTCCAGATTTATATACATTTAATGGATTTAAGCTAGTGACGAGATTTCAAGAAAATACACAAGCAGTTCTATTGACTATTGTACCCCTATTTTTGACATTTTTACTCTTTGAGTATGTTTGTTATGTTCATGCATCGTTGACAATGTAATGGAATTTGATGCGACTGTCATACAAGTGAGAGGTTTAGCTAGCTATAAAACCAGGTTCAATCCACCATTTTTTACATTAGAAAATGCCTGTACCAAGTCAGGAATATGACAGTTGTTATCCATTCGTTTGATGTGTTTGGACTTTTGATTTTGCCTTTTGATTTTTGAATTTCCTTTTTGAATTTTCCTCGGAGTTCAGTATTTTTGTGTTTTTACTTTATACATCTTACTATGTAAATATTTGCTTCACTGAAATCAGTATATAAGATTCGTAAATGAATGTTACACGGATATATTTTAAAGTCCTTTAACAATGCCACGTTATTGCTTAGGAATATACATTGTACATTATTGAGTTAAGTTCGAGGGTCCTTATGTTTAAAAATGGAAGTAAATATGCATTCAAAACCAGTCTCTGAAGATTGTGCAGCCGAATTATACATACTTAATAGCAATTACAAACGTACCTGAACTGCATGTTATGAAAAAGTTATGTATCATCGTTAGGTATCTGAAATAGTCAAAGACATATTAATTTATTCATCTAAACAGGCTACAACTATCAGGTTACTATATCTTTCTCAAATAAGCACCCTAAAAAAATATATAGAACAAGGTATATGAAAGATGAAAAAAATCAGGTTCTTTTTTATAGATATTTTAATAGAGTTAATTGACTATTGGTTTCTTAATGTTAAATCTGAAAAAAAACGCCTGCATAATGCACGGCGGAGTTACTGTAGAAGTAATAAGGCAAAACGTTCCGGTTTCAGCCCAGCTTTGATAAATATTTGAAGAATGAAATCTACTGTCAGTGTAAGGTTGATTTTTGAGCCGATG
The DNA here is from genome assembly GCA_019925275.1 of Mytilus edulis. Lineage (NCBI taxonomy): Eukaryota > Metazoa > Mollusca > Bivalvia > Mytilida > Mytilidae > Mytilus > Mytilus edulis. Next base: position 97,628,915 of record CM034349.1, on the reverse strand, counting down.
TAAAATAACCAGCTCATAAGTCAGTACTTCGATACTCACACGATCTATAACTAGATAAAATTGTCCGTTTATAAATTGCCCGTTTATAAATTGTGAAATTATACAGTAACTAAGGTTTCAACTCCCTCATGCAAAATTGGCCAAATATGGATTCGGCTATTTTATTAGGTCATTTTGGTTTATATCTCTGCAACATTTTCGATTCTAATACATCCTTGGCTTTCAAAAATTCGGCTTTGAGCGTTCTTGGTAAATGCAAATCCAGTAAAAACGCTTCGAACGCATTAAATGTGTAACGTGACTTTCTGTTGTCAAATATTATTTTAACAACACAAATATTTCGTGGAAATATAAAGAGAAGATGAATCCAGTCTGATGTGCAAATTTTTAATTGAGTCGGATATCAAAAAGTAAAATAACAAACATTCCAAAGTCCGAGGAAAGTTCTAAACGTAAAGTGTATAAGCAAATGGCAAAACCAAAATCTCTAACGAACCAAACGAATGGTTAACAGCTGTCATATTCCAGACTTGGTCAAATGTTGGTACAGACATTTTCTTATGTAGAAAATGGTGGATTAAATATAGTTTCATAGCTAGCTAAACGCACTGTATAAATACCGTGTTTTTCGACAAGTACATAATGCTTAAGGTATCTTCTGGACATTTGACGGTCCCAACTATGTATTAGTTACCTAAACTCTACAAAAAAAAAAAACAGTAAAATTTCGTTTTATGTTGGCCGCTAGTAAGTGAAAATTTAAAGCAAACTAAATTTTATTGTTATATACATATGCCTAATAGTAAAATACCCTCTGTCCTATCGAATCTTGTTGATACTTCTCGATTGATAGTTTACGACCGATAGGACAGAGGGTATTGTATTATTGAAAAGTTAAGCACATTACGTTTCTAAAAGATTCTAGCTTAAAATTGTCCATTTTCGTCAAAATCGAGGATTATATTAGGGTATGAAGAAGGTCTAATTTTTTAGGGGTGTATTTTATCTCTAGCCCTCAATTGAATGATCTGCCATTTATATATCAAATATCGATTGCAGAGATACCAATTAAGGAAATAAAACAAAACCTGGTGAAATTTTATAACATGTAAAATGAGTGAGACCAGGGGTCTGTTGTTCAACTTGTCGTTATTTTAACGATTGATTAAATTTAACGAGTCATTTAATCTTTTAACGAGTCGTTACATAACGAGTCGTTTATTTTCTGTTGTTCAACAATATTTAACGTGTCGATTAGATAATCAATGAATTAAAATTTAATCAACTGATTAATCAATGCGCTAAAATTTAATCAACTGATTAATCAAGATAGTGATTAAATAAAACCTTCCCATCATGCATTGTTTTGGAACATCCTGTCTGTAATACAATGAATCTGCTGAACCAAACCCAAGTAAACTAAAAAGACTGAAAAAGACCAACTTCACTGTGGGAGTGGAAGACCTGATCCAACAACTTGTAGAAAAACAACTCCAGTATCATTAATGGAAAACTAACAAATACAGTAACCAACCAGTTGAAAAAAAAGGTTTGGGATGACATAGCCATAAAAGTCCCGAGTCTTTACCTACCGTGAATTAACCGAGCTATCGTACAGTGTTTGCTTATATGTGTATGTTAGTTAAAGTATAATTATCGAAATTTGTCAACATCATTCAATACTGGGAATTTGTCAAGTGAAAATGTTTTTCTTAAATGTGTTATTTACCGTGAATTAACCGGACTACCCTACAATTTATGCGTATATGTGTGTGTTTGTTATAGTAGAGTAATCGAGATTCGTCAATATCATTGAAATACCAGTACTTTGTCAAGTGGAAAATGTTTTTCGTAAATGTGTTATTTACTTTGATATGATTCCGTCATCATACTTACTTTTAGTCACAGATAGAACTTCCGGTTTGAAACATGCACAAATACAACCAATCGTATGATAGATAACAAAAAATGAAAAATAAATAAGCCAATCAGAGCGGTCTCTATATCATGGTGTTTAGATCGCAAGAACTACAACTATTATACCTCCTTATAGAAGACAATTATTTTTCGCGTTTATCTACATGTAAACTACGATTATACTACTTTAATATATAGAGACTCTCTGTATTCTGTCTACTGTTTTCTTTGAAATGTTTGCTATTTAAGGGGTCATACCACTTGCATATATATTAAAATAAGTAAAACATGCTCAACTTCATCTAAAACTACCTCGACCAAAAACTTTAACCTGATGAGGGACGGACGACAGAACGAACAAATGCACAGATGCACAGACTAGAAAACATAATGATCATAAATGGGGCATGCAAATTTATTGTTGAAAGGGAAAATAGTGATTTGGCAAAAATGAAAGTAAGGTAGGGATTAGAGGGAGACAGGACCTTTTTCGGGGCGTCGGGATCGGGTGTTTTTAAGTTCGGGATTTAGGGATTGATCCTTACGGATCCGGATCCGATTATATTTTTCAATTTCAAGATTTCGGGATATGAATTTCTTTAAATATTGCATCTCCGGATTTCGGGATCGGGACCCCTCCGACCACCCCTCAAATTAGCCTTAGTCGGTCTTAGCCATTTATACAAGATTCCCACAAGATTCATATCGTACCATTGGCATGTTAATAAGGCTCAAAAAAGAAAAAGCACTGATGGATTGTCCTTGAAGTATATTTTATTAGACTAATAATCATGATAATGGTCTATATATAAGTTTGAAACGGTGCAAAGTTTTAATTTGATTTGATTGATTGATTGATTGATTGTTGGTTGCTTAACGTCCAGTGACAAATATTTCATGCATGTTCATGATGAGAACAAGTTAAACAATAAATACAATATGGGTAGGTCGTGTCATGATAGAGGCCACTCAGGATGATAGCCGGGGAAATTTTGACTGCCACTTTGATTTGACTTTTACCAAAAGAAGCATTGTACATGTAGCAAAGGAGAAGAATAATTGTGGTCTGAGACCAGAAACACGAAAATAAAATATAATTGAATTTAACAGAAAGGAAACAAATATCAGACTTTGGAAAAAGGGAAAGGGCTTTTGATACCTTTTATGAAATTCTCCATACATAGTATATTTTCCAAAAAATCATCCTACAACAGTTCACAAGCTGTATATACCCGCGATTTCGCAGGTGTGTTCTAGTTTACTATGAATTAAGCGGGCTATCGTACAGTATATGCGTATATATGTATGTTTGCTATAGTTGATATATCGAGTTTGGTAAAAATTATTGAATACTCGGAATATGTCACGTGAAAGAGGTTTTCATCGAGGATATACCTACCGGAAATTAACCAGGCGACTGTACAGTCTATGCGTATATGTGTATATGTAGCAGAGATATCAAGATTTGTCAAATCATTGAAAATCGGGAATATGTCAAGTGAAAAGGTTCTTCATAAATGCATTACCAACCACGACGTAACAGGTCGACCGCACAGTGTATGTGTATTTGTGTATGTTTGTTTTATCAGAGTTACCGTGATTAGTCAAAGTTATGGGAAACCGAGAATATGTCAAATTTATTATTTGACAAGAAAGGAATAAGTTTTTTTGTATACTGTTTTAAAACCATTAAAGGAACAGATTCCACCACCAAATCTCATGTAGTACGATATTTATCCGTATCTTCGATAAAAAAAGAAAATTAACCTGACATCGTTGTTCATACAACCATTGTCTTATATCTACTAGTTCTATCATCACATTCAAAAAAATTGTATATATATCATTGGAGGATATTTATTTTTCTTCATCATGGACATTTGTGTTGTCGATATTTTTATTAAGTATTTATATATAACAATATGATTATGCATTCGAATTTAAAAAAAAAAACCTTTTTATAGGCTTTTATTTGAGTTCCAAAATTGCTTAACTCTAAATGAATTGTGCAACTCAATGTTTATTAATAATTAATAATAAATAATGTTAGTAAAATTGGTGTACAATTATAAATGTTTGTATTCGTTTGGACATGAAGAGCCATAATTTTGTTCTCAATATAAACACCGAACCAGTCGCATTGGAAGCAGGCATGGTTCTGTATTATAATGAATGACAGGATATACTTTTTTTTATTTCGCTTCATCAGAAACACTCAGAACCACACAAATTCGTTTACACGTTTGAAACCATTTGACCAAATGTACCGGAATGAAGTACTAAATATATTAAAAGTAAATTTTTGCTTCAGAGAGTAATTTAAGAACATTAGTTGCATAAAGTTGAAATTCATAAACGGGGATGTATAAAAGGAATAACGATTCGTTACAAATCATATCAGTACAATGGCATTGACTACCAAGTGAATGATACTCTTGGGGACAAGCAGTTTAGAATTTTTTATTAGTTTTATGATTATTCTGAGGAGATATAAAATTACATTAAAAAATTATTACAAATCAGCAGCAATATTAATCTTGTAAGGTGTCTACAAAATTGGGATATTTCAATGTTTACCAGGATACCTTTACACAACAACAAAAAGGTGCCGATTCCGTTTGGTTATGTCCTTCTTGGACGGAGACATTCATCTGACTACTTTTTAAGATTTGATCGTTCATATTGTACCAATGATCGTCCTTGTCATAATGTATTTAATTAAAGAAATGGTTTGGTTGCCGAACATTTCCAAATAATCTTCAATATTTTTTCGTTATACAAAGATACAGTTCAGATGTTCAGTTGCCTTTAAAAAAACGTAGTATCATTCGATAAATAATCTAAATTATTCCGGTATTGTTGTTTATAAATCCAGTAGATAGAAATATGTTGCAAATAAACTGTGAACATGGACAAAAAATGACATTTATATTATTTTATTTGTACATTTAAATTTTATCAATAAATTCAACACTATCATACTCATTTGGTTATTATCATTATCGGTACTAATATTGATTTGAACACAAAAGTAATTATCTATTGGTGGTATGAACATTTATTGTCACACATCCTGCTCATTCTTTTGTTTTGGGCAATGCAATAGGTCATACCTATCTAAGACTACTTAATATGTTTGCCATAAATCTGTTGGATACAAACGGATGGGTATTTATATATATCTTGAAAGACATGATATATTTATTACTAGTAGATATGAACGGCTCTCAAAATTTCGTGTGGCAAACACATTGGGGCTTGCAGAAATGATAAATTATAATTTGATCTTCCTATATCTGTATAGAAGACACTTAGACTTTCAGAAAATTAGAAACGGATTGAAGATAACAACTGCGATATTCCTGACTTGGTACATGACATTTTAAGAAAATAAGTGGGTTGAAACTAGTTTGATGACTACGTTAATACTACCGCTAAAATGACATCACTACATGACATAAATACAGCACAAACAAACGTAAGTACACTCAGCACATAGAAATACATACATAATTAAAAACCAATTGTTCAGAGAACAATTGTAGGTCTTTCCACCAAAAACCATGTATTTTGAAATGAAAGTAGTAAAATTTGGTTAAAAATGTAATTTCCAGCGTCAAATGATACCTTATTGAACGCTTATTCCAAAAATATATGGTTTCTATGAAATATATTTTAAACAAGGGAGATAATTTGTTACTTCCGGTATTATTTGAATGTTTACTTGACCCTGATTCCAAAAATATCTCGTTTTATATACTTTTATATTAATAAAGTACAAAAAATAGCTACTTCCGGTTTACACAAGGCCACTTTCGGTTGGCTATTCCAAGGTTAAATGGCTTGAAACATAATGCAAAAAGTCCCATGGCTTGATCATGTATACATATGAAGTAAAAGCAAAGGTCAAAATCTAGAACGTCAATTTAATCTATGACCTTGACCTCAATTTCAAGGTCATCAACCAAGGACCTCAAATCAAAGACCCGAGGTGTTAATTATATTTTGTTCATGAGTTATATCACCATATGCATATTTTCAAATAAAAGAGGGGAGAAAACTCTAATTTGAAGTATGTATGTGTTACGACATGTCACAACTAACAATTAAGTAAAAACATGTTGTCGATATCTTATATCGTGTTTGAAAAGAGGTGAAAATAAGCCAAAATCCAAATTAAGAAATGACCTTGACCTTTGACCTTGACTCTATTTTCTTTTTTTTGGACCAAGGACCTCAAATCAAAAGAACCTAGGTCACTATCACTTATGGTTTACGAATTACAATTACATTTTACTTATTTTAAATATAGAAGGGGAAATAACTCTCATATAGAGTTTCCGGACCGCTTCGGTCAAAATTTTTTTTCAGATCCGAAGAATATAACGAGCAAATTGGTGAATTAATTTTGTCGTATCTTTAACGGTTGCAAAGGAGATTTTTACACAAGAAAAACAGTGTTTGGGGAGATAACTCTTACAATAAAAAGTGTTCAGCTTAACAGGGTCAGTTTCAAAATAGTAATAACTGTTCAATATCATTTGCAAAAAATCTAAGCGACATCTTGCGAAACAAAAAAAGTACTGTCAGAAAAAAGTGGCGGAAGAAGAAAAAAAAAAAAAATAATCAAAAACAATTGTTCAGAGAACAATTGAAGATCTTTCCACCTAAAACCATGTATTTTGATATAAAAGTAGTAAAATTCGGTTTAAAATGTAATTTCCAGCGTCAAATGATAGCTTATTGAACGCTGATTCCAAAAATATATGGTTTCTTTGAAATATTTTTTAAATAAGGGAGATAATTTGTTACTTCAGGTTTGAAAAATGTTTCTTCTGGTATAATTTGAAAGTTTACTTGACACTGATTCCAAAAATATCTCGTTTTATATACTTTTAAATTAATAGAGTACAAAAAATAGCTACTTCCGTTTTACACAAGGCCACTTCCGGTTGGCTTTTCCAAGGTTAATGGCTTGAAACCTAATGCAAAAAATCCCATGGCTTTATCATGTATACATATGAGGTAAAAGCAAAGGTCAAAATCTAAAACATCAATTAACCTATGACCTTCAGCTCAATTTCAAGGTCATCAACCAAGGACCTCAAATCAAAAGACCCTAGGTCTTAATTATATTTGGTTAATGAGTTATATCACCATGTGCATATTTTTAAATAAAAGAGGGAAGAAAACTCTAATTTGAAGTAAGCATACCCTTTAAACCAATATGTATGAGTTACGACATGTCACAACTAACAATTAAGTAAGAAATATGTTGTCGATATCTTATATCGTGTTTGAAAAGAGGTGAAAATAAGCCAAAATCCAAATTAAGAAATGACCTTGACCTTTGACCTTGACAATATTTTCTTTTTTTCGGACCAAGGACCTCAAATCAAAAGAACCTAGGTCACTATCACTTATGGTTTACAAATTACAATTACATTTTACTTCTTTTAAATACAGAAGGGGAAATAACTCTCATATGGAGTTTCCGGACTGCTTCGGTCAAAATTATTTGTAGGTTCCTGAGGATATAACGAGCATATTGGTGAAATAATTTTGTTGTAATCCTTAACGGTTGCGAAGGAGATTTGTACACAAAAAACCAGTGTTTGGGGAGATAACTCTTACAATAAAAAGTGTTTGGCTTAACAGGGTCAGTTTCAAGATCGTGATAACTGTTCGATATCATACGCAAAAAATCTAAGCGACATCTTGCGAAACAAAAAAGCACTGTTTGAAAAAGTGGCGGAAGAAGAAAAAATAAATAATAATTAAAATTCAATTGTTCAGAGAACAATTGAAGGTCTTTCCACCAAAACAATGTATTTTAATATGAAAGATGTGAAATTAGGTTTAAAATGTCAATCGTCAAATGATAGCTTATTGTACGCTGATTCCAAAAATGTATAGTTTCTATACAATATTTTTTAGATAAGGGAGATAATTTCTTACTTCCGGTTTGAAAAATGCTATTTCCGATAATATTTGAATATTTACTTGACACTGATTCCAAAAATATCTGGTTCTATATACTTTTATATCAATAAAGTACAAAAAATAGCTACCTCCGGTTTACACAAGGTCACTTCCGGTTGTTGTTTTAAGGTTAAATGGTTTGATACGGTTTGCCAAAAGTCTGATGGCTTTATCATGTATACATATGAGGTAAAAGCAAAGGTGAAAATCTAGAACGTCAAATTAAGCTATATGACTTTGAGATCAATTTCAAGGTCATAAATCAAGGACCTCAAATCAAAAGACCATAGGTCTTGATTATATTTGGTTAATGAGTTATATCACCATACGAGTATTTTTAAATAACAGAGGGGAGAAAACTCCCTTTTACGTTAAACGTACCCTTGCAATCAAAATTTACGTGTTACAATATGTCGCAACTAACAATTTAGTAAAAATAGTTTGTTGATATCTTAGACAGTTTTTAAAAATAAGTGAAAATAAGCCTAATTCTAAAATCAGAATATGACCTTGACCTTTGACCTTGACCTAATTTTCATTTTTTTGGACCAAGGACCTCAAATAAAAAGATCCTAGGTCTCTTTCACTTATGGTTTACAAGATAGAAATGCATATCACTTATATCAAATGCATTAGGGGAAATAACTCTCGTATGGAGCGTTCATATTGCTTCGGTCAAAATAGGACAAATCATACAAAGGATATAACAAGCAATGTTTACAAAATAAATTTGTCGTAATCCGTTACGTTTGCAAAGGAGTAGTGGACACACGGAAAACAGTGTTTGGGTATATAACTCCTACAAAGAAAAGTATTCGGTTACGCAGTGCATAAATTGTTCGATATCATATACCAAATATTTAAGCGACATCTTGTGAAACAAAAATTTACAAAATAAGGCGGAGGAAAAAAAATAATAAAAGGGAAAGTGGAAAGACCTAATAATCAGAAAAAAAACAGTAGGTAGCCTTTTCAATAGTCGTCTGGCGCGAAAAGGACGATAACTCAATTTTAGAATTTAATATTTTTGGAGACGGTCAATTTCCGGAATTCCATGCTTGATCATCCCGATTTTTTCTTTGGCCGTTGACAACAGAATTATTGCTGCATTCTTTGACAATAAGGTATATTTAACAAGGCAGTATTATCAATGTATTATCGTGGTATCAATATATGTTAGAAATGTTAGATACCTGAATTATTTGTAATTTTGGCAAGGACAATTCATCACGTCCCCTGAAAACATGATTTTGTAAAATATCACTTATTGGCATCTCCGGGCGGCAAGCCAGATTAATTTCCTGATGATCTTTACTACAGCATTCTGATTGTTTTTAATTGCTACATATTACCGCTTTTTTGTAAATCGATGTTTGTTTACATTATCAACAAATGTGAGTAACATTCTAGGTCGAGTTGTCGTTCGTAGTGTATAGTTTGTTCCAAACCATTGTTTGTTTCTGGTACAGGTTGGCAGTTGTTTATCAACAATAAAGTTGTTGCAACATAAACGCATGATATTTTTAGTGTGTATTTGTGTTTTTTCTTTCTTTCTAATTTGTTATGATTGTTTATAAAAACGAAATGTTTTTAAATTCATTTGGAAAACAGGATTGTCATGTAATTGTTATTTCCCTTGTTTAAAAATAGAAATTGCGTGTTTCTATATTTAACGATTTACATGACTCTATTTAGTACATATTTGTTAAACAATATAATTATTGCTGTTTTGAATTCATTGTTAAAGAGAATTATATATGTTCTAAAATTCAATATTTGCATCGTTGCTTATCATTTATAACCTTTGTTGAAAAACTTAATCATTTTAGATAAGTTGTTTGAAAATATTGTTGGTTACAAACTTCCATCTGTTGTTTGATTGAAAGCAGTCAATGGCGCTTTTCAAGGGCTGCCAACGCTAATACTGTATATGGTTGGTGACAACATTGAATGATTGAGATGTTTGTGACCTGACATTCAGTCCGACCATGGGAAGCTGTGCTCTGCCGGATGCGTCCTCAATTATCGGAGTCATTCAATGCTACATTTCTCTACTTAAGTCTACATAATAAAAATTGTAATTGAAAAAAATGTATATTGTTTTTATTATTTTATTTAGATAGCGCTATCACGTTCGGCATCCATCGTATTTTTATTTATCAGTTGTCAAATTAGACCAATCTGTGGTCTGCATCCCCTGCATAATTGACCCTTTTACATACATGTCAGACCCCACTCCTTTATTTCTTTAATGGCTTTCAGTTATTTGGTGGACACACGGAATTGATTTCCAGTTCCCTCCCCAAACTCCTACTTCACTCCATATTCTGTTCTTCTGCACTCTTATTTTTTCATCAACAAGAATTATCCCTGTTTTATCAAACTTTTCTCACGATTAAGACCACCCTGCCTCAAGCTTTCATTCATCAAATTCTCATTTCTAGTCCTCTTATTCCATAGTTCCCATAATTCTGTCCAACCCCTGAACAACCTGATTTGTCTCCTATATGCAAAAATTACGAGTCAGGTTTTTTTGCTTTAATATCAATGGCCATTGTTTTTTCACACTTCTCGTTTTTGAACTCCCATGCGTATTTGTTACTATCAACTATATGGCATCAATGCACACAATTCAAACAATTTTCACAAAACCACAAAAATTGCATAGCAAATACATTCTCAGGGTTTTTAATAAAGTTTACTTTGCGAGCACAAAGTGAGGAATTAAGTATAAAACAATTTGGTAAAGCAAAATAAATATCTAAAAGATGTTTTAAAAATAGACTATAGTGGATGAGCTACCCCTTCGTGTAACAAGATTTGTCTCTCCTGGGATTTAAACACATTGAGATTGAGATTGAATTGTTTCCCTTTGATAACAACCAGTTCCAAAGGAAGATTATATGTTTGATGATTTTTAATTGATTAACAATATTTTGATAAAGGAAAAGGATAATACTTTCAATTTCGAGGTCTCACTAAGGCTTTTTCACCTTCTATTCTAATTTTACATTAAAAACCCAAATTTAGATGAAAAGGCTACTGAGTAGGTCTTTCCATAGTAAAGTAGAAAGACCTAATTAATATAAAACTACATTACAACATGTAAATCGCAGTGTAAAAACGGACACCAACCATGAATTTACGACTTCACACCAGGAAACTACAAACGAAATATAACTGCGCGTCACACATTGACGGATCAACGTCACAAAATATCATGAATATTTTGTGAAGTTTAAATTATCACAGGAAAATTGTCAAGAAATAAAATACCTTTGTTTTATGTATAGACACGTACAAGAAAGATACTAAGCTGAACATTTTAAGTAACAGACTACATATTTTTATTGATAAAGATTTTGTATTAAAAGAACGACAAAAGATACCAAAAGAAACTCTTGAGTCGAAAACAAACTAAGTAATTTAAAGCCTTCTTCCCTAACGAGAAAGATAAGTTTGCCAGATATACCTACTGGAGGTGTAATGAGATAATTCCAGCTGTTAATTTTATCCTTTATAATTTCATTTTACATTTTGGAAATAAAATGTATAGACAGGTAGCAGACTTGTTGTTGTACCGTAGCATCTTATAATCAAACTCAGTAAAGACATACTTAACTTTACCGTTATTTGTTTTGTTAAATGATCATGAATTTTAAAAATATTTTGCTAAAATATATCCAAAGCTTAGATAAATCAAATATCAACAGTTATTAGTGTCTTTTGATAGATTTAGAAATTTAAGTTTTACAGGGGCACTGTACACGTAAATTTACAACAAAACGGACGATTCTTCGTTCCCTATAGTTAATTTCCTTCCTTGGATGGTGACGTTTCGTTAGTACCATCTTAAGGTGTATATATATCACAACTCAATTGCTATGCGTGACTGGTGTGACGTTTTGGATTTCCATAAAAAATAATTTGTGTACAGATACAACCAAACCTCAAAACCAAATTTTTATATCTATGAATAAATTTAGTAAATGTTTTAAGTAACTTGTGGTAATAAGAAAATACGTGTAGCAAGTCAGCAATATGACAATTGTTTTCCATTCGTTTGATGTGTTTTAGCTTTTTTGTTTTCGTTTGATTAGGGACTTTCCTTTTGGAATTTTCCTCGGAGTTCAGTAATTTTGAAGGTTTACTTTTTACCAGTAATACACAAATCCTGTGCTTTTACCGTTAATATCTTCATTGCTAAACATCTTAAGACTGTAATCACGAACGCCGACAAATCTTCTTATGATTCAAATACTGAACTGGAATATTTATCAAAAAAATATTTAAAAATCACATAATGGATGTCATCTTGAGGTACATTATTCTAATCAAAGGTATCATGCAATAATCAAACTTAGCGTCAGCAATTTTATGTTTATCTTTTTGTTTTTAGCCACGGGTTGTCAGTTAAACATTATCTGTAAAAATGTGGTAGTTAGTGCATAAGGTAGATTGATTATCATCAGTGTATCTTTATAACCATATGAAAACACTTTTACTCGTATATTGTTGTGTTTCAACAAGTTTTTTTTGGTGGATGACTTGTCCCAAAGGGTATTACCAGTTTCGAAGTGTCAGTGTTTCGGTACTTGTATGATTTAATACAGACTAGCCTGCCTGTTTTTAAAATATTGTGAAACTTTATATATTGAGAAACTAAGGTCCAACTGCCTCGGGCAAAGTTGAACTTTGATGGATTGGGATATTATGTTTTGTATCTTTTGGTGATACTACTCCTCGCACGTTTTGGTGTTTATAAATCCTTTATTGATTTTCAGCAATCTAGGTGAAGGTAAATACAAAAGCCCGGACGCATATAATTCATAATGACTTATTTTATTTTTTTCTGAATAAAACATGCCATGACTTTTGAAATGTGCACTACACATTGCTATAATACGAAAAAAAAAAAGATGTGGTATGATTGCCAATGAGACAACTCTCCACAAGTGACCAAGAAATTAAACATTAATATAATGGAATATGAAGACAGCTCTCTCACAAGCCAAAAACCCTATCTATGAAAATATAAGGGCACACGCAATCTGAAAAGAGATCGTTAGGAAGTGAATTCACGGATGGAAAATTAATCTGTCTAAGATTTGGTCATCTCTTGAGAAAAGAAAATAATTTTCACAATTTACCTTGAAACAATTGTCGTTAAATTCCTGCAAAGAGTTTTTGAAACATTATTTGTTATATTTCTTTAAAAATCGAATATTTCATTGAATATGAACTTTAAAATAAAAAAAAGCATTTTTTAGACATTAGGTAAAGATTAGCAAACTTTAACTTAATTCTAAATTTATTTTGTATACCAGTTTCTACCGATTATATGCAGCATTTTGAAAGGAAATGATTAGAAATGAGAATGAAAATTGGGAATATGACAAAGAGACAACAACATGAACAAAGAGCAGACAACAACCGAAGCCCACCAATGGGTCTTCAACGCAGCAAGAAAATCCCGCACCCGGAGGTGGTCCTCATCTGGCCCCAAAATCAGTTCAGTGAAAATTGTCGTCACACTAACTTCAAAACATACAAATAAACTTAAATAAAAAAAACCAGACAGTTCTTTTTTGAAGGAAATGAAACATGGAAACCTATTATACATAGATTTGATTTCTTTACCTAAACTAGAGACTCCATCACAGCATTGAATTAATAGAATATATTTCAACCTAAAACAATCTGTTACTACTTTAGTTCTATTTTATGGTTACTTTGGTAACCTGGTAGTATTGACTTGGACTTTACTATATTGCCTTGTATACTTGAATATCCATGGAATACTTGCAACTGCAGCCTATAGATAGCACCAAAACAATACACTTTCAAGGTTCTGTCCGTTTCTGTCCATGTTAAATTGTATTCACAACCTTTTCAAAACGTAATCTAAATGATGTCAAGTTTTCCCCACAAATCGAGATCCTTAGAACATTTTAGAAGGCTTTTAATGTAATTGGAAATGAAAATTGTTTACCTCTAAAAATTTTGTTATCCTGTGTAAGAATACAATGCATGAATCCATGCAATGATAAGAGTCAATTTTGTCCCGTCCTTGGAGAGGATGATGAATTAACCACAGAAACAAATTAAAATAACAATGCTAGGATATAACAACTAAGTTAGATCCAATACATTTGAAAGAGTTTTTCACACACCAGCTGAATCCCCTTAAAACAGTGTCGGTCTGATTTTTAGTATTTAAAATGGATGTATTGTTTTATAAGCTTTTGTAAATATATCTGTGTTAGATCAAGTTACTATTTTAACATTATATTTGATACAATTGTGTCTGAACTTATCAAACGGGTTGACATCTGATTATTTAATTGCATATTAGTTTTGGGAAAAGAACTTGGAAAAAAAAAACGTTTCAATAAGCTTGTAATATTTATTTATTTGGTGAACTTAGATTTTTTTTAAAAGGATGACTTTCCTTCTTTATTGTATGAAATTAGTTGTTTATTTGCAATGTGAGTTATATCAAAACCTTTGTAATTTTTATGATATTGAAAAATAAATAATGCTCATATAAAGGTTTTTGATTTTGAGATGTAATATTTTCTACACCCGTTCGAGATTAATGGAGAAATAAGTAAATAAGCAGGTCAAAGTTATGTAATGAGTGAATCTTGTAACAAAAGTGCGAAATGTTTCGTTAAATTGTGCACATTATATGGAAGAAAGGTAAGGACAGACATGCATAAGCATAGTTGTACAAAACTAGGCTATTTTAAAACATCAATACTTGTATTTCCGTGCATGGACGAAAATAATTGGTCATGTCAAAATGAAAGGACCCGGTATTGACAACGTGTACGTCACGGTTTCGTACTAAAATTTAAAAATAAAGCGGGATCCAGTGATGTAATAAAAACAAAAAACAAAAAGTAAAATAACCAATATACCGAACTCCGAGGAAATTCAAAAAGTGCCTAATGAAATGGCAAAATCAAAAGCTCAAACATTGTATAAAAGTGACACCTAACATCCACGTATTCCAACATCAATCCGAATTTCGATAGCAAACAATCTTATTCGGAAGACTCCGCATACATACTATAATTATTTTATTGTAATTATATTACAAAATATTGATCACATGATGCTAGTATTACTAGACTTGCAATTGCTTTAAATAAAAATGACACCTAACATCCACGTATTCCAACATCAATCCGAATTCCGATAGCAAACAATCTTATTCGGAAGACTCCGTATACGAACTTTATTGTAATTATATTACAAAATATTGATCACATGATGCTAGTATTACTAGACTTGCAATTGCTTTACATCAATCCGACATTAATTTAATGTTTCGACGGTTTTTGTATTATATGCTAATGATAAATGTATAACATTTATGAAATGGTTTGAGCATTATAGGCCCGCCATCACCAGGGATTTACCTATATCAATTTATTTTAATTTTGTCGTTGTCAATAGATCTAATAGATAAAATATTTTTATGCTTTTTATAAGCTATTATTGGTTTGCTTGAAAATATTTCGTTGCAAACTGCATCATGTTTTAGTAGGTCCCAATGTTTACTAATGCATTGTTTTAATTTATGAATGCATGGATTAAATTTAGTTGCCAATACTAAAGGAATTTCCTTTGTGTTTTGTTTTGGCCTTTGTACTGATTAAATCAGATCTATTACATGATAATGCCTCAGTTATGTACTTTTCGATTTCAATCTCCTTATATCCTCTCTTTATTAAGTTCAATCTGAACTGTAACAAAATATAATGTAAATCAACATCATTATTTGTTGTTCTAGTGTATCTGATTGTTTCGCCCTTGATAAACCCTGCAAACACATGTCTACTATGACAGCTTTTACGATCTAGATAAAGGAAGGCATTTGTCGGTTTAAAGTGTGTTTTCACATCCAAAATATTTTCATTAAAAAATCTTGCTCCTTTGAAAATATTAACATCAAGAAATATTATTTATTTAGATGAGAATTCTAGTGTGAATTTCAGGAACGGATGATGATTATTTGCTAACTCTAGCAAATCCTTTATTCCCTTCGAATCGCCGTGATATATTAATAACAACTATAACAAAAAATTACATTCCCGACTTTGTACAGGATAAAAAGAATGTAATGCAATTTGAGTTTCAAGCTCTAAACTTTTTTTTGGTATAAATTATGTATATTTGATTGTTCAAACTTGGATAGCGTACGACTTTGAAAATTGGAGGACGCTTATTTGATAAGTACTTTTCTTGGACAACAGGATGGTTATCTTATGTTGTTAGGACAGAAGAGACAATTGTGATTCCCCCTTACAATTATACTTCATTTTTGGTGACAGATGATGACCATTAGTTTAAAAAAAAATAACATATACCTTATAACAGGTAATTGAAAACCAAAACGTTTGAATTCCATATTGAATAATCCTGGAAGTTAAAACGATTATTTGGTATTATACAAAAAAGCATTATCCGTTTTTGATTGAGTAGGTTGATAGAAGTTTGTCTCAGTTATATGGGTCAGTTATATGGGATATATCTTTTAATTTTGTAGTAAATCATATTTCAGCGTAATATTTCTTCCTGAAAGTTGGTATTCGAATAATGACATGATGGTAAAAGATCGAGGGTCGAAAATTAACAGAGGGACATTCAAACTCAAGGATAAAAAAATAAACTGTAATAAAATATTATCAAAACAAATACTTATTGTCAGCCGCATATAATGCAGAGCTAGTATATAAACACAACACATAACAAAATTGAAACACAAACAATAAAAAAACACAATAAACTATCACTATATTTTAAAGTCAGCTATTATAACACAAAAAGTAGAAGTTAAGGTCTAGAACACTACCATGACTTCCCTAAATGTCTTGGATTTAACTGCACGTAGCATAAACAAACTGGTTATTACTAAACAGAATTTTGAGATAACGTCAACACACTTTCTAAGCATGTAATAGACAGCTCAAACATCTCGGAATTATCAATATAAACCACAAAGTGAGGCAAAGCAATAACAACCTCCGCCAAACAATTATCTCAGTTACCGAGAGCAATACCAAAGTGATTTACCTTGAACAAAATAATAACAAAGAATGACCAACGCAGATACCTATATCTTGTTTTAGGGACGGATAAATCATACTTTGTAAATCACCAGTCTGATTCAAATGAAATATTTTCTGAAACAGACAACCATAACATGCTTTAAAAAATCTAATTGACAAAATCATTTGTAGATTTAGAGGACAATTTTTCAACAAAGAAATGATACACTCAGAAACCTCTGATATCTTATACTATGTATTAATAGTAAATTCACTCCTTCTTAACAACAATAATTTATCATATTTATACACAAAAAGTATTTCTTTATACTAATGTTTGATATGTTATCTCATCCGAAATTTTATGCATTTTTAAGGCATTTTTATGTTTATGTATATATTATTTTTTAACTCCTCTGTCACCTTTGTACATTGTTTTATGAGAATAAACTATCTATTTATCTATAAACACGTCAAAATATATAATAAGAAAATTGAGCTTGGGATAATAAAGTGTACAAACTACAACTCGTACCGAAGAACGTCCATATTGTGTTAGGAATATGCAACTCAAAGCAAAATGTGAATAAGAGCAATGCTTTATAAGCTGAATATTTTGGTGGACAAAATACTTAACTATTTTTACTAGACAAGCCATCTTCCGAGTAAATTGCAAACAGGCATTGAATAATGGAATCAAAATGAAACATAGCCATGCACGAGCCATAAAGATCGGCAGAAAGTGTTTATAAGAAGGAAACCTTTGTGTTTTGTTACAGGTGAATTCTATAATATAGAGTTAGACAATTTATATGTGCTACGGATGCAGTCGAAAGAATGTAATACAAAAACATAGGGATAACACAGTAGACAAAATGTTTTGTATGTATAGCACGTGTTTGCCTTTCTCATATACTTTAATTTGTTGTAGTCATTTGTATAATATGCAAGACATTAGACGTTACGCATGATATTGCGTCCCAATTGGTAACGTCAAAATTTGACGTTTTACGTCGGTAATCGAGTATACTTTGTTCGTTTTATTTGTAATCATTTTTGATCGATATGGATACTTCAAAGTCTTGAATATGTATGAAATATGTCCTACTGGTAGTTACGCAAGCAAAAATAAACAATACAAAATAGGTATTTGGTTGAGAAAATAGTGCCTATTAATAGTATATTATATAATGCGTTGGTCACCCTTTTAAATTTAAGAAAAGAGGGAAGGGAGGAAGCAATTCATGTTGCTTAAATAACATAGTTTTTATGTTTTGTGCTTTTATCTTTTATTTTTTTTTAAATGTTGTTGGTTTTTTTTTTTGTGTGTGTTTTTTGGGGGAGAGGGGGAAGGGGTGTGTGTGATGAAAAGTTAAAAGATTTTAATGAAAAAGTTTATTGTTAACAACGGAGTAATTAAATCAAGAAAGAGAATGATTGCGTGAAAAATAATTATATTCATCTGATATGTTTACAAGCTTTGTATAATATCGAGGTGTAACTCCTCAGGTACAACAATTTTACTGACCCCTTCAATACAGCACAAATAAACCGTATTGCAGATGAATAGCAAATCGCAGTTCTACGCTTTACAAGTTTGAAAATAAACGGTTAATCTTTTATCCTCTAGTAATATAGCCCTTTCTCAACTTTAGAATCTTGGTTAAATGAACAACCCCAGTCATCTGAAATATTTTACCTATTTATTGACAAATTACCATATTTTTTTTTCTTTTCATTTAAGGTAATTATTCATTTTCTATTTGATTATAACTACTATTATATATTACAGTTCTTATCGTGGTTTCTATGATTCTATCTATTTTCAAAATTTGTAATTTTGTTATTTTGTTTTGTCCTCTGATCTGAAAACATGAAATCGAACAGTACTTGTTATTTAAAAACAATGAAATATCGTTCATACATCATATGATATTACGAACTGCTTTTAATTTTGATAGCCAAGGAGGGTGATTGGCATAATGAGTTCATATAAAGTGATAAAAAGCCTGCGGCGATTTTAAGATACGCTCGTGGCGATATTTGTTCGACTCCGATCCTAATCGACAGTTATTGCAAATATTTTAACTAAAGCTCGCCTGATGTCCGCCTTCTCCTACCTATGATGACAGGTCAATAAAATACAACAAATGTCGCTTATACGTGTAGCGGTGTTTAACACCAAAACAAAGAACAATCTTTTAGAAATAATTTGAAAACACATATATGTATTAGCGTCCCGAATCAAAAACGTTCAAAACGTAAAAAATTGTTCAGTGGACAAACTTGCAAGACATTTGATTTGTTAAAAAACGAAGTCATTTCGACTTCACAGCTTATCAAAATGTATGTTATCGTATTGTGGGGTAAAAGCACAATTACGCAAAAGCACTATTTTGTATGCTACAAATTTAATATTTAATATAATGACGTTGAAACTGACAGTGTTTTGGTAAAAAGCGTCGAAATTCGACATTGGACAATCTTGCAAGACATTTTCCCGAAGCCAATGCGTTTTTATTTGTGGTGCGAGTGCTGTAAAATTCCGGATTTTAATTGGTCTATCTAAGCACTTTTGTAGAAATATTTTATGAAAACAAAATTTTATATCTTCTGATATTTTAAAAAGCGGTAACTTTTGATTACTTATTATTTTCCAAAACCTGACCATGGCGAGGATTATTCATTTTTGAAAAAATCAGCTTTGACCGTTCCATCAACACAAAAAACAGCAATGACTTCATAAATTATATATGACGTTTATCATTCATCCGAATTTTCGCAGATTTTAAACTCTTTTTTAGACCACAAAAATTCCCGCAAAAGTTATTTTGCGAATAATTTGTTACGTCTGACACGCATATTTTTGACGTTTTGGAAATATTTGTATCATTATTTGAAACTATTATGAAAAGTTAAAGAATATTTTTGGAAACAGTAATACCTGCCTAATCAATGATATAAATTCATAAAGTTGAACTATTTAGATTTCATAGAAGAGCTATTTATCAAATTGCTCTGTCGTATTTCACGGCATTGACGCAATAACGTGCTTTACGTCATAACTAATTCAGTATAGAGTATGCGATGCCATTTTGCTGAAGGGTGTGTTTAGCTATAGCAATAGATGAGTTTTTACTGAGTTCTTAATTATAGCACAGTGCATTAAGGTAATATTAAGTTCTTATTTTTTTCACAAAAAGACTAATGGAATAATACAACTTCTACAATCAAACAACGGATTTACATTCATAGAACACAAAAAGAACACGAACAAGATGAACTTTTTGAAAAAGTAAAATTAGAGCAATGAAAAAGGAGCTGTCCGATAAGGTACGATTTTGACCTAAAACTATAAGTTCATCTGTTTATGTGGAAGATTTGAACTGATTTAGTCATTAAAGACGCCCAAATCCAAGCTTAAATATTAAAAATCTATCAATTATGCATAATCTGTCACTTATCAGATGTTATTTTGTCAAAAAGAAAGTGGCCGCATCCGTATCATTCACAACCGTTATATCTGTTATTAGTCCGTTTACTTCAATAATCTTTCAAAAATAATATCTTAAAAAATCATTTTAAAGATAAATATTATTTTCTTACTGTATTTAATGTATATATTAAACAACTCTGATATGAATTCATAATTTTAATCCATAATCAAAAGTTCCATTAAGTCCTATGTACTTCAATTTATTTAATATAAAATACTCAATGAGTACGTATGAGTATGTAACAGCCTTCCATTCAAAAAACATGGACATGGCTTTAACCTGTTCATTGTACCATGTGACTTTATCATTATAAATACTCTGGTCCCATGGTGACATTTGGTTTTTATTATCTCATTGAATACAGAAAGCTCAGTAATCACAAAAATATTTATCTTTAAAAATGAAATTTTAAGAATTATTTTTTGAAGATTTATAGAAGTCAAACGGACTATATGTACTATCATCAAATCAACCTTACATTTAAATATCAAGAATTAACACACATGAGTCCACTTCCGTATAAAACGGAAACCATCTAAAAATTAACTCAAAAGCTAAAATTGTGAAGATTTCACAAATTTAGCATGACTTAATAATGCTACTACCCGATACAGCTGCATTTCATTGCCAAAAAGGTCCATTTTTTATGTGACAAAGAATTCTACTTTCCAATAAATAGGTCGAGGTTTACATTTTAACAATTTTGTACAACAGCTATATGTTGGGTCCAAAAAGGGGTCTTACTGGATCATAATTCATCAGTATGAAATTTTGATACGAAATACAAAATTTAGCATCTCAATAGCAATCTACAATATCTGCAAGTCATTTTTTTATGTATAAACAATAAACCTTCAGAAATCAAAATTTAAGTAATAACATGAAACTGCATCACCTCATTTAATCTAATTTTTGTGATGAAAAATTTCTCACTCTGATTAAAGAACTTGTTTTATAACAATA
Organism: Mytilus edulis; assembly: GCA_019925275.1. Classification (NCBI taxonomy): domain Eukaryota; kingdom Metazoa; phylum Mollusca; class Bivalvia; order Mytilida; family Mytilidae; genus Mytilus; species Mytilus edulis. The sequence continues at coordinate 97,607,497 of CM034349.1, read as the reverse complement.
CTTAAAAGAAATTGCAACAATATCTAATTGTTATATAAGTTAGACTATTTCCCGACAGCATTGATGTAAATACTTTCTTTATTAGATAGCTCAAATAAGATTTTTTTTTATCTATACTAGTCAACAAAAGACACGATACACGACTTTTATTCAAATTAAAGATGAAGTTTTTCCGTTTATAGGACCAATATTGAAGGTAGTAATACTTAATGACCATGGAAATGTAAATCCGTTAAAAAAATTTTTTTGCTTTCATGACGTCATTTGGCAAAATTGATTTGTTTTGACAAAATTGACACAAAAAGACAATTTTTAAAACAAAACTTCCAACTAATGATACCAACCTCCCATTCAAAGGTAAAGACAATGATTGCCATCAATTTTTTTTAAAAAAATCACAGTTTCTTCGTTTATTTGTAAAGCAAAGTTCGTCCCCACAAAAAATCGTCAAAATGTATACGTTATCAATTGATTTACCATAGACAGTATGTATAAAGTGAAATTCCAAAAAACGGAACAATCTTAAAACTAATCCGAAAGGTTCTAAGTTTACAGTGTGTTGTTTTCATATCTTAAGCATTGATTTTGGACGAAAACAAATTTTGTTTTGGGGCCTTTTTTGAGATTTCAAAAAACACTTGTTTTTTTTACCTAAAAGACAATATTTCAACCCATCTTGAATATTTTTGAACAAATTTGAAAATTCATTCAGTACTTAGAAATGGTGTATCGATTTTTTATCCCGCTTTCCGCAAAAATAATTTGCTTCCCAATGATCATTCAAACGGAATTTAGTTACTTTCCGACAGGTTTTGATTTTCATTATCATCTGTGCATACATAGCAAATGTGAGCTTTTAAAAAATAGTGTATCTAATTTTGTTTTATATGTGATACTTTTTGTTAAATCTTATTCCAAAGCCGTGTATCGTTTATTTTGTTGAATAGTATATATTTCATAAAACACACAAATATAGTGGTATGCAGTTTGTTGTAAATAGATAATATCAAATTTTAAACAGATATATCATGTTAAGGAGGGGTATTTTCGAAAAATACCAGTCGAGAGAATGTTAAATTTCTCGAGCCGTAAGGCGAGGGAAATTCCTTCTCAAGACTGGTATTTTTCGCAAATACCCCTCAAGAACATGATATATCTGTTTAATTACACCGAATGGTAATGTTCAAAAACGCATTGATGATCGTGACGTTACAAGCATCCAGTCGGATAGAGTATTTTTTGGCAAATACCACGGCAGAGAGAGTAAAAAGGCATATCCTTTTGGCAAATACCCGGCGGCGTTACAAAATGAACGATATTCATTTGATAACAGTAAATTGGTGAAAAATACGCTGGCTATCAACCAATCAGAATCCAGGATTCTTACATAAGGTGTAAATAAAAAAGAAAACCATCAAGGGTTATAATATTTATCAGAATTTATTTTAGATATATCAAATATTGGGAAGAGATACAAGTGTTGTCTTAAGATGTCAGAATAAAAACTTATCTTCTGTGTTTTAATATTGTGTATCATACAAAAGAAAAAGAAAACTATATCCGTACACATTTATAAAATTTCGCCAAGTAATTAAAATGGTCAGAGTACATAAGCAATCTTAACATTTATTATCTTAATTTTACTTAACGTTCCGATATAACATTCATATTGGTGTCTCCATCATACATTGAAATGGGTTTGTTTATCTCTATCTAAAAAAGTGTATAATTGCACACAAATTTTGTAGTCAGAATGAGTCTAGCAACATTTAGTACCGTTAATATTTTTACAAGGAAAGGACAAACACTATTGTATTCTTTAAAATTTGATTTAAAGCATTCTTCAATTATTCCACAGTATAATTTGATTTATAGTACGACATATACGTTTATATAATTGTATCATATTGATTCAAAAGGGTAGCGTATTTATGATAATTAATTACATTAATAGTTAAAACGGTAATTTTTACTTTTTTTAAATGTTTATGTAAGTTATATTAAGGAGACTGATTATGATGAGTTTTCATTTTATTTTGACAGACCATTCTGCTCTTATTCGATTATAACAAGAGACTTCATAAATACATTGTTTGGCGGCTGCGATGGTTGTATTTTAGAAGTTGTATCAGGTATACCATTATAATAAGTGTTTTCATTCGCCCAGACTGTGGTTCTGGCGGAAGGAATATATTATGTGGCCGATATCGAATACCCACAACAAACATTGCATGTATATTGTCAGTCGCACATTTTCTAAATCATGCTAATGATGTGTACGGTTTCTTTGCAGAAAATAGCCATTGATATAGTTGTGTTAAGGGTACTTTTTATAGCACTTCTTATAAAAAAGTAAAATCCTACTGGTAAAAGTAACGTTTAAATTCTAATTTAATAACTATAATTAATCAAATTTCTGTGTGTCTAAATTATATTTAGTGGTCGTATGAACCAGTTTCGGTATTTAACTCTTGATTTAAATATCAAAGCTATTCAAGTTTAATAAAATGTAATAAACACTGCAACTATCGTTTTATTTCATTTCAAAAACAATTCTTCTTCCTAGCCTTAAACCCCTTGAATGTGAATATACGTTGCACAAGTCAGTGACATCAACAATGTTAATGGCAATGAATATGAATAATTATATTAATAAATAGACCTAGATACTTTTATATTAAACTGTTTTACCAAATCTATTGTAAATATATGACTTCAGGTGATGTTATGGTGACATTGTAACATTACAACATGGTATTTGATATCGGTCACATATTAGTCTTTATAAAAAGGACTTACTCGTGTAAAATAATATATTTTTTAATCTTTTTTGTGATCATTATCATTACTGGTTTTTCAAGGTTAGATGCTCCTAGAGACACATGGCTGTAAATGATAAGTAAAATTGGCAAAGTGTTACAGTCAGATTTAAAAAAAAATCCCATACGAAACCTTACCAGAATTTGTATCGACAAGAAACATGCAAGATAAGGTTTAGATCAGTTTTAAATCTGAACAATAAGATCATGCTCTAAAGGAACAAAGATGTAAAAAAATCAATTTGGAGAATAGTTGAAAGTTAAAAGAGAGATTGATTCTACAGACTTTAAATGGCAGATTGCTCATCTACATTTGATTTATTATGACCAACGTCTTTTTAAATTACTTCTTTTTTAAAAGTTCATAATAAGTCATGTGTTTACACTGTGCCTATTATATAATAATAATGTGAGATATCTAATCGAGAATTCTTTGAAGCCGCTGTTTTACTACAAAACGATTTCAGTATACAAAGTGAGCTTTCCAGTATTTTTAGGATTATATCAGTGTAGGACGCTACATGCGAGGTGTCGGCTGTTTTTAATACGGGGTGGCAGTTTTGAAGTGGAGAGAAACGATCAAGGTTAGTTGAAGCATCTAAATTTCTTTTTTGAGAACTGTTTGTACCAAATAAGTAATTGCACGGAAGGAACTGAAGCATAGTCTATCTCCAGCAAGCAGAAGTTTTCAGTACTCTGGTTTCTCAAACACTCTCCCTAGTTTTCCGTGTTGATGATGTTGAGGCTTCATATGCAAGTTCAAGGGTAGTTTTATAATTTTTTTTATCATTTATCTCTTCATTTATATAAGTTTCACCTACCTGTTGTCCTTTATTTTAGAGTAATCTTGGACTATAGAGCCTCTAGTTAATTATTTCTAATATTAAAAAAATGCATATTACGTAAAAGACTTAAATATTGACCAAATGAAATAATTGAAGTTTGTAATTTGTCTTCATAACATAGAGTTTGTTTGGATAACAAAGCATCAGATAAATGCTGCATAATATGCAAATCTATTCTTTTTTAATAAATACGCAAAATGTGCCACCCTAAGCCACAAATTATAGCCGCATTTTGGTAAATTCCATGATAGGAATTTATTTCTATATAAATCATACGGGGAAAATCGTCAAATGTAGTTTTTATCCTGAAACTTTCATATGAAGCCTCTAAATCTTCAACACGGCAAACAAGGGAGAGGCGTTTGAGAAACCAGAGCAATTAAAACTTCTGCTTCTGCTTGCTGGAGATAGATTAAGTTTCAGTTCATCCCGTGTAATTACTTATTTGGTACAAACAGTTCTCAAAAAAAAAAAAATGATACTTAAACTTACCTTGATCGTTTTTCTCTGCTTTAAAACTGCCACCCTGTGTCAAACATACGGTCTATTCTTATAATAAAATCTTTAGTTGTAAGTAATATTCATTAGTGCAAACGTGAAGACTGTTCTTTAGTTTGATATCCACTTGTCTGAATTGCCGCAACAGCTACCGAACAATACTGAACTGACTGCAAATGAACTGCTGTCTAAACGATACTAAGTTGCAGCGGATATATTCGACAACTTACTGTAAAAATGAACATTACTCAATGAATAAATTAACAAAAATATCGATTTACTTTAAAATAAGTTATGGTTCAGACTGAATTCACGCAATTTGTACCAGGGATGGGGTAATTGAAAATGTAATGGTAATTAAGTGTAATGCATTACAATTTTCCATGTAATTGAATGTAATGTGTAATTAAGCATTTTTTTTAATTACATGTAATGGTAATTTAATTAATTACATTGAAAAAAGCATGTAATGCTCAATTACTTTTGAATCACATTTGAATTACATGTACTTTTATTGTGTTAAAGATAAGGATTTGTGTTTAATAATATAAATTGTTAAATTATATTTACTTTTAAAATATTGATATCACATACTTCTTTAATATATGAAGTCTGTAATTTATTTTGAAGTTTTTATATTACTTATTTGACCTACAGAAATTTTTTCTGAATAGTCTTATAATTAAATAAAAATGTGAGAATATTTATATATATGTTTTGTTCAGTTTTTTTAGAAAGATCTTTGTTAACTAAATACATTGATAAGTTATTAACCACCTTGTTAAACAAAATTAAAAAAATGTGTCACAGTGAATTTTTTTTCTTATACAGGTAATTAGAATTTTAAATCACTGCACACAATCATTTTGTCAAATTAGAATACACAAAAGGGTTTAAAGAAATAAAAATTAATAGCTATAAAAACAAACAGCAATTAATCAGATTAAAATGTCAAGGGACAATGCCACTTTTACATGTATTTTTATCTAATTAGTGAAATACATGTATTGCTAATATTTAGACATTATCTACATAGTTTGTACTAAAAATTATTTTAAATATTATGACAAGCACACTATTTATATCTTTAAAGTAAAAAAAAAAAAAAAAAAAAAACAAAATTATTTATAATTTCTGTTTTATTTAAATAATTTCATTTCTGAGATGTCAAAATACCCCTTAATGTATTGGCAAGTAATTATGAACAAATTCCCTCTCCTATCAACAATCTTTAATCATGGAACTTCCATGTTCTGATCAAGCAATATCTGCCGCATAAGCTCCTGTCGAAAAACTTTAGAATTGCTGTCAAAGTGTTCAGACCAGAGATATGCAGACTAAATGACAAAACATTAAAATAACTAATGATTATCAAATGCAAGGCTTAAACTATGCTTATCGGTACGTCATGCATATTTTACACATGGATTTTATATACATGTATAATATTGTTAAAAAAAAATTATGATAAAATTTAATGTGTAATTTAATTAATTACTTTAGTAAAGTAATTGTAATTTAATTAATTACATTTCAAAAACTGTGTAATGTGTAATTAGTGTAATTGATCATTTTTGCACTGTAATGTGTAATTTAATTAATTACATTCCAATGTTATTGACCCCAAGTCTGATATGTACTGAGTTTGTAAATTATAATCGATTGATTTAAAGGATTTTCATCGTGGATTCTGTTGATATTCAGTATATGGGAAATCGTTTCACTAATATGTTTTCTTGACACCGGGCGACTTGGTTAGAAGTCGACGTTGTATTCGACGTTCCAGTCGTAAAACTTTCTCGATAATTGCGCTGTGTAATGCAATTTTATTGAAGTGGCGTTGTTACAAGTTAGGCCATGGCAGGGATGTTCAGTTACAAATCTCGTTCGCCAATAGCATTGTTGTCAGGACTGAAAGGGACATATCTGACTCGACACTGTCTAACATCATCTCGTGGACTTATTCCTTCCTGCAACATTATAAAGGCCTGATTCTGAAATTCTTTGCTGGGTCTCTGTTGGACTAAAAAAATAAAACACAACTTTACTTTTCTGATTTGAGTGCAGGTAAAGATTCAAAGAAATGTTACACGAAGACAAAACACTTGACACAAGATCCATACATAGGTTACAGATCAAGCGTCAAGAATTCATTCAACGTCAATACTTCTTCAAAAAAATAACATTGGAGAGCGCAATCATGGCTTGCGAGTTGATATGTGTTCAACTAAAGTAACATGATTCTGTTATAGTTTTACCACATTAATAAACCTTTTTTGTTAGTTTGATAAATGTTTTATTGTTAAATCCTGAAACTTGTGGTCACTGAGTACAGTCAAATCAATGATTTACTATCCTATAATGTAATGCATTTAACAGAATAACAGTTCGTGCGTAGTATCACTGAGTAATACACATTTCTCTTGGTCGTTTTTCCTATTTGTTTTTCCTTTTGCTAAAACAAACATTTTGTTTAAGAGTTTCAAGTTGAATTGCATTTATTTATGCATAATAATCATGGGAAATATCTATTCTTTTTACTATGTATTTTTCCGTCATAAATGATGTCTCTTTCCTAATTAATAAGATTATATTTCAACATATCAGGTTGATCAAGTATTTAATATCAATGCTGGTGACATGTCAGTATCGTAGGGGTATCATCAACTCCGTACAAATGTAGTCAGTGCATATCAAACTTTTTTTCTTATTATATCTTAATTATATTTTTTTCATTTACAAATATGATATTTATTTATTATCTTTATTCTTCAGGAGCGATAGATTAGACAAAAAAAAAACATGATATCAAACATGTCTTTTGAAATAAATTACTTATTCTAACAATGGTTTTAAACAACTTTGTTTATCAATTTTTGGTACAAAACATAGTAGTATTTTGAATTAGTTATCTAACTATTTTCAGCATTATTCCTTTCAACGATGAGTTTTTTTCGAAATAAATAATAATGTGTTGTCATTATGTTCCTACATTTGTTGTTTTTTTGATTGTAATATATACGTTGTGTAGAAAGGGCTCACATAACCTCTTAACCAATCCAATTCAATTTATCTGAATGAAATATAATTGTTTAAACAGTAGTCCATGTATTAGTACTGATGCGATTCATAACAAAGGTGCCTTAACATTTGTGGGATAAATTGAAAAATTATTAAAAAAACGAACTCAAGGTTCCAGTTTCGTTAGAAAAAATTACCTTGAATGAGTTTTTGTATTATTATGTTCGTTTTGGTCAAATAGTTCATCACATGTATTATACATCCTTGGCTTTCATATGTTTTTTTTTTGTATAAGACTGATGAAATTACATCCAGGAAGGCGCCTTTGATGCATAAAATTAACAGTGTTATTACATTGCTAAAGAAATAAAAAAAAATCAACAAGATAGCGTTTATGTTGCATTTATGTAAATATCGGCAATGCAATTTCCCATATATTTAGAAACTCATTTAATAACTAAAAATTTACCACTTTAAAAAGAAGTTTGAAATAAAATATATCCTAGAACTTCATAAGCACTACTTTTTTTAAAGGTCAAAATATAGAGCTGTGCGGCATATTTTATACATTTATATGCCCCGAACTATTAACAATTTAAACTTATATCAAATTCTGTACTACCTCTACCTTGACTCTATGTCGTCCATGGATTTCATGTTTTTTTTTGCTAATAACATTCCCAAGTTATGTCGCTACGAGATGAAACATAGAGATCATATCTAAAAACAAGTAGGTAAACAAAAATAAATATCTATAAATATTACATCTCCCCAAAAGAGGCGTGGTATATGAAACAGCTGTATTTAAAAAATGCAAACTATAAGAATTTAATTTTCAACGAAATCAAATTCTGTCCTACATCTATTGCTTTTCCATTATTCAAAATTCCTTTTTAATTGTAGCTCTTAGGTTTTAAATTACTGAATTATCGTAGAATCTCGTTAATCCTCACGAGTTATATGCTCTATGCATAACCCTAGTTAAATGGATATACTTAAATATTAAAATGCCGATCCTCATCTTATTGCTATTCAACAGGTAATATTTTCCATACAGGTTCAATACGCCAAATTCGCTTCCAAATTCGGAATGTCGGCTGTCCTTTTTAAGCCAGGTAAAAGACACATAACCTTTTTGACTTAGATAATTTAAATTATAGCTATTTCACGAATACCTTATAGTCTCGACCAATTAAGACTTGAATGCTCTTCCATTTCGTACTTTGTTTGAACTGTTAATTGCTTTTTTTGAACTTTCCTGACTAAATGCATCTCTGGTGAACTAAATCGCCTGGTATCTTTGTTGAGTTTTGTTTTTTTACATCGTTGATAGATATTACATATTTGAGTATCAAATTACACAAGAGAAAAACACATAGATTAATTTAGCCTATCGAGGTTTGGTTTTGCTTTATATCAACACAAAACATTAATATGAACATTCAAAAAAAAAAAATGAAAGTAAACACATGAAATTAAAGTTTTCTCATGATGTCAACAATAGAAAATTAAAAGTTTACCTGTTTCTTCTCAATTTCTGTGTCGCCAAATTAGATTGATTGTGTAGCATCTTTTTGTTCAATAGTTTTATGTGTGAAAAATAAAAAAAACATGTATCTTAATTCAGCGATGCTCATTACCAGCCGTTACAAACTAAAACCAATACCGTGACGATAACAATGTTGCACATGAAAGATTTTTGAATACGATACGACATAGTTATTGAACCTAAAATTAAATAACCATGTTGTTGATTTCAATTTTTTTTTATTCTTTTAATTACTTAATAATGAATCCACTTTGACTGGAATTCTAAAGTAACAGAAAATAAATATGGATATAAGCCGTTTTTATGAATTGTGGTATATTGAAAAGATTGCAACCCCCCTTTTTCAAAATGAAAACTTGAATTCATTTGCTTACATTTGATTAATATAAACGAAAAAAAAAACCCTGCAATTTCATCACAATCACTTCCCTTTCATGAAATTTTGTGAATGATTAAACTCAACTGATATATAAAATTGATACTTTTTTTGTTATTTTATATTTGTAAATTAAATGCACTAATATACATTGTATGTACAAAGTTTGTATATATGTATTTTCATATTTTATTTTTGGCTATAATCCGTCTTATTGTATAAAATAAAACTAATTGGCGATAGTTTCAGTTGAAATTCCCCGACATGCTTGATTCGTCAAATCCGTTGAAAAATTCCCTTCAAATTCAAATAAAAGAAAAAGGTTGTAAATTTCATGCATTGCATAATATGCACAAAAAAATCGACTCAAAGTTTGAGACAATTTACTAGGAAAGGGAAGTCGAATTTTGTATCGGTAATGCTCATACGATTGGACGAGGCGTAAAACAAGGCTGTAGACAAATAATTTGTTTCATTTGATAGTTGTGAATTTGTAGAAATGTAGGCAGTATACCATCATTCATGCTTCAAAATTTATTTACCACTGTTACAGTAATCAGATTTGTTCTCCCTTTATGAGTGAGAAGGATTTTAACCATACGACAGACAATTATTGGACAGATGTCCCCAAGAATCAGGCGTTTATAAGCGTTCTACAAGTCAGAGATTCCCCGAAGTTCTTATATAATTTGTTGCAACGGGAAAAAAAAACCACCTGAAGAAACGAGTACTTGTCGTCTTTAAACACAAAAGTATCCGTACATTCAATGTTAGGTCATAATTGACAGAAGTATTCTTTTGCCTCTGGTTTGATGACTCAACCAATATTCTACTTAAAAAAATTATTTTGAAGTATTGTCCTTCATGACACTTGATTTCTTTGTCGAATATGTTCTCATATTTATTTGTATTGTAGTCCTATAATGTTTTTATGCCATTTAATGTTATATTTAACATTGCCATTAAAGGGGGAGGTTTGGCATGCTACAAAACCAGGTTCAACCCACCATTTTTTTCTTTAAAAAATGTCCTGTGCCAAGTCAGGAATATGGCCATTATTATATTATAGTTCGTTTCTGTGTGTGTTACAGTTTAACGTTGTGTTTCTGTTGTGTCGTTTGTTTCCTCTTGTATTTCAGTGTGAATAGACCACTTTCGAGTTCATCCGTCACCGGAAAAAAACTCGTCAATTTTGCGCGCCTTTATGACGTCATTTACCAGAAAGAGGAGCTCGTCTGTATCCCTGCACTATTAACGTTCATCAAGCGTCTTAGTGATCGTCGTTGTGCAGGATAAACTAGAAATAACGGTTGTTCTGCATGTACTTAATGACAATTCCCTAATGACAGCAGTGCTTATTGTCAATTTTGAGAATTCAATTTGTCGAATAATTCGTACAATATAGAATTATAGATTTCGCTCAACATTAGAATGGAAGTAACGATGCCCTAAACCCACAAATGACGTTCACTAAAACTAGAGTTTTTGACGGAAATGCACCGAACTCGAAAGTTGTCTATTCTCATTACTACAAGACGTGTCACAGTACCTTTCTTTCCCAAATTCATGTATTTAGTTTTGATGTTATATTTGATATTATTATCGGATTTTGTCTTATGCTTAGTTCGTTTCTGTGTGTGTAACATTTTATTGTTGTTTTTCTATCGATTTATGAGTATCGAACAGCGGTATACTACTGTTGCCTTTATTTAAGAGGACCTAAACATTTTATGGTTTGAAAACTGGATTTTTGGTGAAACAAATATTTATGATTGAGGTTTATGTATCCAAACAAACATTACTATATGTTGTGTCATGTGTACTTTTGTTTGTCTGTTTGTCTTTTTCATTTTTAGCCCTGGCGTTGTCAGTTTATTTTCGATTTATGAATTTGACTCTGGTAACTTTCGTCCCTCGTTTACAAACGGTGAAACAGTACTGTGTGTTTTTAAGTAGAGATTGGAAATAGAAAAAAATGTCAAAATCGAAATCCTTCATTTTTTTTTCAGATTTGTAAAGATGACCTTTAAACTCAAATCAAAAACAAATGTTACCATATCAGGTCCTTTTGACCGGCATTTCTATATTGTACAAGGTTTTTCTCTTGAAAGATATGTCATATAGATGTGTATTCAATGGAGAGATTAAATTCCAAAACAGTCTGCCCTCAGTCACCTTTCTATTAAAAATAGAATAAAGAAAAAAGGTAAGATAAGAAACAAAAGAAGATTGATATGATGCTAGTGCAATATTTCGTTTTAAACGTGGATGAGCGAAGACGTGCATTTCATATATACGTTTTTTTTTCTGTTCGATATGTTATTCCCTATGTCTTTTTTCTTATTATTTTCTGTAAGTGTCGTACTTTCTGATGTCTTAATTTATGTATTTGATCACAAATGGTCATGTCACGTATATTTTTTTGTCAAAATATAATTGTTAACAGTTTTATCCCAAAAAATATTTTATACACATATCAACAATCTTGTACAATATATTTAATTGCAAAATATATTTATGGTTTAAGATGACGGTCAAGATAAAAAAAAATCCTATTTTGGCAGTTTTTGCAATATGTGAAGCAAAAAACAACAATATACACCTTTGTATTGACACAATTACCTTGATGAGTCAGATATATCTGTTGTTTATACTTTAACTTGTGGAGAGATGTTTCAATGGCAGTCACACCACGTCTTATTTTTTTTTTTTTATATCATCCTTATTAATCAAGACTACTGTTTGTATATGCAAGTTCAGCAATAATGAATAAATGAATATTGCTCAATTTAATTCAAGTTATAGTAATTGTATACCAATATTGATGTCACATAATATTAGTCAACTTTGAGTAATCAAATTTGCTAATATTTTGATAATGGCTTATCATTTTCAATATTATTTTCATTTACCTGTGTATATTATTGTCTATGGCGGCTTTTTGTTCAAGGATATTGTTGTTGATTGTTTTAATTATGAAACATCTCACAGCGATATACTACTGTTGCCTTTATTTATCCACCCCTTATGTTATTGATTTTGTATTAACATTGTATCATAGATTAAATTTGTTCGTTCAGTATATGATTACTAGTGTTAATATGTCTTTTGGTCGAGTTAAGCCATTTCAATTGACATTTTATAGTGTGTCTTTCTATGTTTAAATGTTACATTTTACACTATTGTTTCCAGATAAGGGTGAAGGTTGGTACCTATAAAAACGTTTAAACACGCTGTATTTGTTTGCACCTGTCCAAAGTCAGGAATCTGATGTTCAGTTGTTGTCGTTTGTTGGTGTTGGTTTTCCCGTTTGAATCGTTTTACACTTATCATGTTTGGGGCCCCTGATAGCTTGCTGTTCGGTGTGAGCCAAGGCTCCGTGTTAAAGACCGTACTTTTACTTCTACAAATTGCGACTTGAATGGAGAGTTGTCTTATTGGCACTCATACCACATCTTCGTATATCTACAAATAGCAATGTGATTGGTGCATTATTCATTTTTTGTTTGTTTCGAGCACCATTGATAATAGTTATCAAAGTTACCAGGATAATAATTAAATACGCCAGACGCGCATAATTTTCGTCTACATAAGACTCATCAGTAACGCTCAGATCGAAATAGTTGTATAGCCAAACAAGTACAAAGTTGAAGAGCATTGAGGACCCAAAGTTCCAAAACATTGTGCTAAATACGGCAAAGGTTATCTATTTCTGGGATAAGAAAATCCTTAGTTTTTCTAATAATTCAAAGTTTTGTAACAGGAAATTTATAAAAATGACCATATAATTGATATTCATGTCAACACCGAAGTGCTGACTACTGGGTTGGTGATACCCTCGGGGACGAAACTTCCACCAGCAGTGGCATCGACCCAGTGGTGTAAATAGTTATCAAAGTTACCAGGATTATAATAAAATACGCCAGACGCGCGTTTCCGTCTACATAAGACTCATCAGTGATGCTCAGACCAAAATAGTTATAAAGCCAAACAAGTACAAAGTTGAAGAGCATTGAGGACCCAAAATTCCATCTTTGGAAGACAATTAACTTGGCATAATTTTTTTTATTCTGGTATATTTAAGCTTTAGTTAGTTATACCCACCTACCAAGAGGATATCAACACTTGATTTTTTTTATTTCTCAGTTAAATATTTTGAAGAAACTGAAGTATAATTTACACTTTGAATTAAAATCGACAGGTTCCTTGTTTGCAAAGTTGGCCTTAATATCAAATTCTTCTTAAAATACTAAAACTGTCAATTTCAGAAAAGTACAACAAATCTCTTCATAGAAGTTCACATTTTGCTCGAAAGTCCGCTTATTTTCAGTATGTTGTCAAAAGAAGTTTTTTTGTGCAATTTGTTTGCCTCACAACTCAAGCAATGCATTATACTAGTACTATCAGATAACCAATACAATAAGAACTTTCTTATTTTATTTTTCTTTAAATTTGTTATATTTATCATTTATACATACAACTATGCTATCCTTTGAAATTATATAAAATATCAACTATTGACATCCTTCTGCAATGAAACTCTCCATCAAAATAACAATTTATAAAATTAAACCATTATAGGTCAATGTACGGCCTTCAACACGGAGCCTTGGCTTACACCGAACAAAAAGCTATAAAGGACTCCAAAATTAATAGTGTAAAACCATTCAACGGTCTAATCTAAATAAAAAACGAAAAATACATGGCTTTCGGCTATACACAATTTGTCAACGTACTTAGTACTAAGCAACTGTTATTTCTCTGTCAATTTCTTGAATAGATTTAACCATATTTGTTGTCTGAAAGAAAAATTGATAGGAAAAAGAAGACTGATTTCCTTGATTTTATTACAATTTTACATATTCATTTTTTCATAAAAGTCATTCAACCGTAATTTTGAAAAACAATTTCATCAAATTTTCTTACAATGCAGCCTCCCTAAAAATTAATCAAGCTGAACTGCTATCACATTTAAATTGGTACTCTTACTACTTTACCTGTACACTTTAAACAGCAAATTTTACGTACACTAGAAAAAATGAACAGAAACTGATATTTCAAGGTATTCTTCATGTTAATATATAACCTTCAACTATAAAAAAAAAGATAGCAAGGTAAACTAACAGACAGAGCTACTGACAAATGGAAGTAAGTACAGCTTGCATAACTACATGTATGATTCCTTCTCGGCTTTGCCAAAAGGAGACAATTAAAAGTGTGGAATAATTTCTTTTCGTTAAATATCCATAATGGATCATAAAAAATATTGTCTATTTTAAAACTCTGCTTGATATAAGTATTATAACTAACAGAAAACCCTTGCCGTTTTTGGCACAACCTTTTTGATCTTTTGGTCCTCGATGCTGTTCAACTTTGTACTCGTTTCGGCTTTCAAATTTTTTATCTGGGCGTCACACGTAGGTCTTGTGTGGACAAAATACACTTCTGGCGTATTAAAATTTTGAACTTGTTGCCTTTTGTTGGCTGCTGTTCGTGTGATTCTTTGTCAATTGTGTTCTCCAATTTATTTATATTGTAGTCCTGTGTTGTCATTTTGATGTTATATTTCACATGGCCATAAAAGTGCGAGGTTTGGCATGCCACAAAACCAGGTTCAACCCACCATTTTTTCCTTTAAAAATGCCCCTTACCAAGTCAGGAATATGGCCATTGTTATATTATAGTTCGTTTCTGTGTGTATTACATTATAACGTTGTGTCGTTTGTTTTCTCTTATTTTTGAGTGTAAATTCACATTGCGATAAGACGTGTCACGGTACTTGTCTATCCTAAATTCATGTATTTGGTTTTGATGTTATATATATATATGTTATATTTGTTATTCTCGTGGGATTTTGTCTATGTGTGTTACATTTTAGTGTTATGTCGTTGTTCTCCTCTTACAATTAATGCGTTTCCCTCGGTTTTAGTTTGTTACCCCGATTTTGTTTTTTGTCCATGGATTTATGAGTTTTGAACAGCGGTATACTACTGTTGCCTTAATAGCCAACCAACAATAGTTGATATGCGATTTGTAATATTGATCCATGTTGAACTTTCTCAAAAACTGTCCCCCTATCAATTACAGGATAACATGGAAGATATTTATTCATAAAATGATATGACATACAGTAGATGAATAAAAACCGCTTGAATGTATGCTCATATTTTGATACAAACAAATACATATCTTATTTTGTGTTTGTAAGCACTCTACCATCCCCATAACGTTAGTTACTAGGATAATACAAACGCATATGAATGAACAAAAGGACAGTTGGGATATTCAAGTAGAAACAAGAAAACTGATCAAGAACAGATCTATCGTAGTCGTTCATATTAATGTGTCATTCTGTGTGAATGGTGTGTGTATTGTTCAGAATATTGTTTTTTATATTGTTATACTTGATCATAATTGGTTTCTAGCTTTTAACGTGTGTGGCATGTGTCAAATTGATCAATTTTTTTAGATTTTCAATTGAAAGTATTTTACGGAAGCGTATTAGCGCCATTAACTTTTTTTTAATTTTTCTTCCTATGTTTGCGTTGTAACGCAAACCTTTATAACACAAATATCTTTATTTCAATTATTCATTAAGTTTTGTATATATGTCCGTCTGTCATTCATTTCGGATGTGATTTATAAGTAGATAAAAAAAGAAACATACATACAAGGCCAAATCATTATAATAAATATGCATAGGAATAATGGAATAATTGAAGTGCAATTATACATAAATTAAGACTGATTTGTGCATCAGAAAAGTATATAATTTAACAACAAAATAGATATAGTTTAGTATATAGTCATATTAAAATTGAAAGATCAAAAATAATGTCATACAATTGTGAAACCTCCAAGTCAAATAGACAAAATGATCTTTCTGCTTTAAAATGAATTTCAAATAAGGAAACATTTTTTTAAATCTCAGAATATGATCAAGATTCTTTGATAGAAAGTCATTGAATTTTCATTTCAATATAATGAAGTAATTTTAAGATGCTTGGGTAGCAATTTAAATAGAGAAAACATAATTTTATTAATAAAACATCTTCATTCTATACATTTATTGCCAAAGGGTAGCTTGTTTGAATGTAACCTACTTTACACAGTTCTCAAACGAAAGCTTACTTTGGAAGTAAATTTATATTCGGTTATAGCTAATTAGCAGGGTTGATTTTTTTCTTAGGTATAACCTCAATTTACTCAATTTTCTTTGTAATCTATATACTAGTAGTAACTTGGGTATCGTTTTTGGGGACCTTTATAGTTTTTTGTTTAGTGTGAGCCAATGCTCCATGTTGAAGACCGTAATTCGGCCTATGATGGTTTACTTTTACGAATAGTGACTTAGATGGAGAGTTTTCTTATTGGCACTCATATCACATCTTCTTTTATTATTCTGCTCATTATTAGTCATTGATATGATCTAATTATTCAAGCAGTTTACTTTGCAATTACTACAAAGGTGATAAATTTTATTATATACAGCCTCCTCAATCAATAACTACTGTTTCCTTTAAATCTTAAATAAGAAATAAGATAAAACAAAGGTTTGCGTTATAACGCAAAGGTTTGCGTTACAACACAAAAGGTTTGCGTTATAACGCAAACATAGGAAGAAAAAAAATGTGTGGCGCTAATACGCTTCCGTAGTATTTTCACGATTATAAATACAGATATCGTGTACCAAAACAAATGTCACACTGCTATGTTTGCAACACAAGGCTATTAAAAGTTTTACAACATTACATCAACCAAAATAGGATTAAACTCTTGACAAGTAAGCAGTCCCTGCTTCGTCGAGCTGCTGAAGCAATTTTCAAATCCAGTTTTAATTCGCTTTCGGTAATTTCATAATCGTTTAGAGAAAGAAATAGTGATAACGACCAGTGAAACAAAATTCGTTTGAACCTTTGATACAATTGCTTCTTTGTATGTTTGATCCAATTTCACGGTAAATACGAAAGGAAACAGAAGACCTTGAATAAAAGATCAACAGTGTAATATATAAACCGTATACAGGCGCTGTAGGAATGTTGCTTCAAGATATGGAAATTTCACAATTGGAAAATTGAAATCATCCCTTTTGTCGTAAAGTTTAATTTTAGTTCAACTGACCCTCACTAGTTATTTCTAGACAAAATATAAGGCAAACATAACTATATCTGATATATCCTACTATGTATCGAAAGGGAAAGATAGGTTGATGTAACTCATGATATCTGCTTAGGATTTTTCAGAAAAGGAAATACTGCGTTGATAAAAAAATCAAATTTTCTTTTAAATACTCTTGTTTCAAAGCTGCTAAAAATATGAAATAAAAAGGAAAATAAGAAACACTACAAAAAATCATAAGCACAGTCTTCAATCTGAACGGAAAAGTGTTCTCGCTGATCACAAATTGTGGTAGGTCAACATCAAAGTTTTTTTTTATGATGTGATGATGCTTTACAAACTTTCTTAACAGTTTTGACATAGACACAATTCTATCGAAATACAAATCATTTTAGCTAATTTTAAAAGAAATGAAAACGGGGATTCTTTTTTATGTTAACCATACATACCAACAATGACCACTGCCCTTTCCTCGATCTTGATATCTATATCACTAACGGAAAGCTTAATACTAAAATTTATGATAAAAGAGATGATTTTTCATTTCCTATCGTTAATTATCCATTTTTAGATGGTGACGTTCCCTTGTCACCATCTTACGGTGTTTATATATCTCAACTTGTACGATTCGCTCGTGTATGTAACAATGTTTTACGTTTTGACGAGAGAAAAATTATTACACCAGGGTTTTCGATATCACAAAGTTTATTATCGGTATAAGGACATCATTCGTAAATATAGCTCAACATGCAGACTTCTTATACGTTCAGGTATTTCACATCCATTTTGTATGGAAATATTCTTTATAAAGCCCAAAAATGTCAGTATTCACCTCAGAAACTAACAAAACCTTTAAATATACTTATTGAGAAGGGATATAGTTACGATACTGTTGTCAGGTCATTAAAGATTGCATATTTTGGCGTTAATATTGATACACTTATAGGGTCTTTGCATCGGAACTAAACACATTTATTCAAAAACCAGTTGTTGGCATGGCACGGGTTATGTTCTTCTCATATATGTTATGATGGTATGATACTAAACCCCTAACGGGAAGGATTGTGCCTGATATTCATATGATGAAATCATAATCATTCAATCAGTTTAATTGAAGTCTGGAGCTGGCATGTCAGTTAACTGCTAGTAGTCTGTTGTTATTTATGTATTATTGTCATTGTTTATTTTCTTTGGCTACATCTTCTGACATCAGACTCGGACTTCTCTTGAACTGAATTTTAAATGTGCGTATTGTTATGCGTTTACTTTTCTACATTGGCTAGATGTATAGGGGGAGGGTTGAGATCTCATAAACATGTTTAACCCCGCCGCATTTTTGCGCCTGTCCAAAGTCAGGAGCCTCTGGCCTTTGTTAGTCTTGTATTATTTTAATTTTAGTTTCTTGTGTACAATTTGGAAATTAGTATGGCGTTCATTATCACTGAACTAGTATATATTTGTTTAGGGGCCAGCTGAGGGACGCCCTGGGTACTGGAATTTCTCGCTGCATTGGAGACCTGTTGGTGACCTTCTGCTGTTGTTTTTTCTATGGTCGGGCTGTTGTCTCTTTGACACATTCCCAATTTCCATTCTCAATTTTATTTAAAGAACTTCTAACGCATGACATTCCTAAAGTCTTGTTTTTCTTGTTTTCGTTTGCACCACTGTACCTTAGAGTCATAGGAAACTTGTTTTTGCAATCTATCAAAGCGTTAAATTCTGAATGTTTTATCTCCGGAATGTTATATATTTTTAACCAGTAGTTATTCGTCAACATTTCATACGACTGTCTTAGAAACTTGAAAGAGTCAATTTTGCTTAAGGATGTTCGCTACTCTGTTTTAAAAGACTGTTACAAATTGACTCAATATAAATAAAGAAACTGGAAAAGCAGAAACTAAGAATGGATCCGTGTGATTTTCGAGATGTAAGCCGTCGAAAATTTGGCCTGAAAAATTTCTTAGTTTTTCATATTAACTGGCCCTTTTTTTAAAAACCATGAAAAATTACAAGAATTTTCAAAGATGACATTTTGAACCTTATGTTATCAAATTCAGGAAAGAAAAGTAGGGGTAACTGGACAAATGTTTTAAATCATATGGTACTTTATGGATAAAACCAGAAGATTTTGCGTATCAAGCAAAAGAACAGAAACAAGAGGAGTGAACATCCTTAATGAATGAAATGTGATCGACAGTTTCTACATAGAAGAAAGAAAAGTAGAAGATAAACTTGCAAAAAGTTTAGATAGAAAGTATATTTGCTAGGTCTACATCAAAACAGGTTCTTATGAACATTTTTGCAGACTTTGTTTAGTAGAAAACTGAACTGGAATTTAGTTCTTGGTGTGCTTCGTTTTTTTTTCTCTCTTTTTACATCAAATGCAATTCAATTCTGTTTTTCGTTTCTAGATTTATGCTTTTTAATATAAAATATATACATTCTTATTGCAGCTGAAATAAACGGCAAGACACAAGAAGAAAACCATTATTGTTCAAAAGCTTATAAAACACACAATGATTTATTTGAAAAATTTCAAAGTTGGTGCAATTTCCGCACTTTGTGTGTTTTGTTTTTGGATGACGGTACAATCTTATAGATTTTCATCAAATACAATGGTTCCTAGTTCTACTGTCGATTCTCCAGCTGAAACTTCCATCAATCAAGTAAGGAATAAAGATGACTACCTTGAACAGATGGACATCCTCAATAAGCTAAAGGTTGATATGGATGACCCAAGGTTAATCAGTTTGATACGAAATTACTGGATAGAAAACCCGTCAAATCAACCATACAATCTTAACAAACCTCAAGTACTAGATCCTTCCATTGGACAAGCTGCCTTTGCTGATAACCGATTAAATTTTAAGGTACGTGTGATAAGTTTCTACATATAAAGCATATATGTTGTTTAGGCGTTATTATCAACAATATTTACAAATCAGAATACGACACAATTCATAGCTAAATATTTTCGTTTCCATTTTCTTTTGAAGTTTTAGAAATTTTAGGGGTTTTGAATTATTTCTGAACTGACTAGTTATTTCAACTATGGATTTTACAAAATACTGAAATAATTTAGATCTTTATTACAGATTTCATGATAAAATTCAGTGAATTTGTAAATACTTTTTTTATTGAGACATCTTTTAAAAAAGTATACAGCAGATACACGTACACCGAACAAGTTTGAGGTTAATCTATTTTTTTTAATTACTACTCAGTGAGCAATTTTTATAAAACAACTGAAATACTGTAGAAAACTACTCAGGGAAATATGTCTTTGAATCAAGAGCAAACTTAAACACAATTGTAACTTCAAATAGTTGAAAAAAATATAGAGCTGGCAAAAATATGAAGAATTTCAAAACTTATTGCAAAAAAGACACAGGGATTTAACAAAGTCACTGTAACATACATATGTTTATTTCTAGTAAATCATGGGCGTTTCTTATCATGCGCATATGTACACCTGTATTCATGTCATAATCTAGAATGAGACACAAACGAAACAAAAAACTACTAAATTTGTATCTAAAGATAAAGACCGCGAAAACATGTCGCTAGTTTGTTGTGACATCGACAGGTTGTATTGAATTTGTTAAAGGGGACAGTAAACATAAACTTATGACGACTTAAGCTATTCCTCAAACTTTTTTTAACTGTATTTGTGAAAGAATCACATCTCTGTTTCTAGATTCCTTATAGTGTTCCTATGCACGTATGTTTCGTATTTAACTGAAACATATATTTGCTATGCATTGGTGGCAGAGGGTATTTTAGTATTGAGAAGTTTCTAGTTTGAAGTTGTCCATCTCAAGATCTCCAAAAGGAGAGAGACTGGGTGCGTCGACATGGTAAAACAAGTTTGTTTTTTGTTTCTTTAAAAAAAAAGCTGGAACTGCAAGGTAAACACAAAAATGAGACGTCAAAAATAAAACATGATAAACATCCTTGCGGTTGTCTTATTGCTGCCTTCTAATGCTTTTCCATATATACAAGCATCACTTGCAATGCGAGGTAACTCTGTTTAAGTGTCTTAATAAGTACGATACCCCATAATTTGTTCTATGGTAAGTTACACACAACATCTGACTCGTCCTCCATGTTTGATAATACCATTGGTTCTGGTAGATGGAAAAACATACCCAGAGAAAATCGAACATGTAACTTGTGTAATAGAAATGAAATTGGAGATGATTTTCACTATATTTCAGAATGTACATATTTTTCATAAGAAAGGAAAGAATGTATAGATGAAAAATTCTGTACCAACATTGATACTCTAAAGTTTAAAGCATTTATGAATTTTTCAAAACAATCAAATCTTAAAGATATATATACCTCTCACTGTATGACTGTCAGATATGATTACCTTATATTGACAACAATGTGTGAGCAAAACAAACGTTCACAATACAATAAAAAATAGGGGGATATCAGCTAATATTGTGTCATAATCTTGATACCCATAAAAACAAATAATTATTCTAAAAATAAAGAAAAACAAAATGACATGTAGACACTATTGATACAGATACATTTCTGGCATGTGTAGTGATTAAAAACGATTGATTATGAAAGTTATAGAAAAAACATTATTTTCTGTTAAGGTATTTATAGAAAAGCAAATTAAAGCAGCTTATATTTTATTTTGCAATCGTGTTAACCTATAGAGATTTATATGACAGAAAATCCTACTTTGTGAATTATCACCAATTTTTCCATTTAGAAGATTCTCTGTTTTTTGTGTTAGTGATAGCTGTTTAACAGTGATCTTACAGCATTACTATTTTTAGAAAGGCGGGTTTTTCGTTGAATGTGGAGCACTTGATGGGGAAACCAGATCAAATACCTTAATATTTGAACGCCTGAGGAGTTGGAATGGTCTTTTGATTGAGGCTGACCCATCAAACTACAAGTTAGTGAAGAGAAAGAACAGAAAAGCATTTACTATAAACGCATGTCTAAGTGTGTACCCATATCCAGTAAAGGTTGGTTTTCTAAAATAAAATAAGTGTACTACCAAACCTCTTATAAAGGATCCTTGTCAGTTGTTGTATTTGTCCATGACAAGGCTCCTTATCATCCATCATGATTAGTAACACTCTATTTTACTAGTCAATCATATCTAAGTATTTTATATTTAACGCAAATTCGTCTTTGTAACATATATTGTCTTTTACATTGGTTGAATTACTATAATCTCGTCAGTTTTTTTTTAATTATGTCTGGATCATCGTCAATTATTATCATTGTACCAGGTTTGCATCCTCAGCAGTTGTTATTTTTTTTTAAGTTGGGGATCGTCGTCAGTGTATGTATATGTCCGGGGTCAAGTGCCGCGTCTTTATGCAAGGATAGTGGTATCGTTATTGGTTGTATTAAGTCATGTCCGGATTCTCGTCGAGTCTTAATTTTGCCTAGGTCAGAAATAAAACCTTGTTAGCTGTTCGATCTTCGCTTGTCGTTGTCTTTATCCCCGGACCAGGCATGGGCGAATTAAATTGCAATGTAATGCACTATATTACAAATACTTTGACAAAACCATGCAGTATACTACAATTACAGTTACATTCATTGATCAAAGTACTGCATTTTATTACAATTAAAGTTACATTCATTTATTAAAGTAATGCATTTATTACAATTAAAGTTACATTTATCTATCAAAGTAATTCATTATATAACAATTACATTTGCCGAGTAATGGTTGCAGTCTTGTAATTGACTGCTCCATAGACTTACATGCTAAACAGCTGATCTTTGAAAATAAAAAAATAAAAAAAATGCTACATAGAAAATAAAATTCATGTTCATATCATGTATGTACTAATGTGAAATTGTGATTTAATTGAAAAAAAGTGGGACATGCCACGAAGAATAAAAAGTAAAGTAACCCTGAAGTCAAAACGTTTTTTTTCTACTTTCTGTTTGCTGTTTTTACTAGGCCGCATTACTTCCAGTAAACATGGTATCCTTCCACTTTCCTGGATTGATATCCCCAAAAAGATGCAAGATTTTTTTTAAATCTTTATATATGTTTCAATTCATCATAAACCTATAATCCAACAGAAAAAATTGAGTCCAGAAAAAAATTCAGAAAAAAATGGACTATTTTGTTTCCCTCCATGTTTTGACATGCACCGGAAACTGGAGTTGTAATACAAGACTGGTATCTAATGCATTGAATTGCACCTTACATTTGTAAATTATATTATTAAGTGAAAACAAACCAAAACTTTTTGATAAACAAAACGAAGTAACAAAAGATTCTAGTATACAGCCCTTGGATGGTGTAAACTTCCCATAAAAACGCGTATGGCGTAATGGTGTATGGCATATGGTGCAATGGTGTTAGGTGTATGGTGTTATGGTGTATGATGTAAGGGGAATGGTGTAATGGTGTTTGAGGAATGGTGTGATTGTGTAACGTGCGATCGGGAATGGTGTGAATGATGATGTACGACATTGGTTGAAAACGAAGTTCTTTTTATTGTATTTTGTCGAATCGTAAACATAAACAATAATAATAATCTTAATATTTGAAATTTAATTGCATTATGGGTGATTTCGGATCATGTAGATAGAATTAGGAATGGTGTATGGTGTAATGTGTAACGTGTATGGTGCAAAGGTGTAACGTATATGGTGTATGCAATAACTGTTCCGTATACATATGAGATTTATGTATCGAGTAAATAGTCTATTAAATGTAGCTATTACATTTCGACATCATTAGGGTTTCGAAGTATACAACTATGTGTTTTCTCCAAACAGAAATTACAGAGATGAAGTTTAATATTATTTTTTTAATAATGTTATTTTCACTTTATATACATTTGTTTTATTAATTCGCATCAAAAATATTTACTGAGAATTTTTTTCCAAATAAAAAATTAAACAAAGAGCTTAATTTATGAACATGTGTCAAAATGATGAAACGATTGATTGTAAAACAAAGTATTTAGTGTTTTATGACAATTTCCCATTTAATCAAGGTATTCATTAATGTTTTGAAAACAATGAAATACTTTTACAGTAATGCTTTTTAAATAAAAAAATAAATCAATATCTGAATAAACTCGTCATAGATACCAGGATTAAATTTTGTACATACACCAGACGCGCGATTCGTCTACAAAAGACTCATCAGTGACGCTCTAATCCAAAAAAGTTCAGAGGCCAAAATAAAGTACGAAGTTGAAGAGCATTGAGGACCAAAATTCCTAAAAATTTTGCCAAATACAGCTAAGGTAATCTATGTCTGAGGTAGAAAAGCCTTAGTATTTCAAAAATTCAAAATTTTGTAAACAGTAAATTTATAAATATAACATTATCAATGATAATTCATTTCAGCACAAAAATGCTGACTACTGGGCTGGTGATACCCTCGGGGAAAAATTTCTTCACCAGAAGTGGCATCGACCCAGTGGTAGTAAATAAATGTTCTTAAGTAGTCAAGAAATCTTAAATTCTGCTTCAGCTTAATCTCGTACAATCTGTGAAAGATATATGGTATGTGAAAAAAAGTAATGCATAAAATTAAACAACTTTTATCTCAAGTAATGCATTAAATTACAATTACATGTAATTGATTGGAATAAATGTAATGCATTACCATGCATTACAAGTACAAATTTGTATTACTCAATGCCTGCCCCGGACTAAATCCTTGTCGGCCCTTTTTTTATTTCTTGTTCATGCTCATCGTCACTAGAGTAAATTATATTAAATCGTAGTCAGTAGTTTTCTGTGCCAATGATTAAATTCCTCGACTATGATTGTTTTGTTCGAAGGTGCTTTATTTTGTTAAAGGTCAGACTGATCGTCATTTGTTTTTTCCTAGGTCATTCTGATCTTCGGTTGTTTTCATTTGGTTGATGTATTTCGTTAACTCTTATATAAAAAAAATCACATTTTGCGATGTGGAACTATTGGGATATTTCTTATAGTCTGTTATAAAATTCATTCAAACCTTTCTAGACTCTGATCGATTGAAATTATAAAAATTTGTAAAAAGCGTTTGTCATTGGGGAAGACTTACAACGTAATGTATGCTACCCATAACACACATTTATACATATAGATGGCAAATTTAAAAAAAAAGTCATATTTCACTAATAAAACACATACATTGTATTATACAAGTTATTTATCTTTTACAATGCTCTGCAAGTCTTCCCAATGACGCATTTCTTTTCCTTTAGTATCTTAAGGATTTTTGTAATCAGGTGTAATTCTCTGTCTCGTTTATTTTTCAGATGCAATTCAAAAAGAATTTCAGTGTTGGAAAGATATTAAAGGACCAGACTTCCAAGGGTAAAGACATTGTTAATGTCCAATGCTTTCCTTTCTATTCAATATTGAAGGCTATTAATGTTACTCATGTTGATTTCTTCAGTCTGGACGTAGAGGGAGCTGAATTACAAGTTTTAAAGACTATACCATTTAATAAATTAGATATTGAAATGATGACGGTGGAATTTAAACACGTTCCAGGAGGAGAAACAGAACTAAAAAACTTTGTAGAAAATAATGGGTACTCCTCACTTATTAGAATGTCTCATTACAATGGTTATGCAAATGATATAATATTTAGAAAAAAAGTGTTATGAAGTTCTTTTTTGTCGTATTAAAGAGTTTGTATAAAGCTGATGGCACCTACATTTACTGTGCATTTCGCATCTGTGTAAATATTTTGTACCAACGACTACTTTATAAACCAAATCCCGTGTTAATCAATTTGTCAATTATAAACTAATTAAAGTTCTATCTGAAAAAGTAATTTTCTATCGCACTCAACATTTCAATGTTGGGTATGTCACAGTGATATCAAAACATTATCTTGCTTAGATACTTGGTTTCTCCAACACATCAAAGGATAATTAAGTGTTTGGCTCAAGTAAAGTATTACATCTTAAATGATTTACACATCTGGTGTTTTGGGATATCGCGATCTGGGGTGCAAGATATACGGTATGGAATACTTTACATTTTGTTATATGCATGAAATATGAGACAACTCTCCATTCAAGTCACAATTTTTAAAAGTAAACCATTATAGGAAAAATTACGGTCTTCAACAAAACGTCATCAATAATATCTGTGTATATATTTTGATATTTGGGTAATAAACAACTTTTTTTTTTATAAAGGATATATTCAATAATATGTCTTTTGATAGAGTTCAGCCATTTTAATTGATGTTTTATAGTGTGTCTTTCTATGCTGTGATGTTGCATTTTTGTCAGGTTAATGTGAAGGTTGGAACGTTTAAACCGCTGCTGTTGTTTGCACCTGTCCTAAGGAGTTGTTGTCGTTTGTTGATGTGGTTCATAAGTGTTTTATGGTTTCTCGTTTTTATATAGATTGGACCGATGGTTTACCCGTTAGAATGGTTTTACGCTAGTCATTTTGGGGCCCTTTATATATTGCTGTTCGGAGTGAGCCAAGGCATCGTGTTGAAGACCGTACTTTTGCCTATAATGGTTTACTTTTACAAATCGTGACTTTGATTGAGAGTTGTTTCATTGGCAGTCATACGACATCTTCTTATATCTAATTCCCTTTCTTTTATTGATTGTCGGCATTCCAATGGTAACCAATTGTGCCCCTTTTCCTGCCGACTTGTGTCTTTATTATTATGAGGCTGACTTCATACAGGAACTTCTTTGGAAGAAAGATAAGAAGTTAGCAATATCCTTTAACTTTACTTTCCGCTATAAAGATGATGTTCTCTCACTAAATAATTCAAAATTTAGTGACTATGTTGAATGCATCTATCCAATCGAGATAAAGGATACAACAGATACAGATACAGTTAAGTCTGCCTCATATCTTGACTTAAATCCAGAAATTGACAATGAGGTCGGTTGAAAAAAAAAAACTTTACAACAAAAGAGAAGATTTCAGCTTTCCAATTGTGAACTTTTCATTTCTAAATAGCAACATTCCAGCAGCACCTGCATACGGGGTAAATATCTCCCAATTTATACGATATTCTCGTGCTTATATTTCCTATCATGATTTTCTTGATAGAGGGTTGCTGCTCACAAGGAAGCTATTAAACCAAGAGTTCCAAATGGTGAAGTTGAAATCCACCCTTCGTGAATTTTACGGACGCCATCACGAGTTGGTTGACCGTTATATAATAACCGTTTCACAGATGATATTGGATATGTTCCTTACGTCGTAACTACAATCCCCTTCCCTTTCATGAATGTGACATACCGAATAAGACTATTTACCGGATTTGTTATAACATGAGAAACACGACAGGTTCCACATGTGGAGCAGAATCTGCTTACTCTTCGGGAACACCTGAGATCGCCCCCAGTTTTTTGGTGTGGTTCGTGTTGCTTATTCTTTAGCTTTATATGTTGTGTCATGTGTACTATTGCTTGTCTGTTTGTCTTTTTAATTAGCCATTGCGTTGTCAGTTTATTTTCGATTAATGAGTTTGACTGTCCCTCTGGTATCTTTCAAGAAACATATATTGAATTCCGCTGCAAGTATACTCAGAAAAGACATAGAAAACACATATTCCCAAAGTAGAATACCAAAGTTCTTTACAAATGTATCATAAGTTTGGTTCGAAACACCTTGTTAAAACATTGAATGACTATGGACTATGCGCTTCGTAAAATGAAGTAAGATGCTATCTTACAAATATTGTCAACTCTGAAATTGAGCGAATTTATAATGGTGTGTATGTTCTGTATACTGTTTCCTAGGTGTCCCATGTTGGGGTTTTGATCAATATGGTGCTAATAACATTAATTTGAATACAGAAATGATAGATGAAAAACACCTTTCATTCAATGGCAGGGGCAGTTTTCAAGTCAGTAATGCGATTAAATCTTCTATTGAAGCGGTTAAGATACAAATGGTGTTGAGAGATAATTTATACTGACCGAGGATGCAATGTCCATGATGAATTGTGTAGTTGTCCGATCAGAACTATCCAGAGTTTCGAATGCATAATATAGAAAATATCATTTTGTGCTACAGAAAGAAAGAACAAATTCACAGGATATGGGATGGGTTTTATTGAGATCTTTGTCTAGAGGTTTTCTGAAGAAAGTATATTGTAATGTTTCCGATTTAGTAAACCTAGTAAAATGTTAATGTCCGTGTCATTTTGGTCTCTTGTTGACAGTTGTCTCATTGGCAATCATACCACATCTTCTTTTTTATATGATGTTGATAAAAAACAGGAGCGAAATATACTAGAGGGACAGTCAAACTCATAGATAGAATATAAACAATTCAAAGTCGTACATAGTGATCTCAATTAATTGCTTGTAAAATTTACAACTACTAAAGATGCGTCCCTGCAGAAGTTTTAACTTGACTGCAACATTTGTTTCGAGCATCTTTGGACACAAGCATATGAATGTCAACACACCTTCCTTAACCACCTATTATATCTCCGTTAAATTTTAAATTGATTTACCCGCAAAGTGGAAAGGGATTAACATACGTTGCAAAACTTGTATCCCAATACACTATGAACAAATATGTTTAAATTGAATAGGGATGGTTAGAAGCCGGTATTTGTTGAGGGTCTAATGTCTTCTGACTTCCTACAAGACCTTATCTGTTGTACTGTTACACCACTGTCCCAGGTTAGGGTAGGATTGGGATCCCGCTAACATTTTTAACGCCGCCATATTCTGTATGCATGTGCTTGTCCCAAGTCAGTTGTTATAGTTTGTTGCTGTGTTACATTTTTTTCCATTTATTAGGCCGTTCGTATTTTGTTGAGTTGTTTTTCATTTTTAAGTTTGGGGCCTTTTATGACTGTACATATCTATGCGGTGTGGGCTTTTATATTGTTAAGACTAATCTGTGTGCTCAAAAGAATGCGTTTGCTTTAAGCAGAATAGTTCATGTTCTGACACGTGTTCATGCAATTGAAATGAGTGGAAATATTAATATTAATACATGTTGTGTGATGGTTGATGAAAAGGAAGATGATGGAGATCATGCTTGATTTGTTATAGTTTGTTGTACTGGTTCACACTTAGGGGAAGGTTACGTGCCTTCAAACTAGTTTAACTTCACCAAATTCTGTATTTTGTGTCTATCCCAAGCCATGAGCCTGTGATTCAGTGTTTGTCGTTTGTTTCTATATGTTATGTTTGATCACTCCATTATTTTGTACACAAATAAGGCCGTTAGATTTTTCGTTTATATAGTATAACATTTGTTATTTCCTTGTCATTCATACAACATCTCTCATTTTTTTCTAACTTGAATACCTTTGAAGTATGTTACATGGGAAAAAGGGGTTTATGTTATAGATAATGCATATTTTAAGGTTTTTCTTGTCTTAGAACACACCGAGGGGTGTCAGGATTGATCAAATGAAAGACCGACCGTAGGGAGGTCCTTCTTTGAGCAATCCTGACACCCCGAGGTGTGTTCTATGACAAGAAAAACCTTAAAATATGCATTATCTGACTTATATACCATCAAAAAAATATTATTTTTTATAAAGATTTGCAAAATTTAGTATCCTATTTTACCGACAACACTAAAGTGGGGTCTCCTTTCTAATGCGTTCAAGTTTTAATACGCCTACGGCTCATTTAGAATGTGAAATAAAACTCACTAATGAATCTATATATAAACCTTTTAAAAATATTATCCATACACAATTAAAATATTACTGTAACTGCATGAAGTAAGACACAAATGTATTGTTACCATCCGATAACCGTGTATGACAAATACAAGACACATTGTAAGTAATTTATTGTACCACTTAATTTATGGAAAAGGGGGAGGGGTATGTTGTTTTTTTTATTTGTAATGTCATTTCTATCGTGGAAAAGTGGTTATTTTATTAACAATTTTAATTGAATCGAATGAAAAATTCAGAAAGATTGTCTTTTGAAAAGCAATACATTTTATTAACAGATAGATCTAATCAGGATATAATTATATACCCTCCGTACCCGACCCTTTTCTGAGTTACGTTAATGTTATTCAATAGAATATAAAATTATCTTATTAGTTGATCATTTGATAGAGTAAAAGGTATACATAAATTTAAAAAAATTAAGAACTGACACGAAGACGAATCTAAATACATGTAGGTCACAGCATGATTTCTTATTCAGCGTTTATCGTCCTGAACATGCATGAAATATTTGCCACTGGACGTTAAGCAAGCAATCAAAAATCAATCAACCTATTCGTGTGACTCAATAAGATTTTCAAAATCTAACACGAATATGCTAAATCTGGCTTTTTATTTATGAAAGTCTAAATTAAAATTTATCTCACATATATGATAATGTTTCTTTATTGTAGCGATAAATTAACAAAACTTCACGCCCCTATTTGTTTTCTGAAATTAAAATGCAGGCAATGAAGGTTTCTTTAACATCTATCATCGCTTGAACTTTAAAAAATAAATTTCCAAATCGGCAACAAAAAACTATCAGACGAATAAAATTTTGAAGTAAATTATTAGATTACATTTTTATCAAGGAAAATAATGACCTCACACAGGTCATTATTTTATGCCTTTGAACATATTTCATTGAAACATGGTATCGTTCGGGTTGATTCAGAAATAGAATGACCTTTCGTTCTGAAAGAAAATAACTCCATATAGGTATATAAAGGTGTAAAACCGATCATGTAAAAAACATTAACCAGAGTAAATTATGATAACAGGTAATTCTTTTGAGGCAGCGATATTGTGAAAAAACAGAATTAATGAGCAGTTATGAAAAACAGAAGTATCCCCAAATTCAGTTTGATATAAGAAGATATAAGAAGAAGAGATACGAGTGCCAATGAGACAACTCTCAATCCAAGTCACAATTTGTAAAAGTTAAACATTGAGGTTATATTTGACTGTAGTGTACTCCTTCTACTGGTTTAATACCTCTCCAAATATGCTATAAGTATTTTCCTTCATGACAATTGATTTTAACCTGAAATTGAAATTATTTATATAGTTAAGATAGACATTTTATGGATTGGAAACTGGATTTTTGAAGTTTTGGTTATAAAACGTCTGAATCGGTTATTTTGCTTTGTGTCTAATAATTCTGCTGACTATTTTGCTCATTTACTATAGTTTCAGATGGAATTATTTTTTCATTTTTTTTTATTTAGTTTGTAGCTGTCGTTTTAAATTGATGATATATTTTTTTGTTTAATGTTTTGTTTTGAGTTCGAAGCGCCTTTTTTCATCAAGAATGCTGGGCAGAGAGCATGCATATTTTACGGTCATACTTGAACCATATTGTGGCACTATCATCATCTTATTGTGGTATTATCACTTTTTTTAAGAATAGTTTTAGGAACACTCATTTTGTTTGAGCAATATAATGATTTGTAATATCATGAGCAACACAACCGGTGCCATATGTAGAGCAGGATCTGTTTACCCTTCTGGGACACCTGAGATCACCCCCAATTTTTAGTTGTGTTCGTGTTGCTCAGACTTTAGTTTTCTATGTTTTGTCTTGTGTATTATTATTGTCTTTTGTCTTTTTTTTGTTTTCAACCATGGCGTTGTCAGTTTATTTTCCATCTTGCGTTTGGCTTGTCCCTCTGGTATCTTTCACCCCTCTTAAACATACGCGCTCATATGGTTATTTCCAAACTACAACTCCACAGCTACCTCAGGAGACAAGAACAAAAGAGAAAAAGAAGTCTTCATACGATAAAAGGTGAATGGAGAACGAAAAGGTAGCGAATAAGTACTAGGATATAACAAGCCTAAAACATACGAATAGGAACTAAAAACAAACAGGGCATCAGTCGCGCGCTGAAACGGGTAAATGCGTGATCATAGGATTATTTTCTTTCAACAAACCAACAGATAATACCAGAGAAAAGAAAATAGTAGAAAAAGAAAGCTTTCAAAAGATGCAACGTCTCAAAAGTTAATAACGAACGAATTAGTAACAAAATGTAACAGGATATCAGTCGAGCGCTTAAACAGGAACATGCCCGCTAATGTGGTTATTTTTACTCTAAGAACCTATAGCTTACACCATAGACAAGACAAATTTGAAAATATTTTTTAAAAGGTGCAATGTTTGGCAAACGAATGAAGGACCGAATAAGAAACAGCGTATCAGTCGCGCGCTGAAACGGGAACACACGCGCTCATAGGGTTATCTTCAATCTTCAAACCCACAGCTGACACTAGAGACAAGAAAAGAACAGAAAAGAAGCATTTGTAACGGAGAAAAAAAGGACACAAGAACGAATTAGTAGCTTATAAATAATAGGCTATACAAATAGCGCGAAAACAGGTACCTATGCATTTAAAGGGTAATTTCACCTCTTCGAATCCAAGAATCAACACCAGAGTCAGGAAAGTAAAACAAAAGAAGCATGAAAGTTTCAACGTATAAAAAGTTGATAAAAAACGAATAAGTACCAAATAAGAAACTAGATATCAGTTGAGAGCTAAAACTGGAACATACGTGCTAAAGGGTTATTTCACCCCAAAAACCCATAGATAACACCCGAGACAAGAAAAAAATTGATAATATTTTTTTTTAAATGGTGCAACATTTAACAAACGTATAACAAACGAATAAGTAAGGAATAGGAAACATGATATCAGTCGCGCAATGAAACGTGTACATCGAATTAAAGATAAAGGATACTTTGGATTCATTTATTTTCGTGGGTACCAATTTTAGTGGATTGAAGAAAACTTGCATATTCGTGGATATTTAAATTCGTGGTTTTGGAAAAGTCTGCATCAAGTGAAAATCAAGTGAAAATCAAATGCAATTATGTGATAAACAATGAACTTTAAGTGTTTTATGTACTTAATTGACCCTAAGTATCTACATTACATATGTTTGATAAGATGTTTTTAGATTTTAAGTCTCCAAACATGTACATTTTCTAATCCTCTCTGAATATATTGCCATCCCCATTTGTTGGTTATTTTTATTTCTTAAACTTTTCACTATATACACAGAGCACGTCTAATGGACCATTTTATTTAATTTTTTATTTAACTTTCGTTAATCAATTTAACCTATATTTTAATTAACTTTTAAAAACTTAAAATAAATCTACGATTTACCCACTTATGTGAATATTCCCTATTACCCAGTAAGGGGTGTTCCTAAGATATGAAGCTCATACATAAGAAAGAAAGAAGAAGCATACATTCCAATATCATAGAACATTAACATTCGTGTTTCCCCAGTTCCCACGAAATACACGAAAATTGGTATCCAACGAATATTAATGAATCCACAGTACAACAGATACAGTTATGTTTGCCTCATATCTTGACTTACATCTACAAATTGACAATGAGGGTCGGTTGAAAACAGAACTGTACGACACAAGAGATGATTTTAGCTTCCCCATCGGTTCAATATCCCTGATACGCCTCAAAATAAGAAACTCAAAAATTGTGTGTATACAAAAAAATCTCTGTGAAGTGATATTGAACACGTTTCTATTTTCAAACTGTGACTGAGCTCAACCATTTGTGTTGATTTGGAAAGAAGAGGAACATAGAAGAAATGTATAAAAACTATGGAGCTATTCAATGTGTACAAAGAAAATTATTGTGTTTAAAAGGATTTTTTTTACCACGAGGAGCCGGATCACTAAAGGATTTTCAGGGTATGCTAATTTACAGAAAAAGTAATATCCCTTCGTACCCCGACAATTTAACCAAATATGTGAAAATGTAACAGCTACGATAGGAGCTATCATACAGATCCAAGTTTACGATATGGACTGATCTAAAGGAAAAAACGTTAGCATTACCGCCTATGGAAAATCAATTAAAATATTGACCCAATTGTGAACTTTCCATTTCTATGCGATATTCCCAGACTGATATTTCCTATCATGCTTTCCGTGATAGAGGGTTGCTGCTCACAAGGCAGCTTTTAAAAAGACAAAAAGAAAAAGCACCTTGCGAAATTCTTTAATTTTACTTTCCTATATATTGATGATGTTCTATCATTGAATAACCCATACTTCAGCCAATACTTACATCTCATATATCCCAGTGAACTTGAAATTAAGGATACTACTGATACTAGAAGGACTGCTTCATACCTTGATCTTTTCCTCAATATTGACGTAGATGGACGACTTCACACGAAAATCTATGACAAACAGGACGATTTCAACTTCCCAATTATCAATTTCCCATTTCTCAGCAGTAACATACCATCTGCCCCTTCGTATGGTGTTTACATACCACAATTGATACGTTATTCACGTGCTTGTTCACACTATACGGACTTCATATACAGGAGTGTGCTACTTACGCAGAAACTTCTCCAACAAAGTTATGAGGAGGACAGATTAAAATTGACACTCCGTAAATTTTATGGACACCATCACGAATTGGTGGATCCATACGATGTGTGTTTAACCAAACTAGCTAAGGACATTTTTACCACATGGTAGATTGTGGTTTGTCATTATGTCGTCTTATCTTTTAATTACCAAACGTGACTTATTCCCGATTGTGACTGTTTTGCTGAGTGTGAATTCGCATTACTATAAGACGTGTTACGGTACTTGTCTATCCCAAACTCATGTATTTAGTTTAAATGTTTAATGTTATATTTGTAATTCTCATCGGATTTTGTCAAATGTGTTGACGTCTTTTCTATTATATTTATGTGTTATGGAAACAAAAATTAATCACAGCCGTCATTTATTAGATTTAATTTTGGTCAACATAATCTGTACGATAATTTAAGTTTGAAGTTGGATTCACAACAAACTGCACATATACATATTATAGTTAATTGCTATTAATAAGTCAATATGCATTGTGTTTAAATGCAATATCAGTATTTAGTTCTATTTTAATCTTTAATCAATCCTAATTCTATCTCACTTTTGAGATATAGTTTTTCATATGTGACGTAATTTTTCTGCTGTTTCAGAAATTTCATATGTTCAAATTTTTAATGCCTTTTCACCATCGTATGTGGCGTAATTTTCAATGCCTTTTCACCGTCGTATGTGACGTCATTTTCATATTTACTGCGTTGAGGCCTGGACTGAGTCGGGTGTGTCTATTCTGTGTTGGTATTTATGTATTCGTGTTTGTTTTATGTAATGAATGAATACTTCAGTTTCATTATGTATATCTGTTATATTCATTTGATAAAATTTACTGTTTGCAATAGCATTAATTGTTCTAAATAATTAGGATGTTCTTGTCCCAAGCATACAAACTAAGCCGTATTTGACACAACCTTTTTCAACTTTTGATCTTCAGTGCTGTACAACTTTGTACTTTTTTTCGCTTTCGATCTTTTATATCTGGGCGTCACTGGTGGGTCTTGTGTGGACAAAGCGCGTTTTTGGCGTATTAAATTTTAAACCTGATGCTTTTTGTTATTCATTAATCATGTGTTTCTTTGTCTAATACGTTTTCCTATTTATTTGTATTGTAGTCCTGTAATATTATGTTGTCATTTCTATGTTATATTTAACATTGCCATTAAAGTGCGAGGTTTGGCATGCCACAAAACCAGGTTCAACCCACCATTTTTTCCTTTAAAAATGTCCTGTACCAAGTCAGGAATATGGCCATTGTTATATTATAGTTCGTTTCTGTGTGTGTTACAATTTAACGTTGCGTCGTTTGTTTTCTCTTATTTTTGAGTGTAAATTGACATTGCGATAAGACGTGTCACGGTACTTGTCTATCCCAAATTCATGTATTTGGTTTTGATGTTATATTTGTTATTCTCGTGGGATTTTGTCTGATGCTTGGTCCGTTTCTGTGTGTGTTAGTTACATTGTAGTGTTGTTTCGTTGTTCTCCTCTTATATTTATGCGTTTCCGTCAGTTTTAGTTTGTTACCCCGATTTTGTCTTTTGTCCATGGATTTATGAGTTTGAACAGCGGTATACTACTGTTGCCTTTATTTAAATCAAGAGTTCTAAATGGTGAAGGTTTAATCATTCCTTTGTACATTTTACAGACGCCATCACGAGCTGGTACATGTAGCTGGTAGACCGTTATGGAATATCCGTTTAACAGATGATATCAGGTATATTGCTTATGTCGTAACTACAATCCCGTTCCCTTTGTGAACAATCGAATAAGACTATTTACATGATTTGTAATAACATAAGCAACACGACGGGTGGCACCTCGTGGGTGGCACATGTGAAACAGAATCGGCTTACCCTTCCCGATCACCTAAAATCACCCACAGGTTTTATCGGGTTCGTGTTGATAAGTCTTTAGTTTTCTATGTTTTGTTTTGTGTACTTTTATTTGTCTTTTTCATTTAAGCCTTGGCGTTGCCAGTTTCTTTTTGATCTCTGAGTTTGACTGTCCCTCTAGTATCTTTCACGCCTCTTGTACATAGACGCTGATATGGTTATTTCTCAACTACAACCCTACAGCCATCTCCATAGACAAGAACATTTAAGAAAAGGAAGCCTAAATAAGATAAAACGTATAACAAGAGAATAAGTAATAGGGTATCAGTCGATCGCTGAAACGGGTACACAGACCCTGATAGGATAATTTTACCTTCTGAGAATTCAAAGCTAGAACAAAGCTCAGAAAAAAAAATTGAAAGATTTTGTATAAAAGGTGCAATGTATTACACGCCTATAACAAACGAATAGAAACAAAAAGGTAATAAGGTATCAGTGGCGCGCTAAAACGGGTACATGCGATCAGCCTAGCACGGAAAAAGTATGCATGTCTTTGGAGGATAAACGCGCCTTAAAAATGATGGAGTCAACAATAGCCTATGAAGATGGACACTTCAAACTCGGATTACCGTGGAGGAATGAAAATGTAAAATTGCCGAAAAATTTGCCTTTAGTACACGCTCGATTAGACCAATTACACCGCAAATTGTCACATGATCCTAAGCTGCATGAGATGTATACAGCAACGGTAAGTGATTATATACAAAAAGGATATGCAAAGGAAGTTACTGATGTAAGCAATGAGTCAAGTCGCATATGGTACCTTCCGCACTAACCTGTCACAAATGAACATAAACCCGGAAAGGTGAGACTAGTATTCGTAAAATTGTTTCGTTAAATATATATAGTCGATTATTACAAGGTTCAGACATTATGAACAGTTTGGTTGGAGTTCTAATGAGATTTAAACAAGACCACATTGTATTAGCTGCTGATATCGAGGCTATGTTTCATCAAGTCCGCGTGAAAGACGATGACTGTGATGCTTTACAATTTTTATGGTGGCCAAATGAAAACTTAAAAGTACAGCCAAAATGTTACCAGATGCAGGTTCATCTGTTTGGTGCACCATCATCGCACAGTTGTGCCCCATACACATTGAAAAAGACAGCTATTGACAAGGTGAATTATTTGAATCAGAGGTAGTGTAATGATTTTATAGGGATATGTGTATGCAATAGATTACCTATAATATCACAATCCTAGGCTTGAGTCATTTGTCATCTAGAAGGTCGCTCATCTATGTGGGGACGTCCGATCTGGATAACAACTATATTATGACTGCCAAATATCTGATGGGGAAACCCGGAATTCCATGATATGACGCAGTAGTCTTCCGAATATACATATGTAATAGTAAACCCAAGTATGTGTAGTTCCGAGTAAACTGGTGTTATCCATATTCATTACATTCCTCCCTCTTTCATAGAAATGAACCCGTTCTGTAGAATGAAGTCATGGCACTTTCTTTTATATACCAGCACTAATTTGTATGAACTGTTTATAGTTTAAGTGCGAATAAATACATCGTTTAATTGAAATTCACTACAGTCAGTAAAGTTGTAGTGGATACATGTAAATATTTTCTCCAATGTTATGCAATATAACGCTATATATAATCCTTAATTTTATGAAACGCAGCTAACCTTTCCCATCTGTACACGAATATACAAAAGAATCTCGGTCTCTCTCTCTATATATATATATAAAATTTATCACGAAAGGCTTATTTTTAAAAGTCTTGTACAAAATATTGATGACACAGCTTTCAGTACGACATCTTGAAATTGCCAAACAAGGACTGTATACAATTCATCTACTGAGAATAACGCATAGTCATATATTGTAAAGATGAATGATCAAAATAATATCAGGGCTTTGAATATGTATGCCAACCATGTGCTGTTTCACAGAACGAATCCTACAATTTCGGATTAACTGTCTGATGGTCATTGATGTATGTCTGGATAAACTTCAACGTAAAATATCAAATAAATATCCTTTCCACCTCTTTCCTCTCCTATCAAAATGATCACTCTCAACAAATATTCGTTTAAAAAATAAAAGATGTCTGAAATGCAAACAAATGACAAACGAGAATTATGAAGCAACGCAAATACATGTTTACATTTTGTACATGACATATGCATTATAAAAATATACAGCATTCAATATAGATAATACAAAATATAAACTACACATATATTTACAATAAAATCTAAGAAGAACTTTAGAAAATACAAACAGTCAGGTAGCAAATAAGGACCACTTGTCTTTCTCAAATGCTGTAGAACCGCTAAAATGTGTGTCTGTTACCAAACATTCATAGTTGATGTCAGTGCTGTAAGTGTTCGTATTTCTTACTAATTTTCCAACTGTAGTACAATGTTTTCTTTTATTCATTTGCTTTGTTGTTGGTTTTTGAAGTCCCTTTCTAAACCTACTCCTGGTTTTCTGTAGAGATGGCATATCAAGTCGTTCTTTTCTACTTATAAGTGTTCTCGAAGTAGTTGGAATTGTTCTCCTTGAGTGTGTCTCCTTATTACCTCTTAGGTAGATCAACTTCCGTTTTTCTAATTTTATCTGCTGAACAACATTGCTTTTCTGCGTCTTCGTCTTGGATGATCGAGTCACTTTGTATAATTTCTTTTCAGTTTCTGTTTCCCGTTTACCATTGGTCAGATTGTTATGCTTTATTTCTTCCCTGGTGTTTCCTTTTTTCTTTTCCCCTACATGTATGTCCATTTGATGTTCACATTTTGCATTGATTGTTTGTTGTTCAATTTCCGTATGTGTGAAATCATATGTCCATTTTTTGTCTTTGCCATTAACCATTTGTAAATCATCCGTTGTTTGCGTACTCTGACTTGTTGTCTCCTTTCTTTCATGACTGACATCTATCCGGAATAATTCTTTGTCAGTTTGAGTGAAATGTTCTGTCTTTGAAGTCTGTTCTTTGGGATGGTAACACATGGTACCGTGGAAATATTGTTGACTTCCTTGAACAGCAATCTGTCGTTTCCTTTCACTGTCAGTTTCTCCTGTATCTCTTTCATCAATCATTGGTGGTGTTGTCCAATAACGATATTTCCTATTCTTCAGTTCACAAGTCAGCCACTTATCTGAACGATAAACATAAGTTGGAGCTAATCGGTCAATGATGTCACTGAGCATTTTTAACTCATGGTGATTTAACCAACTCTGACATGAAGCTCTTTTTATTTCACATTTCGATGACAAAGTTCTTTCTTCTTCAATTTTAGTGTCCTTGTTTTCTCCTGGTTCATATTTGGTGTGAGTTTGTTTGGCCTCGTCGTACTTTTGAATACAAGCTTCTGCACTAAGGTTGTTGTCTTCCTCTGGTATTCGTTCCCGTCTGTTTGATAATATCTTTCTATTCAATTTGTTATTTTCATCGACAATTGACTGAACCATAAAATGGAGCTTTTGTCGTGTAATTAACCTTGGGGACTCTGTCTGTTCTTTGACTTTGACTTTTCTTTCGTTTATCTTTAATCCACCATTGATTTTCGGTTTATTTAAACATTGGGGAGTTGTAGGTAGTGTTTGCTCTTTTTCATCTGCATCACATATTGCATCTGGTTTGTAGTTGTGACTGGGACTTTCCTCTGACTGTATTTTTTCATCATCTTCACCTAACCAATCTGGTTCGTACTTGGGACTCGGACTTTCCATTGTGTATACTGCATCCGCCATCACATCTTTGGAATGGTATGGTGTTGTATGGTATTCTTTTGCAGGGTTTGATACTTTCTCAATTGTTTCTCCTTTATGAGGTGTTTGGTCTTTTCTTTGTCCTAACATTACGGGACTGTGGTCTTCCGTCTTTTCTATCATCAAATTGGTATCAGCTCTATCATTTTCCATAGGTCCATTACATTCCACTTCACTCAAATGTTTAGAAGGGGTATACAGTTCTTGTTCATCGTTATGTACTTGTACTGTGTCAACGTTCTCATCTAAATCAACAAATTCCTCTCTTCCCTGGTTTTTTACCATTGGATCCTGGTCTTCATTCTTTTCAATCTGTAAATTGGGATCATCTCTTTTGTTTACCATTTCAGGTTCCCATAAACTATTGAGCTTTAAATATCTATTACATTTTGCCAATACACAAAGATAACTTTTTGCTACATAAACAGAACCTTCGGCGACTGCTTTCACCAACTCTTTCCCTTCCTCATCACAACAAGCATTAGTGAGGTACTTTATGACCAGATGTTCTTTTGCATTTTCTGATTCATTTTGAAATGCCCCTTCTACTAACTCTTCAATCCTGTCTGTAAATTCTTTCAATAACTCATCTGGATATGGGAAGATATTCTCTAGATGTTTCAAAATGAGTAATGGATAGCCCACTTTGTCAAATCGGTCGTTAAAGAG
Source organism: Mytilus edulis (assembly GCA_019925275.1). Classification (NCBI taxonomy): domain Eukaryota; kingdom Metazoa; phylum Mollusca; class Bivalvia; order Mytilida; family Mytilidae; genus Mytilus; species Mytilus edulis. The sequence continues at coordinate 97,566,647 of CM034349.1, read as the reverse complement.
TTCGCACAATGTTTCGTAGTCTGTTTGTACTGTATTTGACCTGTTCTTATAGAACTTGAATGCTTTTCCGGTAATTCTCGATACCAATGTTTGTAACTTTTGTTCACTATTCCATCCTTTCACAAAAGCTGTAGACTCAATATCAGCTTTCAGCAGGGACCATCCGAGCGTCGCTGTTCCATCAAAATGACTTGAGCTACTCATACTTTGAGTTTAGTTGTAATTTACTATCTAAGATTACAATAAAAGCTTTACAAAAAACGAAAATTACAAGGAATTACACACAAAATATATACAATACAACAACTGTGTAACACAACACAAATCCCACAAACAAGATTTAAAAACAAAATCACAAACACCTGTACATACAATCAGCAATATCAGAAAAAATGGTATACTGATTGTATTCTGATTTGCCAATGAAAACAAAAGTATAGCAAAAAAAAAACCAATCTGAAAACACCTATGACATCAGAGGATCTGACGCGCAAAGCTGCTTCAGGAATTAAATAATTTTAATAACCCTGTTTATATCATCATATAAGTCAAGGGGCCTAAATATTCAAAACTTTCACATATGCATACATGTAAATAAACATATAAGTGACACAATCAAATATGTTTATATTTGTCTTTCTTTTTAATATCAAATATTCAAATTCATAAACTCAGAAAAAAAACTATTTAAACACAGGTATGAAATTGTAAACAATGACGTATGTATACACAATTCATAACAAATAGTAGTACAGTACAAGTTTATTATCAACACATTCTTTAATGAGTGAACACTTTTCAGACGGTAAAACCGACAAGACAATTAAATAAAATGAAAAAAAAATAATTTGATAACAACTATGACATTAGAAGATCTGACGCACACAGTTGTATCAATAATTTATGAAAAACAAAAGAAAAACATACATGTATAAATGATATCTGACATCAGAAGATCTGACGCTCAACGGAATATCAATGAATGAAGAAAAAAAAATGTGTTGATTTGTATTATTATAAATAAACAAAACATGAAATAAACCAAATAGATAATCAAAAACTATCCACTAGTTGTTTGTTTATAAGGTTATTTTTGTCTTATTCTCAAGGTGTATGCAAATCTGTGTATTTTGTAAATGTGTTACAAAAAGGGGGATGGGATTTTTATCACACGGAAAGTCTGATAATCACAATATAAATATGAAACAAATATATCACTCGCGCAAATATCAATAGTACTGATAAATCAGCGCGCCATGAAATAATCCAATCGCGGGAGAGAAGATACAAAGATTTTCCTCTCGCGAAAACAAAGAAAAAATATGAAAATATGGCGCGAATGGATGTCACTGCCGATTAACAGTGTAAATCAGTGGATTCGTGCCGACTTCTGACACCACTGTAATGATTTTATAGGGATATGTGTATGCAATAGATTACCTATAATATCACAATCCTAGGCTTGAGTCATTTGTCATCTAGAAGGTCGCTCATCTATGTGGGGACGTCCGATCTGGATAACAACTATATTATGACTGCCAAATATCTGATGGGGAAACCCGGAATTCCATGATATGACGCAGTAGTCTTCCGAATATACATATGTAATAGTAAACCCAAGTATGTGTAGTTCCGAGTAAACTGGTGTTATCCATATTCATTACAGTAGCGTCAACCGTAGAGAGACATTTTTATGTAGACGACCTCTTGAAGTCAGTCGACACGGACGAAAGAATCGTTCAGTTGCAACGGAATTACAAGAAATTATAAAGCGCGGTGAATTCCGACTAACAAAGTGGACAAGTAACAGTAAAGTCGTAATAAACGAAATACCGAATTCGGAACGAGCACCATCAGTTGAAATTTTGAAGTCAAACACAGCTTTGGCGACCAATCGCGTACTAGGCGTAACATGGGATTTAAATGATGATGCCATCAAATATAAAGTCAAACTCGAGGAAGAGCCGCTGACAAGACGCAGAATAACTCCTACGATAAGTTCGATATTTGACCCATTGCGCCAATCATTTTTAACAGGAAGATTATATTACAAGATCTAAGTAAACAGTCAATTAAGGTAGCACAATACAAAGATTTTATTCCTCCAATTCCCCAGTTTTGAAATGCTGTAACTTTCCTTATAATGCTCAAAAATTTATAAAAGTGGTATTTATGGATAGCTAACAGATTACTCTTTCAAACTAATGCAATGTTAGTATTATACAACAATTATGTAATCAATTATAACATTAACTGTGTCTACAAAATTTTATAAGAAATTTCCACTTTCAATTGAAATTAGCTTCTGTATTGTTATCCCAAGAGGAGTGATATTATTATATGTTGTTCTTAGAGCCATTATCTATAAAAGGATGTCTCAGATTTTGGATAGAATGTATAGATAAATTTTACACCTAATCAAACATTATCTACTTTAATGTGGTAAGGATGTTTACACTAATTACAGATTTATAAGAGAATGGAATAAGATAGGAATAATTTGAGACACTCTTTTGTAGCTCCTGCTGTGTTGATTAAGATTTCGTTGAAAATTCCTGTATAGCTATAGAGGTGAAAGAGCTAAATTCATTCAAGTGAACTGACAAAGATTTTGCCATTAATTGCATAATAATTGATTACATAATGATTGCATAACAAAAATATTGAAATCAATCTTTTATCTATCTATATATACCTCTTTTATTAATTTATATGTAGGCTTAAGAAAGTAACAGCATTTAAAGTTTAGAGATTGGAAGTAAAAAATCTTTGTATTGTGCTACCTTCAGCTTGGATGGGACAATCCTATACCAAAAGAAAATGAAGAAGAATGGATAAAATGGAAGTCGACACTGCCAGAAATTGAAAATATATCAATACTTAGATGCAAGAGACGGTGGTTGCGTGAATATTTACCAACTCTATAGCAGAGAAACAAATGGCTAAGAGAACAACGAGACATAATGATTGACGACATTGTAATCGTTACGATGGTCGTACACCGAGAGGACAGTGGCCATTAAGACGAGTTATGGAGGTCATTAGGAGTCGTGATAGTCTTATCCGTAGTTATGTGATCAGAAAAAAAGAGTCACAATTATTTAGACCTGCAACTAAATTATGCTTACTTGAAGGTGCACAATAGAATTTACAGTTATGAATTGATATTTTTTTTTGTTTTTTGTGTGATGACAATTTTTAAGAAATGTCATGGTGGGGATTGTTAGATTTGAAATGTCATTTCAAATTGTTGGGTTTCTTCCGTTTATTATTACTGAATTTATTTATTTTATTTATCATACTTGTAATTACTATTTTTGAGTATTTGCGCAGGTGTAACGTTGTGCTCATATACATTGTAATATTTCCCATTTTTTAAAGTTTTATAACGTTTCGCTTTTGACGTACGTTACGTTGTTTAGTTTTTATTCGTTGCAAGTTATTTGTTATTCAGAGACACATCAGTATTTTATAGAGAGATTATAATCGGTAAGAGATATCTATGTACATGTTAAAGGGCAATATTTATTTAAAGAAGAAATATTAAGAATTGTAAAAGTACTTATCAATAAATCTTTATTTTAATTAACTTTTTAATTTAACAAGTTATTTATTTAAGTAAGGGATATAAGCCGATAACAGTCCATTCTGTAAAATATTCAGACAAGTCTGAGAGCGTAGGCCGAAGACCTTTTCATTATTTTACAGAATGGACTGTCAGATGCTTATATCTTACTTAAATCATTGTTTAACACGGCGAAAAGGGTAAATCAAAAAGAAAAGCAAGCACAGATTTATTTTCATCTAGTATGAAAAATTGTTTTGTGAATAACTTTTCTTACATTAAAATATATTGTACATGTTGGCCCCTGAAAACAATAGCTCAACGTAAAAAAAAAGACAAAAAGAAAGTACAGCGGAAGGTAAACAACATGTATAGATACATGAAAAATAAGACATGTCGTATGCTTATCATGATTTTTGCGTGGGCAAGGACAACTCGTATTTTCCGCTCATAGTTTCCGTGATTACCTTTACATGCGTTTTGTGTTTCAAAATGGATAAAGGGATGAAAGTATAGTCTTAATGCAAAAACAAAGAAAGAAATGTCGTTATTAGTGATTGTGTTGTTTCAAACTTTGGATTAAAATCAAATGTGTATTCAGAATCTATTCAGATACATTATTTCAGTGTGATTACAAATAGGACATAGTCAAAGCAGCTAATAATGGCAAGTATAATATATTATATTTCAAAATGTAGTCCTCTCCTATTAGTTTCTTGTTTCTTCTCGGGTTCTATTTTTTACTAAGTAAATGTGAAAAAAAGAACAACATATGAAGATAGGTTCTTATGGAACCATATCGTGTGCACCGCAATCGATTTTATTTCAAATATATAATTAATATGAACAAACGAAGAGATAACAACATTCAATCAGTTATATTCTTTTGTTGGAATTTTCAAGAGACTGTTATGGTTTAGCCAAACAGTACCACCCTCCCCCTAGGTCGTGTCGCTCTTTTTTTCGTTTATTTGTGTATTGAGTCCATTGTGCTTTTTGAATGTTACCGAAACGTTATTTTGTCTCGATTTTTTTTTTAAAAATATTTTATAAAACGATCACTGCAAACAAAGTGCGAACGATCTGTTTGTTTGACATATAAAGTGCGATAGTGTCTTCCTTAATTCTGCTTCCCATATTCATCGTCGTTCATAAACGAAGTATTGCATTATCACGGTAGGTATAGTGTTCGGCTAGGATCGTGGTTTTTCGAGTGATTTGATCGGGCTTTTTCGAGTGAATATGATTAAAAATGTAAACAAACAGACTTCTTTTCTAACAAGAGGTGATATAGAAGCTTGATTTTGATATACAAGGTTATACATGATATGTTAGTATTTGAGATATAAAGATAGTATCGTTCTGACATTGCTTTTCGTTTAAAAAGTTAAATTTAGCCTTAAAATGCTTTTATTCCAAAATACCGTATAAAGCCATTTTCTTACACATACCAATGCAAATGTCGACGGAAATGCATACATGGAATCTATATATCCTTATAAATACAGACACTTTTCAAAAACTATTGTCATTGCATTGAAAACGACATTTTGAGACTAAATTGAATTTTTCATGTCCGGGTTTTTTCGAGAGCAGTCCGGGCTTTTTGGAGTGTGTCCTTTTTTTATCGAGTGATTATACACATTTCTTATAGCTAAAAATGTTATGTGTTTACGTTTAAAAACTATTAGTCCAGTCAATCTAGCATAAATTTGACCCTAACCTTAAAGTAGTTGCAACAGAAGATTTTAATGTTTTAATCTTTATCATTTTACCTAAACATACACAGAAAAAAGTCCCATTAAATCTTACTTGAGGAAGTTAAAAATTATGATTGAAAATACCTTTGCATTGAAAAATTGAGATAACTCTGCAAAAAAGGCACAAATATCAATAAAAATTGAATAAAAATTATACCTTTAACCGCTTCAATTGAACAAAATATATTGATTCTTGATATTTAGGCATCTTTAGAGTACAACAAACAACTCTTAAGGTGTTTTCATATCTTTTATCAAGAAGAATCTAAATTTCGTAATTCCATACATTTCATGTAACCGTCATTGTTATAGATAAGTTTATGGTATGAGTGACTCGTTTCTAATGTATACCTATATGGTCCCAAATTGGGTTGTCCTGGGGCAATTCTTTTTTCGCTACCTCTTTCGCCAAAACAATATATATTTTCGCCATTTTATTACTTTTTTCGCCAATTAACATACATATATCTTTCGTTTAAAATTTTCTACCACCACCCCACCACTAAACTGTTAGTTTTCCCGTTTGAATGGTTTTGAACTAGTTATTTTTGGGACCCTTTATAGCTTGTTGTTCGGTATGAGCCAAGGCCCAGTGTTGAAGGCCGTGCCATGACCTTTAATAGTTTACTTTTATAAATTGTTATTTGGATTGAAAGTTGTCTCATTGGCACTCATACCACATCTTCCTATATCTATCATATGGTCCGACCATACGCGTACAGTTTGACCATATGAGTATACGCGTATGGTCCAAATACTCATATGGTCCCGAACATAAGCATAAACCATTCAAATTGAGACGTACATACATATATAAGTATAAGATGAGATTTATGTTTGTTCTAAAAAGAGTATACATCTTAGATATTTCATTAACTATTTGTCTTGTATCTAGTATTATGTATTCTATTGTTTAAAAAAAGGAAACCGAAAACGGCAAAATGCTACAACTGTGAGGAGGAGTCTGATTATGTAAATATAATTATTGGTCATACAGCAACTAATCACCATGATAACTTCCTTTCAATAAAAGAAAAGTGTCTAAAAAGTGGAAAATATCAATATTAATGAAGAAATTACAATGTTGTTCCTGGTGTCGTTCGAAACACTGGACAATATAGCTGGTGATAGCATATAATTTACACATTTTGTATTTTTCTATCATTGCTAAAGTATCCAATTTAGGCTAATGAACTATTCATTTCATTGTTGATTTTATCTGAAATTTTATTCAAATTTTTTGTTTAAAGGCAATAAAAATGGGGTGGGTTAAGTGTGTGTGTTTTTTAAGTTTTTTTGTTTATAGGTTACTTTTATTAATCTCAGGAGTTTACCACAAGCAATATTATTCACTGTAAAATCAAAAGTAGCATGACATGTAGTCAAAATGAATATGAGTTCCCTGCAATATGTTCTAGAAACCGTTTTGTTAAGGATCAAGTAATTTCTAAATGAACACTGGAAAGTAGTTGTATAACGCTCTCCAAACAGAATATTTGCATTAAATGAAAAATAGATTCATTATGATTTGTTTTTGATGACTGATTACGAATATATGATATTGTCCTTCACTTGATTACAGTTATAAACTAGAAAAAAGTCATTTTTTAAAGTTTAGAATCCCTTTTTCTTATTCAAATGTTTTGTAAAAAACCCGGACCATTCGTCTAAAAACCCGGACGATTTCACAGTTGCCCTCGAAAAAAACCCGGACGATAACAAACACTGATTTTTTTTGGATTAAAAACAAGGAAATTGAGCCTCTTTGATGATCAAAACATATAAAGTATTCAATATGAGATGGGTAGTAATGGTAAAAACTGTTAGTATTACGAAATATCCGTTAATTGAACTTATCGCATGTTTTATCACTCGAAAAAGCCCGAACTACACTCGAAAAAAATGGACCAAATCACTCGACAAACCACGATCCTAGCCGGACACTATACCTACCGTGATTATATTCATATTTAAACATTAATGGCAATTATGTATATAATTATAGTTTATAGCTGTTATTACCATCTGGTGCCCCTTTCAAGAATTTCATCCGCGTGGTCATTCCAGCCTCACTTTGGTTCAATGTACATGACGTCTCAGATTTCATAACCTCTTTGTTCCTTTCATGTGCAGAGCATAGTTCCCGTTTGAAAATTTATATCTAGAATTTCATCAACTGTATTTATTTAACTTAAATTTGGATTTAACGTTTATAACGTGATTGCAGTCTATTTGTACATACAAGTAACGTAGTATGTGCTAGCAAGTTCAGAAAGAAACTTTTGTATTTTGGATTTATCATGGCCTCCAGACGTGCAAGGACCAGGAGCCATGTTGACAATTCTAATCGGCATAAACATTTCCATTCAATTGAGTAATAGTGCGCTCAGAAAATTATATTCAGACAATGTAGACAATAGGAGAAACATGCAAAATATCGTACAAAATAGTCCCGACTCTTCAGACAATCAAACTATTATCGTCACAAATAATAGTTCTGTAAACAATTCAACTGACGTAAATATTCCAACAAACAATGATTCCAGCCGTGTTTTAGAAGAAAGTGTTAATTCAGCAAATATAAAGTCTGCTTCAAATTCAGCGCCGGGAATTAATCTGGACATAAATACTAAGACGTCTGCGCATGTGAAAGAGGCAGCTTCCGCCCAAGCCAACAACAAGTTGTTGATAAACACAATAGAACTTTGTCAACAAACTCTGAAACAAGTTAATAGTAGACAGAGTATGCTGGAAAAGACAATACCATCTTTTAATTTACAGTCAGCTATGGCGGCATGCTTCATGCCTCATTCTTCAACAACCCAAATGGCCGAACCGGCCCTGTTAACAAACCGTCTCGCCCAACTTGGCCAAAACGACTCGTACAGAATGCCAGTATACTCAGTTAAATCGTTTGGTGTGCCGGCTTCATCCATCAGCGACACAGATATGATTTCGCTGGAAATCAGGCAGAATATCATCACAGGTAAAGATTTGAATTTAAACTCACTATTGATACCAAACTATGAAATTCTCATTAAGAAGAAAACATCAGAAAATGATGACCGTTTGATAAGGAACTTGTCCCTAGATGAATTCATAATTGATTTTGGCCGTTTCAAAAGGATTATGTGCTCGGCCTTCCCATCTAGGGGAGAGGAATTGGAACTCTATCTGGCCTACATTGTAGAAACAGCTAATATTTGGCCATACAAATTTTTCGAGTATCACAGAATGTTTTCGGCTAGATTTCGGTTTATCCCTAGAGTTGTCTCCCATTTTCGGATGGTCGTATATTTACGTTACGAGCCTCCGCTTACCACCAGTGTATAACATATATACATATATACAAATAAACACATACTTTACCGTCGTCCGGTTACTTCACGGTAGATAACACATTTACAAACAATGTTCTTTACTTGTTGACGTATTCTCGGTTACCAATAATTTTGTCAAACCTTCGTGACTGTAGATAAACTGCAGCATGCTTTAAGTTCTGCAAAAATGTACAAACACATATACCCATAAACTCAACAGTCGCCTAGGTACTTCATGGTAGGTAACACATTTACGAAGAACGTTTTACTTGTTGACGTATTCTTGGTATCAAACAATTATGAAAAATCTCGTTGACTGTGGATTACTCTGCGGAATGCTTCAAACTCTGCCATACCATACATAGATATATACAACTATACACATATTTAACTGTCGCCCGGTTACTTCAGAGTAGGTTACACATTTACAAGGAACTTTTTTTACTTGTTGAAGTATACTCGATATCCAATGATTTTGACCAATTTCGGTGACTGACAATAAAACTGACGATTGCTTCAAACTCGGCTATAACGTACAAATACATATACACATACCCGTTACAAGTGCCCGGCTACTTCATGGTGAGAAAAGTTATCAAAGGTTTGAATTGTTTTTCATTGTCATTCCGGGCGTTTTATAGCTGACTATGCGGTATGGGCTTTGCTCATTATTGAAGGCCGATCGGTTACCTATAGTTGTTAATTTCTGTGTCATGTTGGTCTCTTGGGAAGAGTTGTCTCATTTGCAATTATATCTTCTTTTTTTTTCATATTAAACAGCGGAATATTTCAAACTCTGCTATAACATACATACATATATACAAATGTATAAATACTTAACTGTCACCCGGTACTTCACGGCAGGTAACACATTAAGGACGATTTTTTTTTACTTGTTGACGTATTCCGGATATCAAATGATTTTTACAAATCTCGTTGACTGTGCATTAAACTGCAGAAAGCTTCACTCTGCTATAACGTACAAACACATATATACATAAACTTTACGATCGTCCAGGTGCTTCACAGTAGGTAACACATTTTACTTGTTGACGTATTCACGTTATGCAATAGTTTTAACAAATCAAACTGTGAAATGTTTCAAACTTTGCTTTTACATACAAAAACATAAACACATATTTTTTTTTACTTTTTACGGTCACCCAGGTACTTCACAATAGGTAATCAATTTACGAAGAACGCATATCCTTTAAAGTTGCCCGGTAATTTCACGGTGATAACATATCTACGTAGAACTTTTTTATTCTCGATAACCAATAATTTTGACAAATCTAGGTGACTGAGGATAAACTGCAAAAACTTACAAACACATATGCACATATACTTTACGGAACGCTTCACTCTGCTCCCCGGGTTACTTCACGATAGGTAACACATTAACGATAAACCATTTTTAGTTGTTGGCGTATTCTCCGTATCAAATAATTTTGACAAATCTCGTTGACTGTGGATTACACTGCGGAGAATGTTTCAAACTCTGCTATAACATACAACATACATATAAATATACACCTATACGCATACTTAAACGTCGGACGGTAACATTACGGTAGGTAACAAACATACACACATACACTTTAAGGACGCCCTGTTTCTTCACGGTGATAACACATTTATGAAGAATTTTATTTACTTGTTGACGTATTCTCAATATCAAATAATTTTGACAAATCTCGTTGACTCTGGATTAATCTGTTGAATACTTCAAACTCTACTATAAAATACATATATATATATACGAATTTACACATAGATAATCATCGCCAGGTTAGTTCACGGTAGGTTACACATTTACGAAGAATTTTTTTTTACTTGTCGCCGTATTTTGGTATCGAATAATTTTGACACAACTTGTTGCCTGTGGATTAAACTGCAGAATGATTCAAACTTTTCAATAACGTACACATTTACACATACATGTACCGTTTACAATCGCCCGGTTACTTCACAATGATAACACATTGAAGAGGAACTTTTTTTTACTTGTTGACGTATACTCGGTATCCCATAATTTTAACAAATCTCTGTGACTGAGGATTAACTGCAGAATGCTTCAACTCTGCTATAACGTATCAACATGTTTCTCTAATTTTTGTCAATTTATTCCTTTCTGCACCCATTGTATAAAATAAATTTAACCAACGTGTGGTTCGTTTGATCTCAGTTCTTCATTGGTTAAAATCCGATTATGACGTCGAATTTTCTTGTTTTCCTCTGAATTCCCTATTGTGACGGCATGAAAAAAGGCGACCATGTCTGATGACGTCACAAAGAAAGAACTCATCTTTTTGCAGATCAGTCACAAAGAAGGAATAAGTTTGCCTGCGTATTGTTTGAAAATCATTAGAGAAACAGATTTCACCACCAAATTTCGTGTAATACGATATTTATCCACATTCGACAGTTACATTTTAATATTTAAAACGCTTGGCGAGCCTCGCGTTTTAAATTTGAAGATATAACTGTCTCCAGTAGATAAATATCGTATTACACTCGATGCAGTGGTATAATCTATATTTACACATACCCTTTACAATCGGCCGGTTACTTCACGGTGATGACACATTTATGAAGAACTTTTTTCATTTGTTGACGAATTCACGGTATCAAATAATTTTGACAAATCTCGTTGACTCTGGATTAAACTGTTGAATACTCCAAACTCTACTATAAAATACACATATATATACAAATATACACATAGATAATCGTCGCCAGGTTAGTTCACGGTAGGTAACACATTTTCAAAGAACTTTTTTTACTTCCTGTCAATATAATACTTCCATGGTTAAAGTAATTATTTTCACAGGTAACTCCCACGTAAAAAAAATACGATTAAATTAGGAGAAATAAAGTTTACCTTTAAAATGCTACCCAAACGTAAAGTACGCTCACTAAGAAAAAAGTAATAAAGAAATCTAACAACTTTCAATCAAAGTATCCTATTAAAAAACCTACACATTTGTACAGCAAATGTTAAAGGACTTCGAGATAAACAAAAGAGATTGAGACTTTATCAATGGATAAAAAATCAGAAATATAAAATATCTTTTATTCAAGAAACTCATTTCAATACATCCCTAGAAAACGCTCAGATCATTCTTGTTATTATAGTCACGGAACGACTGCGAGCAGAGGAGTAGCAATATTAATTAATAACAAACTAGACTATTAATTAATAGACGAGCATAAAGATTTAGAAGGTCGAATAATTATGATAAATATTGCATTTGAAAATATAATATATTCTCTTATAAACATATATGCCCCAAATATAGAATCTGAACGAAATAGCTTCTACAAAAAATTAAATGACTTTTTAAACAAAAACGCAATAGGTACAATAATTTTAGGAGGAAGTATGAACAACGCCCTTAAAAATGTAGATAGGAAAAGTTTAGAATTCGTAAAAAAAGCAGGTAAACCAGTCAATAGCCTAAATCATTTAATAAATATATGGAGACACGTTAACCTTCAAAAGATCCAATATACATGGAGACGTAAAAATCCAGTTCAGTCTAGTAGATTCGACATGTTCCTAGTTGAAAAACATTTCGTATTAAACGTAAAGTCATGTGGTATTAGACCTATTCTTACTAAAAGTACTGAGCACCCAGTATCAATACAATTACAATCTGTATCATCTGAAACAAGAGGCCCAGGGTATTGGGAAATTAACAACGGTATCCTCAACGAGCAAGAATACGAAGACAAAATAAATAAAATTATACAAAAACAAAGTAATGAGATAGGAAAAAATGAAATAGATGCTAGACTTTTGTGGGACTCCCTCAAACTGGAAATAAAGGAATACAGTATTCAGTATAGTAAAAGTAAAGCTAAACTTAGAAAAAATGTAACGCGTAATTTAGAACTACAATTAAAAATATTATATGAAAAATCTAATAATAAAGATAATGATTTTATAAAAGAAAAAATATCCAATTTAGAGATAGAGCTAGAAAATCAATATGAATACAAAGCAAAAGGTGCTCAAATAAGATCAAAACAAGAGTGGGTAGAAAAAGGAGAAATACATAATGCATAATTAATTGAAAAATCTAAACAAACGAAAAAGACAATACGTAAACTAAGAAACAATAAGGTGGTAATAGTAACAGATCAAGATGAAATATTAAAGCTTGAAAGTGATTTTTATGCTAATCTATACGACACTAGACAAAAACCGAGTATAGATGTTAAAAAATACATTTCTGAAACAAAAAGTAATTATAAACTGTAGGAAGAAGAAAGTAAGTTTTGTGACGGAAACGTAACGCTAGAAGAATTAACCATTGCAGTCAATAATCTAAAGATAAACAAAAGTCCTGGAATGGACAGAATAAGTATAAACTTTTATAAAAAGTATTGGGAACTTCTTGGACCGCTACTTGTAAAAATTTTAATTTTAGCTTTGAATATAAACATCTGCCATTTACGCAAAGACAAGGTTTACTGAATCTAATTTAAAAAAAAAATGATCCTTTAGAACTTGCAAATTATAGACCAATATCATTATTAAATAGTGATTACAAAATACTCTCGTACACTCTAGCTTTAAGACTAAATAAAATCTTAAATTTAATCATTAATGCTGGTCAAACAGGATACATAAAAAACAGACTTATAGGTTTTAATTTACGCCAAATACAAGATTACGCAGATACGTTTAATATAGAAGGAGCAATTTTATTCATAGATTTTTCGAAAGCTTTCGACACATAAGAATGGAATTTTATGTATCATACTTTAGAATATTTTGGTTTTAATAAACCCTTCATAAATTGGATGAAAACCTTGTATACAAATATAAATAGTTCTATATTTAATAACGATTGGATATCTGCTCCTTTTAGACCCCAAAGAGGTATCCGGCAGGGATGACCGTGCTCTTCTTTACTTTTCGTAATGTCAGTAGAAATAATGGTTAACCAACTAAGCAAAACAAAAATATAAGAGGCATAGAATTAAAAATTGATAGTACGACACATTGCTTAAAAATCACGCAAGTGGCTGATGATACAACTCTATTCCTAAAATTTAAAGAAGAAACAACATTAAATATTATCGAATTTTTTGAAACTTTTTCTGGATTACAACTTAACAGAAATAAAACGGAAGGAAGCTGGATTGGTAAACTAAAGCACTGCACAGATAAATTTCACGGACAAACTTGTAAAAGTGCTAGGTATATATTTCGGCATTAATAAAAAAGATTGTGAAAAATTAAATTGGGATTTGAAAAGAGTCGAAATCTGATTACATCGTGGAAAAAAAGAAACATAACCATTGCAGGTAAAATTCTAATAGTTAAAACTCTCATTATACCACAATTTACTTTTTTTTAGCAACTGTCACAGTTTTAAGTAACTCAAAAATACTTGATATAGAAAGAGATTTCTTTAGTTTCATATGGAATAGTAAGAAAGACAAAGTTATAAGTTATACTTCGGTAGCAGATAACAACCAGGGAGGGCTGAAAATGACCAACATAAAAAGCTACTTCTCTTCTCTCTTAAAATAAGATGGGTCTCTAGATTGCCACAGGCAAAACAAGAACATTGGACAGTGATACCAAAGCTATTTTAAAAAAAATAGGAGAAAATTTCCTCATTTATAAATGAATTTAAACAACCAAACTTTAAAAAAACTAGATTACATAACTAAGGACATTCCAGAATCTTATATAGAAACAATAAAAAGTTGGATTTTATTTCATGAAACGAACACCACAGAATTGAAAAACTTTGTCGAAATAAGAAAGCAAGTTATCTGGGTTAATAAATTTATAAAATTTCAAAACAAGCCGCTTATTTTGCATAACTGGATACACAGTGATTTTATTAATATTAATGATATTATTGACGATAATGGAAAAATTGACCACGATAAAATATTTAAAAAACTGCGAAACACTAAAAATTGCATAGCAGAAAGTTCAAAAGTCAAAAGCTCAATTCCAACCTCATGACTAAATGCTTTAGCTACGGAAGAATCCATCAAATCAAAAGTAAATTTTAACAGATTATTTATCAATGTAAATAAAGAAAACATTGAAATTGAAAATTTAAGCAACAAAAACGTGTATCAATTGCTCGTTAAATAAAGGCAACAGTAGTATACCGCTGTTCAAAACTCATAAATCCATGGACAAAAAACAAAATCGGGGTAACAAACCAAAACCGAGCGAAACGCATTAAATATAAGAGAACAACGACACAACATCGAAACGCAACACACACAGAAACAGACCAATCATCAGACAAAACACCACGAGAATAACAAATGTAACATGAAAACCAAATACATGAATTTGGGATAGACAAGTACCGTGCCACGTCTTATCTCAATATCTCAAAAATAAGAGAAAACACAAACGACTCAACGTTAAAATGCAACACAAAGAGAAACGAACAATATATAACAATGACCATCTTCCTGACTTGGTACAGGACACTTTTAAAGGGGAATAAAAGTGGTGGGTTGAACCTGGTTTTAAGGCATGCCAAACCTCGCACTTTAATGGCAAAGTTAAATATAACATTGAAATGACAACATAATATTACAGGACTACAATACAAATAAATAGGAGAACATATTAGACACAGAAAAACATGATTAATAGATAACAAAAAGCATCAGGTTTAAAATTCAATACGCCAAAAACGCGCCTTGCCCACACAAGACTCACCAGTGACGCCCAGATATAAAAGATCGAAAGTGAAAAAAGTACAAAGTTGTACAGCACTGAAGATCAAAAGTTGAAAAGGTTTCGCAAAATACGGCATTGTTTTTATGCCCGGGATAAGAACATTCTTATTATATAGAACAATTCATGCTATTGCAAACAGTAAATTTTATCAAATGAATATGAAAGAGATATACACAAAGAAACTAAAGTATTAACTAATTACAGAAAACTAAACCTGAATACATAACGCCTAGATATAAAAGATCGAACGTGAAAAAGGTACAAAGTTGTACAGCACTGAAGATTAAAAGTAGAAAATTTTTTATCTCAAAACATTGGCATAAATAAATAGAAAAATGAATAAGAAATAAATTATAATTTTACCAAATATATGTTTAAGTTTATACATCAACATTTAAAACTGATTATAAGAGAGAAGACGTTATTAAAATCAAAATATATTTTATTGGCGAAGTAAGATCATGGCTTCTGTCGGTTACCAACCCACAAACAAAGGGTCTTTGGGCAACCGTAAATTAGATGCAAATGAAATAGATAAATAAAATTCAAAATTCAAATAAAAACTAAAATGAAATAAAATGAAATTTTGAAATAATGGGGTGCTGACTTGAACCCTGGCAACAGATGTCCAAAATCAACATGAGAAACTACGTTTGAGGTGGAAATGAAGATTACATGGATTAATGTTCTAAATTAAATAATAATACAGTGATAAATCAAGTTCATCGGTACTGATGCAGCCTATAAAGTCCGACCTAGTGATGAACTCTGCTAAAAGACTGTCATAACATAATTTATCGGTACACTATGACTGTTAATCCATTATCACTCGTCAGATGGACGTCATACTGTGGTTGATTGCGTTTATAGACTGGTGAAGAGTTTTAAATCCAGAAGCCGTGACAGGAATTCTCTGTTGAGGTTAAAAACAAGCAAAAATCTGTAAAATAAGACATAAAACAGCAGTATCGAAAAACTAAAAGAGGACGGATGGGCGGGTTTACTTTAATTATGCGTACAATAAACTCAACAATCTGACCTTAGATATATTCAGTTACTTCCTAGCAGACCGTGCATTCAAAATAGTGTGAGGAATGCTTTAGCTGTTAAAATTGATATACCGTGTAATCGAATTAAGACATGCGCGTTACATTGACCTGTGCATGAACTGTCGCAAGTCTTGCCTTCCTTTGATAACGCGATTTAACGGTCAAGCCCTTTAAATCGAATTATAAGAGAGAAGACGTTATCAAAATCAAAATATATTTTATTGGCGAAGTAAGATCATGGCTTCTGTCGGTTACCAACCCACAAACAAAGGATCTTTGTGCAACCGTAAATTAGATGCAAATAAAATAGATAAATAAAATTCAAATAAAAAACTAAAATGAAATGAAATTTTGAACTAATAGGGTGCTGACTTGAACCCTGGCAACAGATGTCCAAAATCAACATGAGAAACTACGTTTGAGGTGGAAATGAAGATTACATGGATTAATGTTTTAAATTAAATAATAATACAGTGATAAATCAAGTTCATCGGTACTGGTGCAGCCTATAAAGTCCGCCACTAAACAAGTTAAAAAAAATCATTTCAAAAAGAATGATTTGGAACTTGTTACCGCCAACCAGTACCATACATTGAGAGTCGATATAACAGATAACTCTGATTGTAATATTGTGTAATAAAAAGAATCTGACCACAGTAACAACTAGCTAACAGATTCCCGAAGCCAATGACCTACTTCGCCGTTTGATGGTCAATAAATGGATGCAAATTGATAATAGCATAACTGGATAATAAATAGATGAAAATAGGTAATAGCATAACTGAAATTGTAACTTGTATAAAATTAGATAACTTTCAATATCTGACAAATAACATATTCCTTCTCACTATAGTTTGGTTCAATCACTTATTTGGAATCTTGTTCTTGTTTTGCAATCTTGGTAACATTGGAACCAAGCAAATTTGACTAAGGTAATAACTCTTCAAGAAAATCAATATCGCTTATAAGTTAAGTCCTATCGTATTGAACACTTTGTCCGATGACATGTCCATTTTAGTGGATTACTTAATATTGCGGGGCCCTTCGAGAATGAGCATACGATTAGTTTATCTCTTTACTTAAAGTGCCTCATAACACTTTGACAGTGCTAACAAATTGTGATACGAAAATGTGTAAGAGAACACAACCATAAGTAACTACAAACTTCCGAGCACGAACGAAGTCATTTTGGTGATTGAAAAACCCACTATCCAAGTACGCTTTTGGAAACATGAAATATCTTAAATTGACAATCAATCAAAATCAGCTCCAGATTGGTAATATACAATATAGAAAAATAATTAAAATTGATATGATAACAGATGAAGATATTTGACATGCCAACTGTTATGTTTGTAATCAGATATATGGTCAATACTTTTTATATTACCAATGACTGAACTCTACTTTTACCATCAGAAAATATGAAAACTAAAAGATCTGACATGAATGTCAATGAGGCAACTATTTGCCTAAAACTTTATAGCGTGGGCGTAAACAGCTATAGGCCACCGTACAGCCTTCAACATTGAACATAGTCCATACAGTATAATAGCAATAAAAGGCCCCGGCAACAATTCAAACAAGTAAACAAGGCCATATTTAAGTATAAATCAATTTAAACGTAAAACAAGTATAATAGACTGCGACAAACAACAAGTTTGTGAGAAGTAAGCCCTCCCGTAACCGGGGACAGTGGTTAACAACACAAAATAAAACAAAGTTGAGGTAGGTTTGACTCATCAGATCGACACGAAAACACAATACACAACTAACAAATAGACTAAAGACATCAAGTACCCATCTAAGAGTACTCGCAGTTACTGAAAGCTTGATTAGCCAATTGAAACTGGTAAATGAATCGTATTTCCCCAGACAAAAACTTTTTAAACTGAGGTGCAGTTAAGACCCCCCAAAAGTTGACTCTAAAAATAGCCGATGGAATATCTGCCGTCTTTAGGGCTTTCGTCAATACGGCATTAAAACTGGTATCTTGTAACATTTTGTTTTGTTTGTTTAATTTTGTTTTTGATTTTTGTCAGTTTTGTCAGTTTTGTTTTTTGTTTTGCATGTTTTGTTTTTGTTTTGTTTTGTTCTTTTGTTTTTTTGTTGTTTTTTTTGTTGTTGTTGCATATCATGCGTATGGCGTTCGACAACAATTATTATCCCAAATCATTTATGACTGCTTCCAAAAACGAATATTCTCTGACATACGTATATACATAAAATTCCATGTATAACTGTTCACAGTATTTAACCCAATTGCGTTGTTTCTCTTTCAGATAACAAAATCGTACTAATTAGCAGTTTTATAGTCTGAGATATACGCTACTATTAAATCTTAACCACAAAAGCAATAAAATCAATTCATCACCTAACTTATTTGAACTTTTCTTGACCTCTGTAATGATATAGATAAGATTTAAGAAAACCATTAACCCAGACAATAACTCGCTTAAGTTGTAAATTTATATCAACAATTTTCAGACGATAATTTTATCGAAGATCTACACATCTGGTAATAAAGTTTATAAAAGAAGTGTATACTATTTCTTCTCTATTCGTTATTAATGTTAATTAAAAGATAATAATTGCCAGTGAGACAACTATCCACTAAAGTACAAATGAAATAAATGTAAGCAAATATATGCAACCTTACGGCTTTCAACAATGAGAAAAAAAACCATACCATATAGTCTGCTATTAGAGGCCCCGACATTAAAAATATAAAACAAATCAATTGAAAAATAACGGCCTAATTTATAACAAAACAGTTTACGAAAAACAAATATGACCGACATAAACCAACGATGTCTTTTTCCAAGTATAGTAGTAAAACTATCTTGCCTTGCTGATCAATTTTCTAAAATTTGAGACTTATGGAAACATTGTTATTTGTAAAACTAATATCATTTTAACTTTAAAGTTGATAATGCGCAAGTGGATTGATAGCTACTAGTTCCACTCATATGGAAAATCAATGAAGCTAGTTTAAACAAACCCAGAAAAAACCAATAAAGATTCGTTACTTGAACGGCAAACAGATGGCAATAATATTTTCAGCTTATGTAAATATTTGATAGTTATAGCAATCTTGAAAATCAACATTTGATTATCTTGAAATTGAAAATTTAAGCAACAAAAACGTGTATCAATTGCTCGTTAAAAAAAATTATCTCCAAACATTGGCATAAATAAATGGAAAAATGAATAAGAAATAAATTATAATTTTACCAAATATATGTTTAAGTTTATACATCAACATTTAAAACTGAATAAACTTAAAATGTTTAGATGGAAATTAATAAGTTACATTTTACCGAATAGAGAAAATCTCTACAAATGGAAAATCGACACGAGTCCGTTTTGTCAACTTTGTCAACTTAAAGACACGTATCAACACTTTTTCACCTAATGTAAATTTCTAAAAGAATTTTGGGAAATCATTAATAAAATCTTATCTCAAATGAATTTTAATAAAAACATTAACTTAAGGTTCATGTGGACCCTGTGCCTAAAATGACCGTATTTTCACCTCAAAATTTACTCTGAGTACAGAAAAACCTGTGCATCTGGAAAAGTTTTAATGCATAGCATGCATGTCCTAGATAGATAGGATAAATAGTACTCAAATGCATTGTATGATATAGAAAATTCATAACTTAACTGGATTTTGCCGTGCACTTTTTTTCGTCCCTGCAGAAGATGATAAAATTAACAAACAGTTGAGTTTCCCTTGACATGGTCCCCTCATGTACACAGTTTAAATCACCAATTATTGTCAGGTATCTATTGTCCATCTAATGTCCATGTCAATCAATACAGCTCACTTCAATTATTACCTGTTGGGATTTTCTACAGCAGTTTGTTCAAATTTCTGACCAGTTGAACAATTTGATTTTATAAAGCAAATTGCAATTTGGTCAGAATTTTGAATAAGTTGCAATTGGTGGAAAGCAACACTTACAGTCAAGTTACTGTAATTGAAAATAAAATGTCAAATCTGAAAGGCATAAATGTATATACACACTTAATCTAGACATCATGGTATGTTTTGATGATGTATAAACTATTTTGTTATGATATATATTGAATGTCAGGAGTGCAACAAGATAGGGGAAATAAACTACCTTGTATAGGTAATAATTTAAAAAAACAAAATAAGAGTTTAGAAAAACTTTGAAGACTGCAGATTTTTTTTAAGCTGTTAAACAACAATTCTGATGGAAATTTAATGGAATTTAGTTCATAGCTTGGTAACTTACCCTCAATCGTATAAGAATGTGTCAGAAAAATGAATTTAAATATGGTCTGAAGTGCATCAGGTGCATAAGGTAAAACAGAAATTACATTCAAATGACAGATTTAGGTCTTTATAAACCAGCAACTATTAAAGAATTTAAAAAAATCATGAGCATTTTGTTCTAAATTTCTGTATTTTAGTGTGGTGTATAATATGTCAGGAGTGCAACAAAAACAGGGGAAATAGGATGTATTTTCTGTTTGATAAATCTTTTTTATTTAAAGATTTAACTATCATTTTTTTTCGTCAGTGAATTTTAAAATTTTTAATTTTGATAAGGAGAAGGTTTTTTTATCAACTTACTGATGAATTATTTTTTAATTAAAACTTTTTCAATCAACTTTAATGAATTGATACAAAAAATAGCAAAATAGTTATCAAAGGTACCAGGATTATAATTTAGTACGCCAGACGCGCGTTTCGTCTACATAAGACTCATCAGTGACGCTCATATCAAAATATTAATAAAGCCAAACAAGTACAAAGTTGAAGAGCATTGAGGATCCAAAATTCCAAAAAGTTGTGCCAAATACATCTAAGGTAATCTATGCCTGGGATAAGAAAATTCTTAGTTTTTCGAAAAATTCAAAGTTTTGTGAACAGGAAATTTATAAAAATGACCACATTATTGATATTCATGTCAGCACCGAAGTGTTGACTACTGGGCTGGTGATACCCTCGGGGATGAAACGTCCACCAGCAGTGGCATCGACCCAGTGGTGTAAATAGTTATCAAAGGTACCAGGATTATAATTTAGTACGCCAGACGCGCGTTTCGTCTACATAAGACTCACCAGTGACGCTCATATCAAAATATTTATAAAGCCAAACAAGTACAAAGTTGAAGAGCATTGAGGATCCAAAATTCCAAAAAGTTGTGCCAAATACATCTACTGTAATCTATGCCTGGGATAAGAAAATCCTTATTTTTTCGAAAAATTAAAAGTTTTGTAAACAGGAAATTTATAAAAATGACCACATTATTGATATTCATGTCAACACCGAAGTGTTGACTACTGGGCTGGTGATACCCTCGGGGACGAAACGTCCAGCAGCAGTGGTATAATCAAAGATGAGATTATTATTTTTTGCATTGAAAGTAATGTTTGGATTTCTGCAATCAAATGGGTTGAAAAACATAATTATATTTGATAGTATTTGTTTGAAATCATATTCCCAAAATGTATACTTGATTTATTTTTTTCAATTGGTTTATGTCAATAAAATTCCAGAACCTTTTTGTTTCTTTATACTTTTTTATATCGTTTTGGATTTATTAACTTAAATGTATATGTATCAAGATACTATAAAAGAAAATAGACTAAAGCAATGTTGAAATTTGACCCCAAAAAAAAAAATTTGGACCATTGTTTATTTTACCTTGCCCTACAAACTTTAATTTATTCAAAAATAAAACACTCTTAAGATATTTATCATGTTTATAGGACACTTCAACTAATATAAATAAAGCAATGACTCACCTAACATGTTTAAAATCCAAATAAAAAAGATATAAAGTCACAAAATTCAACATACATCCTTTAAAAAAGCATGCTCTCTTTCACCTTTAAACAAGGTAAACCATCCGATCAAGAAAATCGATATCACACACATTTAAATCATGTAATTTTTAAACGAGATAAATTGACACCAGACAATCAATTTCGGAAAGTGTATTATATGGGCGTTAATTAATTTGATTACATGTATTGAAGAAAAGTGTATCAATAATTTCAGATCAGAGTATATTGAATTATATTATATTATTATTGAACATTGTATTTAATTGTAATATTCTAATATAAAATATAAGAAAATAATACTTATCTATATAAAACCTTGTTCTTATAGATACTAACCATTTCAGGGTACCTTACAGTTAAACTGTAGCGGTAAGGTCATTGTTAACAGCTTTAGTGCAATAAATTTATATTCAAGTGTTAAAATATTATCATAAAATTTGTTTCTTAAAAAAGTTATAAAGGTCTTTTCTTCAAAAATATATAAAGGTCTTTTCTTAAAAAGTTATAAAAAATCTTATATATATGTTACAGTCAGGGATTATGTAGAATCCCTAAAAGTTACAAAAGTCAAGCTATCCAGCAATTCTCATCCTACAATTCTCTTTATAAAAAGCTATTCTACAATTCGTCATCCTGCAATTGCGTTTAGACAACTACTTGAGCAACAATATCAATTTTCTTTAAATCATAGTTTTTGATTTTTTTTGTTTTGTATGGCTAGGAATTATAGACGCTGCCCTTATGAATAGCTTTTGAATAGTATTACAACGTGAGGGTAAATAATTTCTGGGGTAGGTATTCTCAAAGGCCGAAAATTTCGTCCGTAAAATACGTATTTGGGTCACCCACTTGTTTAAACCCATTGCCTCGGTAGTTCTGTATGGCTTGGGATTATAGGCTCTAATAAATAGCTATTGGATAGTACTACAATGATACAGCAAAGAATTTCTGGGGAAAGCATTCCGAAAGGCCGAAAATTTCGTGCGAAACATGAAATAAAGACAAATTCGATAAAATAGCATTTGGGCCATCCACTTTCCAACCCATTGTTTCGGTAGTTCTCCATGGCTAGGGATTATAGACGCTAGCCTAATGAAGAGCTTTTGCACAGTATTGCAACGTGAAGAATTTCTTTGGTAAGCATTCTTAAAGGCCGAAAATTTTGTTAAACAAAACTGAAAAAGTGTATTACGTATTTTTCGATCAAGCGGCTTGCGCTTGAATATAATAAGATGGTGGGTTTATTTTTGGCAATCAATGTATGGCAAGCAAAGAAATCATAAACATATTGTACTTATGGCGTACTATCACTTTGTAGTTGACACCAACATGTATTTGATCGAATTTGTCTTTATTTCCATGTTACGGACGACATTTTCGGCCTTTAGCAATGCTTACCCCAGTTTTATTTTACCCTCCCGCTATAGTTCTCTCCAATAGCTATTTATTAAAACAGAGTCTATAATCCCTAGCCATACAGAACTGCCGAGGCAATGGGTCAGAAATGTGAGTTATGAAGTTGTATTGTCGGTATACCATGAACAAATTAATTTTAGATCAAAATTCTAATTAATCGTAAATATGAGTGTAGACAATCGCAAATGTTGGTTAAACATGCGTTTATACGAATCACATCCTGGACTTAACAGATAATACTTTGTTTGAATCGTCGTCATGATTTTTTTTTATAGTAAATGCCAATTACAAAATCGTAAATATGAGTTAGAAATCTACAAACTAAAGTTAGAATTATCTCAATGGGATATAAAATCTTGTTTTCGAACAAAAAAGTCAAAAACTATGAGATTTTAAAGAAAAATATAATTGTCGCTCAAGTAGTTTTCCAAACGCATTTGCAGGATGACGAATGGCAGGATAGCTTTTCATAAAGAGAATTGCAGGATGAAAATTGCTGGATAGTACTAGTATTTGTACCCCTATTTGTGACATTTTGTTCATGCATCATTGTCAATATAATGGAAATCGATGCGACTGTCGTAGAAGTTTGAAGTTTGGCGCTTTAAAACCATGGTTCAACCCACTATTTTCTACCTTTGACAATGCCTGTACCAAGTCAGAAAGTTGACAGTTGTCCATTCGTTTGATATGTTTTATCATTTGATTTTGCCATTCGATTAGGACTTTCCGTTTTGAATTTTCCTCGGAGTTCAGTATTTTTGTGATCTTACTTTTTGCTCGCCACAATTTTTGGAGTCCATAAATCCGCAGAGCAAGAAATTAAATAAGTGTGATCTTTACAGCGTCAATAAATAACAATTAATACAACAAAAGCATTTAACTCTATAACTATAATACAATATATAATAAAACCTTGGGTAAACAGACACAAAAATAAATTTCTTAAATAAATCTTATCAAAGACCACAGTCACAGAGAAAAAGCTCAAAATATAATTTTTAAAAACTAGTTGCTGTTTTCAGAGTAAGAGACAATAACGATCAAAACCAAGGAGTAAACAAAGACTCAAAAAACCAAAGGACATTTACATCAACAGTTATAAATAATAAATAAGAAACAACACGAACTCCACTAAAAACCGGGAGTGAAATCAGGAGCTCCGGAAGGGTAAGCATTTTCTGCACCGTATACGGCACCTGTCGTGTTATTTCTTTGTTCAGTTCGATAATAATGGAAGGTTATTTTGACTGAGAAAGAATATCATATATGATTTCTGACACATTTTTGTCATAATGGCCAATCAGCTCACGATGGCGACGGTAAAATTTCTTGAGTGATGGCCTTAATTTGATTGATACATAGCCTGTCCTGGACAGAGAACATGTACAATATTTATTCACTAATTCTATGCATATAAGATGTAATCATCTGATATCGTAGAGGCTAAGGCTTTCCATATATGAGAAGCTTACATCTTAAAAGTTTTAAATATAAAACGATTCAAATTAAATGATTGAACAGTTTTGACAATTGATATTTCGATCTAGTTTCACATTTTCCCCATTTGCATATATATTATCCTCTAGAAAGAAATCCATAACTTGAAGAATACGCATACTTTTATACAATTTATCAATCCATATCTTGTGTAAATGACTAAAATCGACATCGTTTATTACTCCCTTCATTGCTGATCATCCATAGGCCCACAGAGTTTATGAATCACATAATTTGGACATCAGTGAAAAATATTTTTTTCTTGATAAAATATGAACGTTATTATTGTTTGAAATAACTTGTTAATCACACCCCAAGGACCACACGAGACGTTAACATTTGATTTTTATTGTGTATTGGTTTAAACATTTAATCATCTTGTCGATGTTCATCCTTTACACCCCAGGTACAAGATCATACATTATAATGACAATTTAAAATAATTATCTCAAACACGACAAAAATATATTAAACTGTATGCCACAGATACTTTTACACGGGATAAGTTGATATGAGATTTTAATCTCAGTTGCTGTTGATTTTAATTAAATTGGATGTTTCAATTTCTATAAAAACATTTAAATGATTTTTGGCATTTAAATACGTAACGTTGCCATTGTAAAGTGATGTGTTGTAAATGAGACTTCTTTGTTATCATTTTACGTAGAATACACTCAATTTATACCAAATTAATAACTAACTATACCAGATGTTTGATAGCTCGCACACCCATTTCCATGTTGTAATGATATAGCCGGGTGAAATGTCGTTCCGGCTAAATGTAAATCAAAAGGAATATTTCGCTCCTTAAACTTTTATTTCAGCAGTCCGGCAAGACCGAACAACAAACTCCAAACTAAATGTAAAGTAACATGCAAACAATAACAATATATATAAGCACAAGCAATTAAAATAAAGGATTAAGCTACAAATTAGAAATTACAATAAATTAAAAGAGTAATAAGTGTCCGACACGTGTTTGTGAATTAAAGTCTAAACTGTCACGGAGAATACATAATGAGATAAATAGAGTAAATTCATTTAAGACCTTTGTCCAAGATTATGACAAATAATTCGTGTGTAAAACACTTATGCCTAAATTTACGACAAAGTCTTGAATAATAAAATAAATGCAAAACCTAAATATACATTAAAACAATTGAAATACTAAAATGTTGTTTAAAAACTAATTTCATTGTTACCACAAAGTCTTCAATAATAAAATAAATGCAAAACCTAAATATACATTAAAACAATTGAAATAATAAAATGTTGTTTAAAAACTAATTTCATTGCTCTGTCCAAATTGTCCGGTCAAAATATTGTCAATACATTTAACTGTCATGTAAGTTTATTTTGCATTTCTTTACTTTTTCTTCCTTTAAGTCAATATAATATAACTTTTTATATGATCTGCCCACTCTACTCCTACTTCCGAAAACGATCGGAAGATTGCAAATATTTGAATGGTACAACTGATTTTATACACCATGATGACATCAAACCTAACAAAGTATGACACGTATAAAATCCCACAACAATTTGCTTCTCTGCTGTTATGGAAGGTACAATTAATCAGTTATCACGCGTGATTTTTAAGGTAATTTTCATTTATCTATTATATGATATTCACAACCTCTCCAACCAGATTTTATTTACCATTTGTAACATAAAAGATATGCCTGTACTATGTCAAGAATATGACAGTTGTTTCTCATTCGTTTGATGTGTTTGAGTCTGGAGGTTTGAACTTTTGATTTTGCTATTTGTTCAGGGACGTTCCGTTTCATTTTCCTTGGAGTTCTGTATTCTGATATTTTTCTTTTTGTTCTATGCTACTACTCAACACGGTAGATAACAAATACAAAATTGTTGGCCACAACCGTTGAATGAATGTATTAAATTATTTGCAATTAATTTGGTGTTTTTTCCCTTATAAATGCAAATTACCATTATAGTCAATTTCTAAAATTCTAATCTACATGAAAATCCAGAGAATGTTAAACTTTCTCTGTTTAATTATATTAGTAATAAAAGTATTCTTACAGGAGATTGGTGATTTTCTTCCGGATCTCCGGGTCCCTTCACCAATAAATACTCCACTCCTTATAAAAAAGACAACAAAAATACACAAGAGGCGTTTAACATCAATTAAGTAATCAATCCAGCAATCAATGTTGTTTCAATCATGTAATGCATAACTACTAAAGGTAGTTTTTGCGAAAAAATCATTTTAACTTCTATATATAAATAAAATAGAATCAAAGATTCTTTTTATTCCGCAAACAAACAGAACAAAATTAAAGTATTCACCGAAGTAAGAAAAAATTTACGATCATCAATTTCACTGTTAGAGTCTGATTGAAAAAGAACCAAATTAATTAATAAAAAAAATGGTAGTGATTTTATATTTATTCGTGTATTGTCTTATTGACCACAAATATTCTGATACTGTGCTGCTTTATCAAATGTTTGCTACCCTTAAACATGTTAAATGACGAAAATATTGATAGATTAATGCTGCATACCAAAAACAGATTTCTTAAATTGAAACTGTCATATTAAAACATGTCTTACATATATATTCCAAGTTCGCAAAAGTAGTTACTGTGGATTTATTTTATTTCCGTGGGTATCAATTTTCGTGGATTGAGGAAAACTTGTGCTTTCGATGATATTCGATATGTGGTTTTGTCAACTTCTGCATACAAAGTCTTTGGAAATTTGTAATTAGTCGAATATTCGAATTCGTTGCTCACTTGTACCCACGAAACTCACGAAAATTGGTATTCAACGAATAATAATAAATCCACAGTATCCGATAACCAATTTCATTTAAGTATTTGATGCGACTAACGTTCCAATAAGAGGTTTAACGCTATAAAACTAGGTTCAATCTACCATTTTCTACATTTTAAATGTCTGTACCAAGTAAGCAATATGACAATTGTTGTCCCTTCGTTTGATGTGTTTTATCATTTGATTTTGTCATTTGATTAGGACTTTCCGTTTTGAATTTTCATCGGAGTATTTTTGTTATTTTACTTTTTTAATGAATATATTTTAAAGTTTTTTCTTGTCGTATAACACGCCTTTTGGTGTCAGGATTATTTTCTTCAGCAAAAAATACTTTTTCACAGGATAAGATGTGCAGGAAATTGCATCATTTTGCCGATCAAATGAAAATAGAGTACAACGGGTCAACTTACAGGTGAAATTAAACCCAATACTATAATCCTTGTCTAGACTTTAACGTTATTAGTCACTTTCATGTTTCATTGAAAAGATAATTTATTCTATTAGTATGAAGCAAGAAATAAAGCAGCTGTGTCGGTGTATCAAAATCAAGTTACTTGGTTAATTTAAATTTGAATAAAGGGACAGTGTAATTCTCTTTTGTCTGGTTTATGACATTTGTATCGCAAACAGGAAATCTATTTTCAGCAATTGAAAATTGACCGATTTAATAAACATTGTAATTATTTTCTTTCTTTGCCTTGCAATACAATTTTTCTTAAAATAGTAGAATCCAGAGAGAATAATACCTAATTCTATCTCGCAAAATTGTGCATTGTGGACGTTTCCAATATAATAAATCAAGTGAAGGATTGTTTCTGTTTAAAACATTTAAGGAATTTTAAAACGGAAAATTGCAAAGAAAACCTCAACAACACACAATTACTAACAAATGATGTTTTATGACAAAGTAGTTTGCAATATCATCTGGGTAAATAATGGCCTAACATATGTCATTTACTTTGCCTTGAAGCACTTTTCATTTAAATTTGATTTCATCAGGGTTGTTTCTTCAGACGAATGATATATTGTTCGGAAAGAAATAACTCCGTATAAGTATATGAAAATGGTGTAAATATAATTGGGATGTATCGTTTAATCGCAAACCATTCAACAGAATCGAAATTAGATTTTATTTGTAATATTCAGTAGATATTAATCTAGAGAAACTTTTACCTTCTATATCAGGATATCTTTTTCAACATTTGAAATTGGAAAATGCTTTATAAATTTTGTTATCAAGAGATCATTCGGCTTTTAGTATTTGCGAAAGGTTAATTTAAAATGTATTTCTTCTAAATTTGTAATAAGCGAATTATAAATATTAATAATTATCTTTCGTAAATTAAATAATGTCTTGTCAACGACATTTACAAAAGGCATACGTTTATATAAGATTTCGACACATTTTTGTTTCTCCAAAATAATCTTCATTTACGAATCCTTTCTTGCCGATTTTGACTTTACTCCTTTTTACTCTTTTAAGTCCTTTTGCGGTGTTATCAACTACCCCAATCACCACTGACATGATATTAAGAAATAAACATTAGGTGGAGTGACATGGGAATCAATTATGTTATTTACTCTTAGAAAAGCATTTTCTCGATGGTGACAAGACATACAGTGATAATTGCTGACTTGTGTCTTTATTATTATGAGGCTGACTTCATGCAGGAACTTCTTAGGAAGAAAGATAAGAAGTTAGCAATATCCTTAAACTCTTCTTTCCGCTATATAGATGATGTTCTTTCACTAAATAATTCAAAATCACTTTTGTGTATAGAAAATTCAATTCTGTCATAACAAAATCATTTTTTGTCTTACAAAACGATGTGATTCAGACTTGTTTTTGAAATAACAAAATTCACTTTTGTAGACAAAATTTATTTTTGTAGACAAAATATATTTTAGACAAAATATATTTTGTCATGACAAAAGTCAATTTTGTCAAAAAGGTATGTAAAAATTAACCTATTTGCATACAAAATTGACTTTTGTTACCTGATATGGAAAATAAAACACAAAAGTCAATTGTGTGAACCAAATTCAATTTTGTGAACCAAATTCAATTGTGTAAGACAAAATTTAATTTTGTGAGACATAATTCAATTTTGCGACGACCAAAATCAATTTTGTCTTCACAAAAGGAGTAGGTCCAGTAAGACCCCTTTTTGGCCCCAGAATATAGCAGTTATACAAAACTGTTAAAATGTAAACTTTTAGTTATTTATTGGACAGTAAAATGATTCTGCTACATAAATATAGGCTGTTTTTGACAAAATAGTGCACATATATCGGGTACTAGCACCATTAAGTCATGCTAAATTACTGAAATCTTCACAATTCTAGCATTTTAGTTTAATTTTAGACGGTTTTCGTGTAAAACAAAAGTGGCCGCATTCGTGTTCATCCTTAATATTGAAATGTAAGTTGTATTTTATGATAATACATAACATATATAAAGGTTGAGGATGAACACGGATGCGGCCACTTTCATTTTTGACAAAAACCATCTGAAAAGTGACATTTTTCGGCATATTTGTTAGATTTTTCCTATTTCAGCTTGAATCGGTACGTTTTTAATGACTGAATCAGTTAAAATCTTTCACATAAACTAATTGATTCAAATAAAATAGACACTTAAGTGTTTAAAAAGTGGTCAAAATCTTTCGTCAGATGAACCTGAAATTTGAGGCCAAAATCGGCCCT
This sequence comes from Mytilus edulis, assembly GCA_019925275.1. Lineage (NCBI taxonomy): Eukaryota > Metazoa > Mollusca > Bivalvia > Mytilida > Mytilidae > Mytilus > Mytilus edulis. The sequence continues at coordinate 97,535,973 of CM034349.1, read as the reverse complement.
TACTGGACCTACTCCTTTAAATTTGTGACATGACACAAAATTGACTTTTGTGAGACTTAAATTGACATTTGTGAAGACAAAATTTAATTTTGTGAGGCAAAATTTAATTTTTTGAGACAAAATTCAATTTTGTCAAGACAACTTCATTTTTTCGCACAAAAGTCAATTTTGTATGCAAATTAGTGCAGAGAATCCAAACTAAACTAATTTGCATACAAAATTGACTTTTGTCACCAAATTTTCAAATTTAGTAACAAAAGTCAAGTCTGTGATACAAAAATGAATTTTGTCATGACAAAAGTAATTTTTGTCCACTGAAAGATAATTTTGTATGACAAAATTTAAATTTGTAGTATACTACAATTTTTGTTAAACTGAACTCATTTTTGTTGAACAAAACTCACTTTTGTCCGTACAAAATTGAATTTCGAGTACAAAACCACAAGAGTCCCGTTCGGCGCCCCATAGTAGGTGGGTCTTCATCCTGCCATTTAAAATATTTATGTGACACAGGTATTAATGGGTGTTTTTGGTGTAAATAATAATTAAATCCACTAAACGTCCTTGTGCTGGATAGATCCTTATTCTGTAAGTTAATTGTTTTGCAATATAGTTATGTATCCCGTCTTTATATATATATATATATATATTTGTATATTTTGGCATCGCCAAATTAGACTTATCGTTGAGGCTCTAATTATAATAATCAAAACCAATATTGTACAGTAAGATATCAAAGGCTCTTTGAAAAATTTAACATGATTCTATTCGAAACGAATGATACATCAAACGACAGATTTATGCTTATATAATTATAGAAAAAAATAGGACAGTCAACAAATGCACTGTTTATTCATTTAACCTGGAATAATACGATCTTTGGAATGAATTGATAGTAACTTTATGTTCATAACAGTCATCAGTACTTTTTTATATTTGGATATTTTTGGTATTTGTAGTGTCGTCTTAGTTGTGAAATATATGCGACATTGTCACTTCTTCAATCTTAGCAAAAAGGACAAAGGTATTTAAGATTAATTTAAAATCTAACTATAAACTTTATCAAATTAAATTTAATTGTGATTATAAATTTAAACTCAATTAGGCAAATTTGAATATTATTAAAGGTAATTTTTTCTGATTTTTAAAAGTTGTGTACTGTTTAATTGGAGATGTTAGTGCACTTAGTAATTTCAGGAAAAAAAAGAAAGAATTTAATTTCTTTCTTATACATCTTTCATGATGGATCTCGTCCTTCTAAAAAACAATTGTTGATTTTTATGTTTTTATACATTTCCAAGACTTTCAAATATTCGACTTTGACCGGTCCTCATGAAGATTCATAAAAGTGCGATTGACGCCTGACATTTATACAGTGTTGTTCTTATTCTTTAATTCAAATATGAATCTTCGATCTATAACTTCATCTAAATGGAATTAGATAATTTAAAAAAAAAATAACATTGTTTTTTTACATTCACATTTTTCTAAAATCTAATTTAGACGCAAGAAATTGTTGTTCTAAATCTTTGATTCATATATATATATATAAATTTGTTTTGATTTTTAAAAGTTGTGTACTGTTTAATTGGAGATGTTAGTGCACTTAGTATATTTATTCAGTTATTTTATATATACATATATATATATATATCTTTGACCTATGCATTAAATTCCATGGAATTAAATAATATTTTACATACATGTTTTTAAAAAGCTAAGTTAGATGTTAGATGTAAGATCTTTGCTTTGTTTCGCTGCGGTATTTATTTGTTTATATTAACGCATATATTAATAAGCCACGATTTTAAGCTTGGGAATTCTGCATGTTTCTCGTAGATATAGCTGAATTCGAGTATCCCTGTGATTGTTGTGTTGGTTTATGCGTTTACTTTAAAGTACAATCAAAGAAATAAGGTGTAGCAATATTCATATAACAATAAGCCTGCTTTAAGAAACCACGGCATTTATTCATTTGATTATCATTTAAATTTGTTGTGATTTTTAAAAGTTGTCTACTGTTTAATTGGAGATGTTAGTGCACTTAGTACTTTCATGGAAAAACAGAAAGAATTTAATTTCTTTCTTATACATCCTTCATGATGGATCTCGTCCTTCTAAAAAAAAATGTTGATTTTTATATGTATACATAAATTTTATATGAATTTTAACTGACTTGTTGATACATTTCATTAGACCCTTTTATAATAAGTAGGGTTATTTCAAGTATATCATAAAAATATAAGATATATAATAAAGAAGATGTGGTGTGATTGCCAATGAGACAACTATCCACAAGAGACCAATGACACAGAAATTAAAGGTTTATTTGTTTCTTATACTTTCTTTACTGTATGTTTTGTATTTATATCCTTTAAATATTTAAATTTATATCTCAATTAAAATGTTTTCTATATTTCATTTTGGCATTAAACTTAATTCTTTTTTTGTAAACTTTCTTTTTTGGGATAATTTATATCATTAGATTAGCTTATATAGCATCTTTGCATCTTTTGATGAAAATTTATCGAATTTGACGATGTATTCGTAGTAGTTTATTTCGAATGAAGATAGAAAGACAGGATAAAAAGTATTGAAAACGAGCCACAACTTTTTTTGAGATGCATCTGTTTTTGTTTCTGATCTGGACAAAAAAAAACTAATGTCGACAATAACAATTTAATGTCAACAACCTTGATATAACAATATCAATACATTTGAATAATCAAATAGAGCCAAGTCGCAACTCCACTACTAACCGTTTCGGACATCAAACAGGGAAAGTGAAAACACAACAAACATAAAGTAGCAAACATGGAGTCTGACTTAATGGTTTTATAACGTTTTATTATTCAATGCATGAGATGCGAGATACTTTTTCTTTTCACGGTAAATTTTAATTAGGTCTTTCCACTTTTCCGTGGAAAGACCTATTGGATTTCTTCTGATTATTATTAGGTCTTTCCACTTTTCTGTGGAAAGACCTATTGTTTTTCTTCTGATTATTTTTTATTTTTTTTTTCTTCCGCCAAATTTTGTTCTTGCGATAAACATTTGTTTCGCAATATGGCGCTTAGATATTTGGTATATGATATCGAACAGTTTATGCGCTTTTCAAATTTACCCTGCGTAACCGAATACTTTTCTTTGTAGGAGTTATCTCCCCAAACACTGTTTTTCCTTGTGCTCACAACTCCTTCGCAACCGTATAAGATTACGACAAATTTATTTTATAAAATTGCTCGTTATATCCTTCGCATGATTTGTCCAATTTCACTGAAGCAATATGAACGCTCCATATGAGAGTTATTTCCCATTTTTGTATTTGAAATTTTAAAATGTATTTTAAACTGGAACACCATAAGTGATAGAGACCTAGGGTCTTTTGATTTGAGATCCTTGGTCCAAAAAAATTAAAATTAGGTCAAGGTCAAAGGTCAAGGTCATTTTCTAAATTTTGATTTTGGCTTATTTTCACTCATTTTCATTAACCTTGTAAGATATCGACAAATTATTTTTACTAAATTGTTGGTTGCGACATGTAACATAATAATTTTGGTTGAAAGGGTGTGTAGACAATAAATGGGAGTTTTAGCCCCTATCATATCTAAAATTATGTGTAAAGTGATCTAACTTATTAACCATACATATTAGAGACCTAGGGTCTTTTGATTTGAGATCCTCAGTTTGTGACCTTGAAATTGAGGTCAAGGTCATAGGTAAATTTGACGTTCTAGATTATTACCTTTGCTTAAAATTCATATCGTTACATAATAAAGCCATAGGAACTGACATTTTAGACTGATTTTTAATATTCTAATATCAAAATAGATATTTACTGGTGGAAAGACCTTCAATTGTTCACTGAACAATTGGTTTTTAATTATTTTTTTTTCTTCCGCCTAATTTTTTTCCTTCGCTGTTTTTTTGTTTCGCAAGATGTCGCTTTGATATTTGGAATATGATATCGAACAGGTAATACGCTTTTGAAACCAACTCTGCTTAACTGAATACTTTCCCATATAAGAGTTATCTCCCCGAACACTGTTTTTCTTGTGGCCACTTCTCCTTCGCAACCGTAAAAGATTACGACAAATTTATTTTACCAAATTGCTCGTTATATCCTCAGGATGTTCTGTTTCATTTTGACCGAAACCGTATAGAGATTCCATATGAGAGTTAGTTCCCCTTTTGTATTTGAAATTTTGAAATGTATTTTAAACTGGAAAACCATAAGTGATAGAGACCTAGGGTCTTTTGATTTGAGATCCTTGTTCCAAAAAAATGAAAATTAGGTCAAGGTCAAAGGTCAAGGTCATATTCTAAATTTTGATTTTGGCTTATTTTCACTCATTTTCATTAACCTTATAAGATATCGACAAATTAGTTTTACTAAATTGTTAGTTGCGACATGTCATAACATAATAATTTTGGTTGAAAGGGTGCGTAGACAATAAATGGGAGTTTTAGCCCCTATCACATCTAAAATTATGCGTAAAGTGATATAACTTATTAACCATACATATTAGAGACCTAGGGTCTTTTGATTTGAGATCCTTGGTTCAAAAAAAAATGAAAAATAGGTCAAGGTCAAAGGTCAAGGTCATATTCTAAATTTTTGATTTTGGCTTATTTTCACTAATTTTCATTAACCTTATAAGATATCAACAAATTATTTTTACTAAATTGTTAGTTGCGACATTTCGTTACTTAATAATTTTGGTTGAAAGGGTGCGTAGTCAATAAACAGGAGTTTTAGCCCCTATCATATCTAAAATTATGCGTAAAGTGATATAACTTATTTACCATACATATTAGAGACCTAGGGTCTTTTTATTTGAGATCCTCAGTTTGTGACCTTGAAATTGAGGTCAAGGTCAGAGGTAAATTTGACGTTCTAGATTATGACCTTTGCTTAAAATTCATATCTATACATCATAAAGCCATAGGAACTGACATTTTAGACTGATTTTTAATATTTTAATATCAAAATAGATATTTACTGGTGGAAAGACCTTCAATTGTTCTCTGAACAATTGGTTTTTAATTTTACATTGATTTACATTTGCGTCTTACACTTTGAGAAGAGAATTAACTTTAACTACTTTATTCCAATATTGTGTAAAAACGTTAATTATGAGCTATGAAAGTCAAGTGGCTCGAGCATTTTTCTGAGGAAGTTTTAAAAAATTGCAAAGAAATATTTTTACAGAAGGTTAGCTTTCATTAGTCTTCACTACCTGACTAACAACTGTTGGTTATATTTATAATTTAGACTCATCATTGAAGGTGGAACACGATTGCACAGTTAATTAATTATATTGATGTGCCATTTGTATGAAAGAGTGACATGCTGTTGTATCATGTGCAAATTCGAAAAAGTTATGCGAGTATTGTCTCCCTTTAACAGGTTCATTATTTTATAATTAAGTTTAGGTTTCTGATATAATTTTGAATAATTACAAATGTATCAATTCAATATATTTCAGTGTTTGTTATTTGTGTATCAAAAACATTGATGTACGAATATAATTTCATAAATGTGAAACGTTTAAAATGATTACATACCAATATAAAGAACCGTTCATCATTTTTGAAAAAGACTATGAATGCAAATCGAATTCTTTATCTTCCATTGATGATAGATTGTTTGGGAAATGAACCAGAGTTATCTAATGGTAATCACAGAGAGGGACTAGCAATTTTCCACTAAAAACGAATGTTACTTTAAACAAATATATGGACTTTTTTTTTCAGCTAAATCTACAAATTTTATTAGATATTATGATTTTTATTGCAATAGATTAAAATGATAATTTAAGAAGTACTGGTTTCACGTCTGGTGATAACATCACGAAACTTTCTGCCTACCAGAAGTGATAGTAGCAGCACAAACGGTTAGTATTTTACTGCTCGAGATAAAAGTGTTATACCCGAACAGTATTTACAAAAAAAGCCCTTCGACAATTTAAAGAGAACTAAAACGATTAAGGTTTTTGAATATTTGTCTCACCAATGACAACGTATATTTTGAAATTAACCATAATATCTCTGACATCTATTCATCGATTGTAACATTGTACTTAAAAATGAAAAGGGAACATTACTTCGTTAAATTATTGCTTTGCTATGATCATAATTATTTTTAAAGACAATCCGGTACATGTAAATATGTTTCTACGAAAACCTCTTGTTTCACCATTGTGTGACAGAGGGTTACTTTGTTGTTTGTTTTCTGTTATACCATTGTATCCACAAAGGTTTTACGGAATAAACTTGTCAAACTTGTCAAACTTGTTAAATGTGACTTATCACAGTAATTAACCACGTGGTAAAGATAATTATCAAATTGAATATAAGCAATCTGAATTGAAAAGACTGAAACCCTCTTTAAAAAAAGAAATTGAAAAGACTAACAGTAAATGAAATCTGAAGCCCTTTTTAAAAAATGAAAAAATGAAATCATTTCATTCTTGTGTATACTGAAAACATAACTAATACTATACTCATCTATAGTCATCCAATTCCTATGTTTACAGAGTTAAAATCTATGCATTGTTCTTTTATTTGCCACCAGTCTTTAAAAATATACATTTGATGAACATGCTCATAATTATTTTTTTTTCCAGTCAGGAATAGCGATGTTTCCATAACGCTATCAAGTGCCAAGATGACAGCCACTTGTACTATTTGCTATTAGTTGACACTTATTTCGTTGAGAACACGTTTACTAACTGAAGATATTTCAATAGATTCCGACATTTCCAACAAAGCAGGTAACATCATTCATATCTTTTTCATACAAATCTCAAGTCACTAAAAAGGCCTGTGTTATCTATTCCAAGAGGGACAAAGCAATAACAACGAACAATAAGTCATTCAACATTCGCGTATAAAAGCAATGAGATGTTGTATGATTACAAAAGTTAGAATAAGCCACCATAGACCAATTGAAAGAGAGTTTAGCAATATTCGGGGCACTTTCCGTCTTTCAACAATAATAAAAATTGTAAAATAAGTTTAAACAGGTACTGGTATGCGAAAATTTGAAACAATTTCTAAAGAGAAAAAAGCACATCATGATTTAGGCTCAGAACAACAAACACAGCAACCAATAACAGTCCATGACTTCGGACCGGAAGAAGAAGGATGAGGTGGAATACAACATGTGTCAGCACTTTACTTTTACTTACTTTGCAGGCATAATATACCCATCTTAGAGTCCTCAAAGTTCCAAAAGCTAGTTTAGAGCCGATTTCATCTTTTGAATAAACCACATATTCCAGTATTTATATTTCAGTAAGATGCATATGTAATGCATTTAGAGTAAAGACGTTTCAAACAGTCTGCGGAAAGCAAAGCTATATACACCTTCTAGAATGTGAGTATTGCAAGGATGTTGAACTTAATTGTGATTTGTAATAATTTTATAACGACAGACGAGTGCTTGATATAAGAAAATCTACGTCCTGAAGATATGTAAAGCTGTATATTTATAATTTTGCATTGACTTTTTTCTATCAAAAAGTAAAATAACAAAAATATCGAGCTCCGAGGAAAACTGTAAACGGAAAGTCCTCAAGCATTGGCAAAATCAAAAGCTCAAACATCAAACCAATGAATAACAACAGAACTATTCCTAACTTGGTACACATAGTCCTAGGAACTAGGAAGTAGAGCTTTATATCAGAGAAATATATTCCTTAATCTAAAATTTCAACAAAGTAACTTCCGTAACTTTATGCCTGTACCAATGCCGACTACCTATCGCAGAATTACAGATCACAAACAGAGGCTTTGAACCAGTTGTAGGAAACCACAGTATTTGCTTCACGACACAAACTATGAAATCTGTCAAATCTCAACAACACTTTTAAAAGATTTACTATCCCCTTAGTGGGAAATTATACATTTTTATATTATAAAATAGTGTATTTGCAGTTCAATCGATTGAAATAAATTGTTTAATATCTGCAATAATTTGTTTACGAAATCAAATACTGAAAAACTACTTTAGAAGCGAAATGATCGGTTTCATGGTAAATAAAAAAAAATATTTCGACATTTCTCTTCGAAAAATGACTTGTTAAATGGGACGTGTTATTTTGAACACTTTGTTTTTCTCCGCAATAGGCTTTTAACAAAAAAGTTATCTACTGTTTATTTGGAAAATTTTGTGAAAATAGAAGAAGTGACAAATACTACCTTTTATACCTTTACTTCGATAATATTGACTCGTCAAGTTTCCACTCACCAGTTTGAAGGTAATTTCAGTAACTGTGAAAATTCTTAATCAAAAGTCATGTATGAAAAGCATACCCAGATTGAAGATAAACTAATAACAACATAATCCAATCAAATTGAGTTAGGTTTAATAAGAATGACCGGTTCACATCATAATAAGTAATAATGTTGAACTGGGTAGCAAGCACATGTCAAATATTTTAAGTTCACTTTTTTGCAATAACGAATACTGTCAACCAAACGTTTTGCTATAATTTTATAAACATGTCGTTATGTATTGATGTAGTATTTGGATCTTTCATTTGCTTTTTTAAGGCAATAGAAAGTCTACACAATTATTGACGTTATACAATTAAAAATCGCACTTATAAAACACTGGAAATATCACAAATAATATATGACTACAAATTCAAATCATTTCTTAAAACACTTAAACTGCAAAATAATTTCATTCTGATTGGCATAGTGGTATTGTCATTAAGTTCCTTGAAATGAACTGTGGTATAGCAAACATCGATAATACTTACAAAATGTTGTCACACTATATGGCAATATATCGATTTCTTTTTTTATTATATTTGAATTGAGATATATAAACGCAATACAATGGAACGGAGGTTGTTTACAATTTTGCCATTAATAATACTGTTATAAGTTGTGGATAACATGCTTGAACAAAGGATTAGGTCCGGTAAGGTCCAATTTTGGCCTCAAATTTCAGGTTCATCTAACGAAAGATTTTGGACTTTTTTTTTAAACACTTAAGTGTCTATTTCAATTGATTCAATTAGTTTATGTGATAGATTTAAACTGAATTAGTCATTGAAAACGCTCCGATTCAAGCTTAACTCTTTACCATTCGGCAAAAATTGCACTATTTTTGCCGCTGAGGAACGATCAAATTTCAATCAATCATAACTTTCTTATTACTGTTAGTAGACTTATCAACTAAGACTTTTTATAGAAAATAGTTTCTTCAGTAATATTAATGACAGGTTTGTAAAAAAAAATATATCATCTTTGATCACGTGATTATCAGTCCAATGTCACGTAACAACAACAAAATCTCAGAAAATTGTAAAATTTCGATACAAAATGTCCTTTTTTGAAGTTTATTTTGGGAAATAGTATCAACAGAGCATTCAAATACAATGTTAGAAATAACATCTCCAAGAAAAAGAACCCTGCATTGTCTATTTATGTGAGAAACAGCAATTTTTATAGCCAAACATGCTATGTGGGTGGTTTGGGTCAAAATTGCTATTTTCGAGCTTTCTGGGTAAAAAAACGTAGCTTAACTGTGCAACTAAAATGCATCCACACTCTAATCCCTACAATCATTTAAAAGATAGAAAAACAAAAGTTATGCCGCTTCAGAATCCCATAGTTATCGATTTGAAATAGATCATCGCAACATGTATGTCTCTATTATTCTATAAACGACTATAAACAAAAGACAGACAATCAACTTTGTCACAAGGAAAAAAGCATTTCAATTCGAAATTAGAATTAGCTTTAAGTCAAGTCAAGTTATTTAATATTGGTTATTTTTTGTTTTTAAACCGCATATTCATCCTTGCGGGATGCGAACCCGGATTGCGTGATTACTAGCCTCAGATGCATCCCCTCAGCTACGGAACCAGCAGTTAAAATTGATTAAATTCATACTTATTTTCAATGTCATTTGTAATATTTATTTTTATGTTAACCTTTCACATACAAATATTAGATTATAACAAGATATTCAGAAAGACGTAAAAACTTTAATTGTTTTTTTACATCTTTAAAAGAACACACAATGTGGGATGGTCTGTAAACCAGGGGGAGAGGGGGAAAAGGGGGGATAATTATGATTTTAATTCAAAAACAAGTAACACAAGTAGTAAGAAATGAATTTTATTTATACTATTTGGTCTCTGGAACCACAATATGCACGTTTTTACTGGTATGGGCAGAAATTCTAAGAAATAGTTGCTGAAATTTACTGACATGTTGACAATGTTCACTGTTTGTATTCGTTTTTTGTAGAAGCTAATAAAACAATACCTCAATGAACCTTCATTTTATAAAGCTCAACACAAACCTGAAAGACAAAGATCCATAACGGACCGATTTTTGCGGTTTATAGCAACCAAACACAATATTTTCATAATTCGAGATTAGCACAATTCTAAAGTTTTTTCTATTAAATTGTAGCTGATTTTTTATTAAAACGGTGATAGCTTAATTGCTTTATTCAACCACAAAGATCAACCCCGAAATACACAACTGCAATTTCAAACGTGTAGCGGAAACTCACAGGTTTCATTTAAGCCCTTGATGAAATCTGTTGATAGTCAAATGGCAAAGAACTTAAGGTTTGAATCAAAATTTTACCCAAAAAAGTGCTTATGACCCGAATTCCCGGTAAAGAGTTAAATATGAAACATCTATCAAATATGCCAAAAAAGTGTCACTTTTCAGATAGTTTTTGTCAAAATTGAAAGTGGCCGCATACGTGTTCATCCTCAACATTTGTATATGTTATGTGATATCATCAAATACAGCCTACATTTCAATATTATGAATGAACTTTCATGTAAGACGGAAACCGTCTCAAATTTAACTAAAATGCTAAAATTGTGAAGATTTCAGTAATTTAGCATGACTTAATGATGCTAGTACCCGATATATGTGCATTGTATTGTCAAAAACAGCCCATATTTATGTAGCGGAAGCATTCTACTTTCCAGTAAATAGCTGAAAAATTACATTTTCACAATTTTGTAAAACTGCTATATTTTGGGGCCAAACAGAGGTCTTACTGAACCTACTCCTTTTTGCACCTTCTAAAAATATTTCTTATATTAACTGTTTTCATTCATACAAAATTAACCATGACAAAAGCCAGATACCAAATTAAAGGGGCACTAGCTGTCAAATTGTACTGACTTGACTCAAATTCTCATATTTTATTTATATCAATGTAAAACATTTATCGAAATTATCAAAAGTCTAAAGTAACAGTTTACAGAGCATAGGGTCGATAATATGTACATGTAGTTTTGTTTTGTGTGTATTTTAGTCTAGACTTATCTAATTACCTATCGAGTTGACCTCAGATGACCATATAAGCGATGTAAACCTAATTATAGATATAAAGGTGTAATACCACCAAATCATGGTACGTCACATCCGGTTGTATACGAAAGTAGGTAAAAAAAAATATTCCCTTGAATTTGACAGTTGTAGGTAATTAATCCTACATTTTATTGAAGTAAAACCATTTCTGTGTCATAAACATATGTCTTGGGTATTTCAAAACACCATTATTTTTTATTTGGGATTTCTATAGAAAATTTTGTAATCTTGATGTTACATGGTGACTAAACCTTGCACACAGATAAAATAAGGGGAGAAACTTGATTGGTTAACTTCCAATGATGGTTATTTTTTTATATGCAATGAAATGTTATGTGATTTTTTTTCTATAGAACTGGACAGGATAAAACTTTACTCATGCCAAGTATTACTTTATTTGAAATAAAGATAAATTCTGCACATTTTCTTGAAAAGTGCAAATTTAACAAAGACTAATAGGGGAAAATCAATGGTGGTATTACACCTGAAAAGATTAAACCAACTCGTGCAATTGGATTTTTATAGGTCTGTTTAATTTAATTTTATAAATTAAAAATATATGCTTCTCATCGTTTTTACCTGTATAAGAAAGATTATTTGTGGATCGAATCAGTCATCAACTGGTTTACCTTTGTTTCACTTTCAATGTTTACATTCTTTTCGATAATAACACGTACAATGCATGCGTTGTCCATCTCTAGTTAAGGGGTTAAATTGAAGTTCACATGCATACGAATTTAATGAAGTCGAATTATTCACTTGCAAGTGAATAATCATTATCAATGTTATTTAGCCTAATTGGACAAAATTGAACTATTTTGGATGCTAAACGTTAAATATTGTTTCACTATTTCACTTTCGAACAAAAACAAATCATACTCGAGATTGTGTATATATCTTGTAGCTAGTGCCCCTTTAAGTTGAAATTTTCAATAGAATAACCTATACATGTCAGTATTTAAAAAAAAACCACCGAGTATTCAATTAAAAGTGTACAGTTATTGTTATTATTCAATATTGATAGAAATTAAATAGGTTTCTCTACATGAATATGATTTTGAATAAATAAGTTTATTCCATATTGATTGAAACTCAGTAGGTTTCCTGGTACTTTTTCTGGTAACTTTTCTTGTACCTATATGAACTAGATTTTGAATAAATAAGAATATTCACCGTTGGAAAAAGTATATTCACCGCACAAAACTTTGCGTTAACGTTAATACTTATGTCAAAATCGTTTAATGTACAATTGGTTTTAGTAAATAATTGTCAGAGCATACATTTTCCTCGGTAATCTCTCAGAATATAGAATAAAACAATTACTGTCTTTTGTTTCGATAAATATGTGGTTTTATTGACTTTTGAAACACTAATAATCACTTGTACCGATGGCATCAGTTAATATCAGTTTTTCAAAAGTCAATAAAACCACATATTAACATGATCAAAAGACAGTAATTGTATAATATTCACTTGCAGAAAAAGTATATTCACCGCGCAAAACGTTTCATGCCTTTGCGCGTATAACTATATTGAAATAGTTTGATGTACAATTTGTTTATCGTATATAATTGTCATTACATATATTTTTCTCGGTACTCTCTCGGTATATGGAATAAAAGAATAGCTGTCTTTTGTTTCATTAAATATGTGGTTTAATTGACTTTTGAAAAAAAAAACTGATATTCATGACAGCAGTTAACCCCATTAAATATCAGTTTTTCAAAACTCAATAAAAACATATATTTCCCTCATCAAACGACAGATATTGTATAATATGTTAAATCTTGCACTTACAATGTATAAAAAGGAAAACTGAAAAAGTTATGTTAAATCTCATAACAGATCTGACATTCGTAGACAGGCTCGACAATTGTCGAGATTCCTGACCAAAATCTAAGGAAAAAAATGTCCAGTTATTGCAAACAAATTTTCTCCAATTGACTAACACACACAATTTAATTTTGAGGTAACATACAATTATATAACTATATCATACAGAATAAATTTGTTGTAAATCTACATAAAAACCCACCAAACTTCAGAAAGTACAAAGAACTTATAGATAAATATTCAATGTCTGCTTTAAAAATAACTCATGGTCTTTCGTTGTTGATATAAGTGCTGAATTGTGTACTTTTTATTACTTTATAGAATTTAATTTTATTTTTTCTGAGCTGTTCCTTTTGATCGTATAATTCGAAATAGCCAAAATGGCACTTATGATAAAACAATGAAAGTCATACATATAAAAAAGTGAAAAAAATCAATTGTTTTTGATCTTTTCAATTTATGTTATCGGGTACTAGCATCATTAAGTCATGCTTTATTACTGAAATCTTCACAATTTTAGCATTTGAGATAAATTTTAGACTGTTTCTGTCTTGAATGGAAGTGGCTGCATTTGTGTTAATTCTTAATATTTAAATTTAAGTCGTATTTGATGATGATACATAACATACAAAAATTAGGGATGAATACGGATGCGGCCACTTTCATTGTTGACAAAAACATTAAAAAGGTGACATATTATGGCATAGTTGAATTAGTTGATACATATGATGTGTCTTTGACCAAACTAGCTCAGGACATTTTTACCACATGGTAGATTGTGGTTTGTCATTACGTCGTCTAATCTTTTAATTACCGAACGTGACTTATTCCCGATTGTGACTGTTTTGCTGAGTGTGAATTTGCATTACTATAAGACGTGTTACGGTACTTATCTATTCCAAATTCATGTATTTAGTTTTATGTTATATTTGTAATTTTCATCGGACTTTGTCAAATTGGTTGACGTCTTTTCTATTAAATTCATGTGTTATGGTAAAGAAAATTAATCACCGCCTTCATTTATTAGTTTTGATTTTGTTCAACGTAATCTGTACGATTTTTATGTTTGAAGTTAGATTCAAAACAAACCAGACACATATAAAATATATGTATTGCTATGGATTAGTGTTGCAATGTGCATTGTGTTTAAATATAACATCAGTATTTAGTTCTATTATAATCTTAAATCAATCCTATTTCTATCTTATGTTTTAGACATAATTTTTCAAATATGACGTCATAGTTGTGCTGTTTCAGAAATTCACATTGACGTGATATTGTGCCGTTTCACAACTTCGTATGTGACGTCATGGTTATGACTTTTTGCGTTCAGGCCTGGTTTGTCCCTGAGTCGGGTGTGTTTATTTTCTGTGTTGGTCTTCAATGTATTATGTATTCGGGTTTTGTTTTCTGTAATTAGTTAAGACGTCAGTTTTATCATGTAAATCTTTAATATTCATTTCATAAAATTTACTGTTTGCAATAGCATAAATTGTTCTAAATAATAAGGATGTTCTTATCACAAGCAAAAAACACTAGCCGTATTTGTCACAACCTTTTTCAACTTTTGATCCTCAGAGCTGTGCTGCTTTGAACCTTTTTTTTTTTTTTTTTTTTTTTTTTTTTGACTTTCGAACTTTTATACCTAGGCGTCACTGGTAAGTCTTGTTTGGACGAGGCGCGTTTTTGACGTAATGCATTTCAAACCTGATGCCTTTTGTTATCTTTTATTCATGTGTTTCTTTGCCAAATACGTTCTGCTATTTATTTGTATTGTAGTCCTGTATTATTATGTTGTCATTTTAATATTATATTTAACAAAGCCATCAAAGTGCGAGGTTTGGCATGCCACAAAACCAGGTTCAACCCACCATTTTTTTCTTTTAAAAATGTCCTGTACCAAATCAGGAAAATGGCCATTGTTATATCATAGTTCGTTTCTGTGTGTGTAACATTTTTACGTTGTGTTTCCGTTGTGTCGTTTGTTTTCTCCTATTTTTGAGTGTGAATTCACATTACTATAAGACGTGTCACGGTATTTTTCTATCCCAAACTCATGTATTTGGTTTTGATGTTATATTGGTTATTCTCATCGGATTTTGTCTAATGCTTAGTCCGTTGCTGTGTGTGTTACATTTTATGTTGTGTCGTTGTTCTAATATGTAATGCGTTTCCTTCAGTTTTAGTTTGTTACCCCGATTTTGTTTTTTGTCCGTAGATTTACGAGTTTTGAACTGCGGTATACTACTGTTGCCTTTATTGCAAACAGTAAATTTTATAAAATGACTATATAATAGATATACATGATTAAACTGAAGTGGTGACTAACTACAAAATAAAAACGGATACATTCCATAAAACAACATAAACTAGCACATGAGTTTTGAACAGCGGTATACTACTGTTGCCTTTATTTATAGATTTTTTTTATATTTTAGCTTGAATTTGAGCGTCTTTAATGACTAAATCAGTTCAAATCCTTTCCATAAACTAATTGAATCAACTGAAGTAGACACGTAAGTGTCTTTAAAAAGTGTCAAAAATCTTTCATTAGATGAACCTGAAATTTGAGGCCAAATTCGACCTAATTCAAAATTATAAACAAAAATTGTTTACTTAAAGGTATTTTAGAATACTGCTTGAATAATTTAAATTTGAGGTGTCATAGAATATATAGTGAATGACCAACCATTTTTAGATTCATCGTAAAAATAGGCAACCAAGAACTTACAGACAATCAGTTTTGAATCCCTTTGAGCACTATATTTTTGGTTGAATAACATTTAATAACCTTTTTCAAATTTGTATTATATCTTATTTTTTCTAAGACCGGTTTGATTAAGTAATTTTTAAAAGAAAAATAAATTTAGAAACTCGCAGTTATGGTGAGTATATCTCAATGTACCGGTTTTATAATTTTTCAAGAAATCACAATAGAGATAGTATGAGTGTCATTCGCCATCTTATTACTACCACTGGGTCGATGCCTCTGCTTTTGTACTTTTAGCTTTTCATAGTTTTTGTATACACGTGAGTTAAATACTTCAACAAAAAGTTTGAATAGTGTGATTAGCTATAGCTATCCGTGTCACTGTTCAATCTTCGTAATATCCGGTATTAATAATTTTTCATTTTGGCGTACAGTTTGGCAAACAGTTAGAATCAAATTATAAATCATCGACTGTTAAGTTTAAATATTCTGCCATCGTACATTACAAATAGAAAGATGATATGATGCAAATGAGATCTTCGTCAATTGATATATGACAACATGATTTTCTTATAATACCAAAGCCTTACAATGAGCAAATCATACATATCAGCGATAGATGATTCCAACTAAGACTTGATTAGTCTCATGAGCACGAATGAAGGCGAACGCCCTTGTTAGTGCAATTATTCATAACTGTCTGTGGTCCAGAGCATGAAATTGTCATTATCTATTCTTTAATTTTTACTCTACGTATATGTGACTTGCTACTTTAAAGGAAAACGGATCAGTATCTAAAACATCAAATATTTAGATAGTGGTGATATGGACAAGTGTAGTTAAAACAGTTTGAATTATTTACCTGACAAGAACGTCAGAAAATAAATTAAACAATGTTATATTTTTTAAGAATTATAAATTAACTCATGAAAGATATCATGATTAAAATTGTTGTTTCCCAGATTCAAGTTTATTCTACCAAAGACTATTCAGCGAGGAGGTGAATCATAGAGTAGAAATAAAATACGAAGTTGAAGAACATCAAGAACTCATATTACCGAAAGGTTTTGTGAACTACAGCTAAGGTATTAAATTGTTATTAAGAAAATCCTTAGTATTTCCAACAATGTAAAGTATTGGTACATGAAGTATAATTAAAATCGCTGATATCGCTTAATCTTTGACAAATCTGCTCTCTTCAATGCGTTTAACAGATGGAAGTTCTAACATAGTGTTATTTTCAGATTTTCCACGTCTATAGGTTGATCGTCAGTGGGACAAAGCTCTTCCACCATTTTCAACATATGAAATAAAACAAATATATGTTATATGACTGAAAAATTATAATGATGATAATTACACCTGTGACAAATATTAATGTCCCAGATAAAACGTTATAGATAGTAAATAACATATTAGATCCAACCCTCAAACGAACATACACATTGAACAAGTAAAGCCATAACAATGTCATAGTTGAATGATTTCTAAAAAATCAACCAACCAGAAATCATTTATAAACGTTCTAATAAATTATCTGATGAACAATATTTTCAATTGTATTTATCGGTAATGGTCTTTTCAATTTTGTAGTCTAATATTCATAAGAATTCTGAAATCATTTGGTGATTTGGGTTAAGTTTCTGTTCAGATTAACAGTAGGTATGCTCAAAGTGTTCAAAATTACGTCCAGGAATACATGAACATATAAAAGAGGTGGTATAATTGCCAATGAGACAACTCTCCACAAGAGACCAAATGACACAGAAATTAACAATTATAGGTCACCGGATGTCCTTCAACAATGAGCAATGAGCAAAGCCCATACCGCATAGTCAGCTATAACAGACCCCGAAATGATAAATTTTAACCAACGGCCTAATTTATGTACAAAAAATGAACGAACAATATAAGTACCCAGCCACGTCCACTTGTATTTTTGTCCATCTGATGAGTTAAGTCTTTTTCAACTGATTTTTATAATTCGTTCTTATGTTGTACTGTTGTACCATTGTCCCAGGTTATGGGGAGGGTTGGGATCCCGCTAACATATTTAACCCAGCCACATTATTTATTTATGTGCCTGTCCCAAGTCAGGAGCCTGTAATTTAGTGGTTGTTGTTTGTTTATGTGTTACATGTGGTTTTTCGTTCATTTTTTTACATAAATAAGGCCGTTAGTTTTCTCGTTTGAATTGTTTTACATTGTCTTATCGGGGCCTAATATAGCTGACTATGCTGTATGGGCTTAGCTCATTGTTGACGACCGTAAAGTGACCTATAGTTGTTAATATCTGTGTCATTTTGATCTTTTGTGGATAGTTGTCTCATTAGAAATCATACCACATCTTCTTTTTTATGTGTTACGTTTTCTCTCCAAATTTGAACCGCACGATTAGTAATCAATTGATACAAAAAGAAACAATGTTACAAAAAATCTCTGCCAAATTAAACTATTAAAGCAAAATCCGATTTCGCTTCAGTAGAGGTTAATGTTGATTGAAGGCATGCATATTCCATCAAATTCAATTTAAAGTAGACTAGTCTATCATAACAGCATGATCAGATAATTCAAAGCCGACAATATATTCGAACGAGCAGAATGGATAAAAACGACCAGTAAGCAGCTGATGGACCATAAACACTTACATAAACTATAGTTAATGAAAGTTAATGCATATGAAATGCTTAAGAAATCTATGAGCTGAAAGTTTTTGGAATAATTCTTTACATATTATTCAGATAAACTCTTCGAAGGTTCAAAAAAAGGGACTTGAAAAAAATGACTGAATAATGTAGATATAATGTTGAGCTAAAGGCTTAACGGCGGACATCTATTTTTGTTTTCAAATACAAACATCAATATTCTAAAAGACATGATCTGATCGTTTATCCTAAGCAAATGCTGACAGATAACCAAAGTTACAGTATACTAAGTACTTAGATGTGACAGACTGCAAATACAGTACATTAAGCGTTTGTTAACTGATAGGCGAATGACAGTTTACAAAAAGACGCTTCGTTTCTGATTTTAATGCACAAACCTTACAAACGGCTATATCATATATAATTCTAAAGCTTATTATCTGTTCCTTCTGTATTGCCTTGTCGTCAATCATTCGCACGGTGTAATGTTCGTTAAATCAATGTCAAAGATCAAAAACTGAACATTCCTAAATATTGCTAGTATTTAACAAAATGCCCTTTGCTTGTACTTGCATACTATAACTAAAACGTTGATTGCGCAACATTTACAGAAAAGTGCAACTATAACAAAAACTTCCAAAAAATTATTGTTATAAAAGAAGAATGTTTTCTGATGTTTGATTATAATATGCCAAAACATAGAATAGTTTTATTGTTTGTAAGTCAAAGCACCCCCCCCCCCACACACACACACAAAAAACAACAAAAAAACAAACAGTTGGCCTATGAACACCATTGGAAAACAGGGATCTTTTGACTTAATTGAAGAGATAGTAATGTCAATATAAGCAAAAAATGATTAACCGTATTTGAAAAAAAAGTAATGGAAGAATTTTAGGGAACAAGCTTTAACAAGGTATTATATCTAGTAAAAAAAGTTTTTCCGATGTCTAAACACATGTTACGAAGTTTTTTCTCGTTCAATATTCGAATGAAAACTGTATGTACCATGCGCTTTCAAATAAAATATCCGGCGAAATCCTGTTAATGTTACCCCATTATAACACTCTTTATTAGTTGTTTTATCAAATAATAAATTAAGTATTGTTCGCACATTTCGATGAAGTATTTTCAGAGTTTTGTCGGTCCCATTTGTTCGCCTTGGTCATTCTGTGATCTGTTTTGTCTTTGACTGTGGTTTGCGACTTTCTCCTTGTTATTTTTGGTCCGTCTTTCAACCAAAAAAGAAAAAGAAAAAGAAAACTAGTGGTTCAAAGCTGAGTAAATAAAAGACAGAACGCAAAACTCGGGTATCGATGCAAGACATAACAAAAAAGTAACACAACAAAAATACCTAACTCCGAGGTAAATTCCAAACGGAATGTCCCAGACAAAACCAAAAGCTGAAACACATCACACCAATGGAAAACAATTTGCAGAAAAGTACAGCACTCCGAGGAAAATTCATAACGGCAAGTCCCTAATCTAAAGGCAAATTCAAATAATAAAGCACATCAAACAAATGGGCAACAACTGTCATATTCCTGACTTGAACCTCTCTCACTTTTTATATAGTAAAGGAAAAATGTAAGAATCATCTTCTTCCTATGTCCTTTTTCTATGATATTTTTATTAAATATATCCATCTGTCTTAAAAACTTTGTAATGAGCAATATTCCTCCTACATTGCTAGGTAGATTTTAATGAAGTTCCAAGTTTTAAAATGCTTTTACGCTATCTCATAAAATTAGCACAATCTTATCAAAATTGTAGGGCTCTAATTTTGTCTTTCTCATACAATATATGAGCAGGTGAGTCGTGACTAATTTGAATTTTAGTTAAATTGTTTTAACCCGTGTTTTCCCCTCTTGTACCTACTGTTTTGAACGTTTTTTTCAATGTCAGTTGGGATCAATAATTAGTGTTGTGATATCTTCGCACTTTTAGACATCTGAACAAAAAACATCAAAAATAACGCGAGAAAATCAACACAAGTCGCTGTAAAATCAATTTTAGAAGGCTAAGTGCAAAATGAATATCCACAACATGAATTTTTAGATGACAAAAAAAGTTAAAACATTGACAAATTCAACCACAATTTTCATTTTTCTCACAATTGTATAATATTTCATATAAAATCACTTCATTTTAACCATATGTATTGTTGACGGTGATTACAAGGTTTCCTCACTAAGGTCGGTGGTTCCTCGGCACTCGGTGGACCTCCACCAATAACAATTGATCGCCATAAAATACTTTAGTAGCTACACGTGGTGATTTTCGGTTAAACACTAACAATCAATCAATCATATGTACAATGTACTTCTATGTTAACTATTCAGGAAGTGTAAGTATTGTTATTGCGATTTGTTAGAATTTACACAAAAAAAAAAGAAAGTAATGTAAGTATTTATATAGTTGCAATATGTCTCAATTCATTTACAAGAAATAACTTAGTTTGAAAGAACTGAATAGTAGTAACTATTCAATTATAGACCATAATTTGTTTTTTCACTCATTTTCATCATTTGCTATGACATTTCGGGAAAACGATGCTATTTAAAAAATCCGACTATTATCATCTGTTCTATCAGATTTTCACATTTGCGTACAAAATATTATTAAGAAGACAGCATATGCAAAAATGCTGACTTCTTGTCAAATTATGAATTGTCTGTCCTTGACTGTTCATCTTGATTTGACGGAAACTGCACAATACGATTATCTGACGACCGGGCAAAAATGATAGTACAGATGATGTGATTTCAAATGGTATATGCTTTAAATGTATGTTAGTTGGTACGTTAAAATGGCATTTTATTGTTTATGTCACTCGTCTATAGGTGACACGGGACACTTTGTATTCTTAAAGAAGACAACCGATATTAATATCTTAAATTTTTATATCTTAATTAGACCTAAGGATAATAGCCTCATATTGAATATCAGTGATTTTCCTTATAATAAAATTAACGGTATCAATTTTCGTGCACCAGATGCGCATTTCGACAATACATGTCTCTTCAGTGATGCTCGTGGCCAAACTATTTTAAATCCAAAGAGCTATAATCCAAAAGGTCCAAAAAGTATAGACAAATCCGTGAAAGGAATCAGAGCTTTGTATGAGGGAGATACATTCCTTAATTTATATTAATTTCTATCATTTTGTAACAGCAAATTTAATAACACAAAAAATCCGTATTTTCATGCCAGTACCGAAGTACTGGCTACTGGGCTGGTGATACCCTCGGGGACTAATAGTCCACCAGCAGAGGCATCGACCCAGTGTTAGTAATAAAATTAACGGTATCAATTTTCTTGCACCAGATGCGCATTTCGACAATACATGTCTCTTCAGTGATGCTCGTGGCCAAAATATTTGAAGTCCAAAGCTTATATAAAAGATGAAGAGCTATATTTCAAAAGGTCCAAAAAGTATAGCCAAATCCGTGAAAGGAATCAGAGCTTTGTATGAGGGAGATACATTCCTTAATTTATAATAATTTCTATCATTTTGTAACAGCAAATTTTAATAACACAAAAAATCCGTATTTTCATGCCAGTACCGAAGTACTGGCTACTGGGCTGGTAATACCCTCGGGGACTAATAGTACACCAGCAGAGGCATCGACCCAGTGATAGTAATAAAATTAACGGTATCAATTTTCTTGCACCAGATGCATAACTTGACTAATGTAATTACTTGGACAGAACAACTTTTTTTGTACTCTATTTGGCCTTTTAAACATTTCTTGATTCGAAGCGTCACTGATGAGTCTTTTGTAAACGAAAAGCGCGTCTGGCGTAAACATAAAATTTTAATCCTGGTATCAATGATGAGTTTATTTGCAACCACTTTGTCGATGCCACTGCTGGTGGAGATTTATTTCCCTGAGGGTATTATCACCAGCCCAGTAGTCAGCACTTCTGTGTTGATTTGAGTTATCATTGATATGTTCATAATTATAGAATAACTGTAAACAAAACTTTGAAATTTTGAAAAACTAAGACTTTTCTACCTCAGGAATATATTACTTGGCTGTATTGTGGCAAAACTTTTAGGAATTTGTTATCCTCAATGCCCCCTAACTTTGTACTCTATTGGCCTTTTAAACATTATTTGATTCGAGCGTCACTGATGAGTCTTTTGTAGAGGAAACTCGCGTCTGGCGTAAATATAGAATTTTAATCCTGATATCTATGATGATTTTATTAAAAGGTATTAGATTAAGGCAACAGTTTTACACAACTATAAGAGGAGAAAAATTGAATACAAGAAACACTAAACTGCAATGAAAATAAAAGCAAACTGACAAAGAAATGGAATATATGATAACAACTGCCATACCTCCTGACTTTGAACAGGAAATTTTAAGAAAATAAGGTGGGTCCATACTCTTGACTTGTAACAGGACATTTTCAAAAAAATAATGGTGGATTGAACCTTGCTTTATGGCAAGCCAAACCTTCCACATAAATGGCAATGTACATAATTCTGCTAAAATGATAACATGATTTGAGAGGAATAATGTGCAATCAAATACACGAACATTTAACATAGAGAAAAACGTAACTCAATAATATAATAGTACATTACAACATGTAAACCGCAGAATAACAACAAACACCATCCATGATTTTACGAAAGCACACCAGGACACCACAAACGAAGAATAAACTGCGCGTAGCATGAATGGATCAACGCCACAAAAAGTGATATTTTTTTGTTACATTTATATGATCACAGGTAAATTTCTAAAAAGAAAACATATATTTGTTTTATTTATAGACACGTACAAGAAAACTAAATTGGGATTGATTTTGTAATAGTGTTATTTCATGTAATTTTCAACCAGAACAACATGCTATTTCCATGACATGTTTTTTTGGGACAGAATGAATAATACTAGTGTACATGTTCAATTCGAACGACACAGGGGTGGTGGTGGTGGTGGTAATCTTATTTTTGGGGATAACACTTTCAAGATATTTGTATTTAAATGACATGATAACACAACCTGATCAATGTTTGTCTTATTTCAGGTTCTGACAAATTATTCCAGTCAAACTGAAACAGGAAATTAGAGATTTTAAAATGCTAGAATTACTGTTTATTGCATAATAGCCATTGCTTTACAGAATTGATGACATCGCAGATCAAAATTCGGTAACAAGTAAGAAACTCTTTTTTAACTAACTAACATATAATAACCGTAAAATCGCCTGTATGCATGTATTTGTTAAAGGAGATTTTAAATCTTCTATTTAAAAAAAAATATGCGAAATAGATATTCCTTGTGTTTAATGTATTTGAATGGAATTTTATTGCAGTGACTCTAACCACAATTAACATAAACCAACGTGTTCATTGGAGAACATTTAAGCCGAAAGTTACAGGTCACTTTTGCACACACACCAACGAAAACATTTATTACCCAGAAGAATGTGACCTATTATGATGGGAGTTGAATATCAAAGTGAGCCTTTCAGAAAGAAGTATAAACAGAGTTAAAAGCATAGCACGGAACAATGTATTACTTCGAAATACTTTTCTCTCAACTGGTGACATGTTGACAGGTACCTCAAGTATACTTCATCTTCAATTTATTAAATATGTATGTATCCTTTATTTTATTTATATATGGCATATGACGCGCTAGCCTACCACATTGTTAAAATATCTTTTTTGCCAGGTGAGAATGGTAAGTACGAATAAATAAAACGTGTCCCAAAGGCCTTTCAAATGGTAAAAAGTGATTCGTATTCACAGTTATCCGCTGAATTAAGCTGGGGTCACACATTAACGATTTTTACTGCCGTCCTTGACAAGACCATTCCCGATTAAAATTTGTCAAAAGTCTGATCAAAATCCTGTAAATCGTGGATGGAAATTCAAACTTTAACTAATATCAATAAAAATTATTTTTAATCACGACAAAAATCAGATATTGTTGAGGAAGTGTCGATATTCAACCGTTTCCTAGCGAATTTGTCCCGACAATCCCGTTCTCAATCCGCTTCTAATCCGATGTGTATCTTTCGCAGGGTAAAATTCGACCGAGTCTGTCACAACTGCGTCCCAGACAGTTCAGACAGTGACCAGACAGTGTACCGACGCTGACGGAATTTATCCGTTAGAAAACTGTTGGTATATTCGGGATAATCTGGTACTGTCGGAATTAATCGTATCATTGTCCGCTCTTGCGCACTGTAAACGGCTTTGTCTGGTCTCAGTCGTATTGCTTTCTGTAATGGTCGGGAATCTGACGTGGGTATGATTGACGAATTTTGTATTTATAACGGGACTGTTCCTGAACGGTTTCGACAAAGACTGTTCGCAATTGACAAGATCTGGATGCAATCTGGACACAATCAGTAGAAAAACAGCAATGCAAAATTTCGCCAGATCATTCCCGTTCCACAGGACACCGTCCAGAAAACATATAACATTTTTAGGATTTTGATCCGAAACAGCAGAATCTGTCACGACAAGGTCACGGTTTTAATCCGACTAGACAAAATCGACTGAGTTTTCCCGAATGTTACGGGACGCACCTAACTGTCGGGGTGCTTCACCGAACTACCAGGACCATTCCCCGACCCGTAGGAATCGGTTACAAACTTAAACGACTGCGTTTAAACAATGATAGGAAATTCAAGATAATTGAGGATAGTAATCCGATTTTTTTTTTCAATTTTCGTGTCTTATCGCTGTCTGATCTCAAACGGGAGCAATAATCGACAATGTTTGATTGCCGCATTAGAATGTTTTCCGATTTTAAACCAAATGTTATTTTAATGATCGGGCGGAGCTTAAATGCCAATTTGCATAAGGATAGTCTATCCAAAGATGTGTGGAATAATTTTGATTGCCGTTATAAATATTATTACTGATTTCTAATCACCTACATGTATCAGTGTCAAAACAGATATGCAAAACAACTGAGTGAACGATATGATCGGGCGAATAGAATAGTGAAAGACTTAAACATTTGAAGCATTTATATGTGCTAAAGCAGAGTATTTAAAGTATCGGCTATTATATTATTCTGCTTGGAACTTTTCTGATTGTGAGATTTATTCTAAACGTGATTTATAAAAAAAATTGCATAAAACAAAAAATAGGTCTATTTGCCTCTTATTCCCAAAATTTCTCCCTGTCAACCATAAAAACAAGCTTCCTGAATATTAGAATATAAGAAAGAATAAGAGTTTTTGAAAGCGTTATAGAATAACCAGATATGCATATTTTGCATCTGATGTCGTCATAGTTCTACTTTTATATCCACAAATTCAAAAAGTGCCAAATTTTACATGTTTTTTATACTATGCTTCACAAGAAAACCAACGGCTGTGTTTCATTACTTATTTTGCGGATACCCATACAGTGTTTACATATTTTAAAACAGATCAATGATAATAACTGAACACTTCATTTGTGATTTTACATTGGTTATTCTCATCGGATTTTGACTAATGCTTAGTCCGTTGCTGTGTGTGTTACATTTTAATGTTGTGTCGTTGTTCTCCTCCAATATTTAATGCGTTTCCTTCAGTTTTAGTTTGTTACCCCGATTTAGTTTTTTTGTCCATAAATTTATGAGTTTTGAACAGCGGTATACTACAGTTGCTTTTATTTATCCCAAAACACCTGTCTATAGATGGACTGGTCTATGTTGAGCGAACGGACAAAAATCCGCCCAGTTAGTGAAATAGATCAGGTAATACTTACGTATTAATTGTAGTAGGAACTGAGAACCGTCATTATACTTTAAAATAATGGGATATGCCCTAAATGTCAACGTTTGTATTTTAAATCATCACAAACAGTATTCAGAGGATGTGTAGCTATAATTTGGTATTATTCCATGGTAATATTTTTTTCTATTCATAGTCAACGATATTGTGTGTACTAGATTATGATTTCAACTAACTGTTGCAAGTTACCGTTAAATGTACATTAAAAAAATGTCAAATCGGTGGTAAGGAAACTTTACCAATAAATAATCATTATCGTCCAATTCTTTAATAGAATTAGATAGTGTCACTATTTTGTTCCGTTTAAATTAATTATCTTTACTATTCTTACATTTTGCTGCATCTCCGAAATAAAAATCATCATACACAAAAATTATACCAAAGTTTGAGTACGAAGAAAGGTGAAAATGAAACATACGCTAATAGATATTCAAAGGACACACGTATCAGTATAATTTACTTTAATTATATGACAACTGTTCTAGTTTTTCAAATTTAACGATTCAAGACTTTGGTGTTTTTTAGGAAAACAGTTTTTAGAAGAACAAAACATTTCAGTTGTTAATAAAAAAAGATGATGACGAGAACAGTGCTGTTTATTCACTCACTATGAAATCCCAGGTCTCTAATCGCCTCAAAACAAAATATCTATATTTAGAACATTAAAGCCGTGTCAACTCAGTTCCGTTAAGGTCTGTTTGATGCATGCACTTGTGTGCAACTA
The DNA here is from genome assembly GCA_019925275.1 of Mytilus edulis. Classification (NCBI taxonomy): domain Eukaryota; kingdom Metazoa; phylum Mollusca; class Bivalvia; order Mytilida; family Mytilidae; genus Mytilus; species Mytilus edulis. Next base: position 97,508,939 of record CM034349.1, on the reverse strand, counting down.
AATAACCTCATAAAGAATCACCAACAAAGTAATTTGGAAACGTCGAAATAGTTCTCAAATAAAACGTGAAGCTAGTGTTTTGCTTATACACATTTCAATTATTTTGATTTCATCATGATGAATAATATATGATAAAAATGATACCACCAAATCGGCACTTACAGTTGAGTAACGTGCCAACTGCACTTGATTAGTAGCAAATCGGGGAATATTTTTTATTCAGGGCTGCGAACAAAGGCAACCATTTTAATGTATTTTACATGAATTTATATTGTACAAGAGAAAATCACAGCTACGGTCGTCCTTTTATTTCAAGATAACAAATTAAGATGAATTGTGTTTGAAATTTACCGAGTAAGAAAAGAAAATACATAGAAATTTTTAAATAATGATTAATTCAAGTATCTATTTTTTTATTTATAAAAAGAGTGGCAAAAGATACCAGACGGATAGTCAAATTCATAGATCGAAAATAAACTGACATCGCCATGGCTAAAATATTAAAAAATACAGACAAATAATTATACAAAAGACACAACATAGAAAACTAAAGGCAAAGTAACACGCATCCCACCAATAACTGGGGGTGATCTTATGTACTCCGGAAGAGTAAGCAGATCCTGTTCCGCATGTGTCACCCGTTGTGTTGCTCATGTTATTACAGACCCGGTTAATAGTTAATCCGATAAGTCACATTCGTGGTGAAAACGGAAGTGGACTGTATACAACATAAGGAACATATCCGATATCATCTGTGAAACAGTTATTTCATAACGGTCAACCAACTCGTGATGGCGTCCGTAAAATATAAGAAGGGATGATTTCAACTGCACCATTTGGAACTTTTGGTTTAATAGCTGCCTTGTGAGCAACAACCCTCTATTATGCAATCATGATAGGTAAAACAAGCTCAGGAATATCGTATCAATTGGGAGTTATATAGTCCGTATACAGGTGCTGCTGGAATGTTGTTACATAGACATGGAAATTCAGAATTAGGAAGCTGAAATCATGTCTTTTGTCGTAAATTGTTGTTTTCAACCGACCATCATTGTCAATTTCTAGATGTAAGTCAAGATATGAGGTATCTGTTGTATTCTCTATCAATAGGATAGATGCGTTCATCATAGTCACAAGGTCAGCAAATTTAGAATTATTTAGTGAGAGAGCATCATCTATATAGCGGAAAGTAAACTTAAAGGATATTGCCAACTTCTTATCTTTCTTCCTAGGAATTTCCTGTATGAAGTCATCCTCATAATAATATAAAAACAAGTCGACGAGAAGAGGGGCACAATTGGTTCCCATTGCAATTCCGACAGTCTGTTGTAAAACACGTTCTCCAACAGTAACTAATATCTGTCATTTAAGAAATGAAGCATGTTGATAATGTTAGTTTCTGATAAATTTTTGTTCGAATCAGAGTGATTCTTTACAAAGTAGGAGTTATCCCTTACCAAGACAAGATACTTGTATCTACGTTCGCCAGTCATTTTTATGAAACAAATCAGTACCAACTCTTTCAATTTGTCTTTTAGTTTGGAATGGGGAATAGTTGTGTAAAGTGTAGAAAAGTCAAATGTTCACAAGACATTGTAGACAACAAATTGTAAAACTATATTTGCATTAATCACGCCATTTAGTTGTGGATTAAAATGTTTGAAAAGGCAATTAAAATTGTTCAGCATTCATAACCAACAGGTGTTTTTAAAAGACAGCCAGACAATATAAAAAGTCAATCATTTGTGTAGATATAGCTGCTGTTTATGTTATGGATAACATTTGTAGAAATCATAATCAAAATTCAAGTGTTTAAAATATGAACTGCATGTACCTAAAACAAATTATATGCCAAAGAAAATTCCAAATGCAGATATTTAAAAAAAAAAAATCTGATGAATGTCTCAGAAAATCAAATGTGAGCAGAAATAAAGGCAACAGTAGTATACCGCTGTTCAAAATTCATCAATCGATAGAGAAAAAACAAATCCGAGTGACAAACTAAAACTGAGGCAAACGTATCAAATAAAAGAGAACTACGACACAACCCTGAAATGTAACACACACAGAAACGAACTATAATGTAACAATGGCCATTTTCCTGATTTGGTACAGGGCATTTTATGAAAAAAATGGTAGGTTGAACCTGGTTTTGTGGTATTCGAAGTCGGTTATACGCTAATACCACGCGATTTTCAAATTGACCCGCAGAAAATAAGTTTTCAAGAATTTTTACCAGGAAATAAGTTTACAAGAAATTTTAGACAATAAGTTGTGAAACTATATTTCCATTAATAACGCCATTGTGAGTTGTGCAATTAAAATGTGTGAAAAGGCTATAGACCAAAGTTTTACATATTGAAAGTTTTTCTGATATACTTAGTTTTCGTTTTTCATTTTCATTTAGATTTAACACAAAAAAATCACACAATAATGTTGTTTTTTAAAACGCGTTGTCTCTTTTATTTAAAGATACTTGATTTTGATCAAACGTTTGATACACTTAATAATATTAGCCTGTATTAAAACAATGACACTGTTCACGAATTTAAACAATGACACTGTTCACGAATTTAAACAAAAAATAATTGTTAATCTTCATGGTCTTCGACCTTCTTAATTAAAACGAAAATTATTAACACATTTACCAAATATGTTGTTTGCACTGACTGCCAGAAAATATTACAATTTGATATTCCATTATTTAAAAGCATTTTTTTTTGTGGAAATATAGCTTTATCTAGATATAGGAAGATGTGGTGTGAGTGCCAATGAGACAACTCTCCATCCAAATAACAATTTATAAAAGTAAACCATTATAGGTCAATATACGGCCTTCAACACGGAGCCTTGGCTCACACCCAATTAAATTTGTTGGAAATCTTGATAAAATTGAAAACAAAGTTACCTGCCTGAATACGCTTTACATTCTTAAACCATGTTTGACATTCACTTTAAGATTTAAATTTGTTTTAAAAAAAAATGTTTGTATAATTTTTATGCATTTATATTTCAGAGAAAATAAAAACAGTAAACCACAGCGGAGTCAATTTCCCTAATGCGCCTCAAATTGAGGAAGTCTAAAGTAGTCCGTAAACACAAGAAAATATATCTGCAGTAATAATTGACAGCTATCAATTTTGAACAAGTGACTGAGCTAAACCATTTTGGTGATTTGGAGAGCAGGAGGTAATATTATAAAGGTGTAAAAACTAATCAGGTTTTGAAAAAAAATGTACAAAGACCTAAACTTCCAAAGAATTTACTGACTGTGTGAATAAAGGGATTTTTTGTTCCTTGAGGAGCCTCATCACAAAAGACATTGAGCTGTGCTATATTATGAAAATATTAATCTGACTTCGTACACCGACAATTTAACCCCATATGTGCAATTGATGCAGCACTGCAACAAGCCATCATACATGTCGAAGTTTATCAAATTGGCAGAGGAATGGAAGAAAATGATAACACTTCCACATACTTGAATTTAAGGGAGCAACCTATCCAAGTCACTGTGAGTATCTCATAATGTACTTACTAAGTTCTTTTGAGAACAAATTCAGTAAAAAAAGAAAGTTAAATAAAATGTACTAGTATGCGCCGTACTACAATTAACTTTATGTTAGATTTAAATATAAACATAAAAACGTCAACGACATGATAAATTCAAGTTCAGACCTTAACTTAAAAATCGATAAAAGTTTTAAGTAGCTGGTTGACGTAATAAGGGCATTCGAGACAGAGACAGGGGAGAAATGACGCTGCTAACGTACAATGATATTTTTGGACTTTAAACTGTGACATTTCGGTAAAAGATGATTTATTTTGAAAGATTTGTATCATTCAGAATGTCATGTATTTTTGTTCTAAAAATATTCATGTTAAGATATCAAGACCTTGTTTCTAATATTCCGCATCATCTTCACAAATAATACATGAGTGTCTGGAAGTTGAGGTTATAGGCACTGACATTGCTTATCTCTTAATTGCATGTTATATTTTCTTTTTATATTATTAACCTTGACTGTTCAGTCCATATTTGGTAATATACTTTTTGCGTGTCTTGGTATTTATGCATCCCGTATTTGTGATATTGAGCTATGATCACGTTATGGTATCATGCTGACATTGTTGCTTACTATGTACTTTGTGTGTTAAATGTTTATGTGCCATATCGTAAACCTATTTTGTTTTTCTAATGATTTTGATTAGATACTATGTGACTGCTGTATTTTATTTTTAGACAATGATCTAACTCAAAATATACAGTCTACGTTATTCAAAGATGTTAAACCTTGCAGCATTTTTGCGGCTGTATCAATTTAGGAGCCTCTGGCCTTTGCTAGTCTAGCATAATTTTAAATTTTAGTTTATTTATATATTTTGGAGTTTAGTTTGAGGTCTTTTATCACTTAACTAGTACATATTTTTGTTTAAGGGCCAGCTTAATCACGCCTCTGGGTGCGGGGTTTTCTCGCTGAGTTGATTACCCATTGGTTGCTTTCGGCTGTTTTCTTCAATTTGATCAGGTTGTTGTTTCTTTGGCACATTCTTTATTACCATTCTCAATTGTATTAGATAAAATAAAAATTACTAGAGTGCAATAGGTAAACACCGTAATGTTTTAAGGACAACACATGATAAAAAAAAATGTATAAGCCTGTATTTTGAAAAAGCACAATGAACTTTTTAATTCAAACGAACATTTTAGGATGTTTTTACAAAAAATAAACTATAAAAATAACAAATATGTAATTAAGCAATGAACAAAGGACGATAATGAAAACGGAAGACCATTATATAAAATTTACCATAGCACAATCACACAATGACAGAGTGAATAAGTACCTGCTAGGCCAAATGAATATAGCAAAAAAATCTAAACAGTAAAAGAAATAATTTACAAAGACAAATAAAAAATACTGAAACACGATATTTATAAGATAATAAACAACGTCAGTACCTGGATACCGAGAATACGTTTATAAGTGAAAGAAGTTTTTTGAAAGGGTATCACCAGCCCAGTAGTCAACACTTCGGTGTTGTCATGAATATCAATAATGTGGTAATTTATGCAAATTAACTGTTTACAAAACTTTGAATTCTTCGAAAAACTAAGGATTTTCTTATCCCAGGCATAGATTACCTTAGCCGTATTTGACACAACTTTTTGGAATTTAAGATCCTCAAAGCTCTTCAATTTTTACTTGTTTGGCTGACTATTTAGGGCTCTTGATGAAGAAAAGCGCTTAGAACGCATAAAATTTAAAACGTATTGCTTTCCTTATTTCCAAAATGAAGTATTAAAAAAAAAATATCTTAATAAAAAAGTCAGCTAGAAACTATGCAAAGAAACTATAAAAATAAATCTTTCTTAAAACTATAATAAATGAAATTTATTGTTCATTTCAAAAGCGGTAACTTAACAGATGTAGCATTTTGAAGTGCTGGTACGTACTATAACGAGAGTAAAAGTAAAACTTTAATCGACAAACAGTTTGAATAATGTGATAAGGAATACCGTGTGTGCTACACAAGAAGATGACAACTGCGTTGAAAAAATACATTGCCCAAACGAAATAAGTTTTTCATGCTACTCTTGTAACGGACCTTGTACCGAATTGAGTGATCCTAAAATTATTCCGATATATCGATAATGCCAAAATAAGATAATGATAGTGCCATAATATGATGCAAGTATGATTAAAACATATGAAAGGTACTATTTAGGGCTCTTGATGAAGAAAAGCGCTTAGAACGCATAAAATTTAAAACGTATAGCTTTCCTTATTTCCAAAATGAAGTATTAAAAAAAAATTAATATCCTTAATAAAAAAAGTCAGCTAGAAACTAAGCAAAGAAACAATAAAATTAAATCTTTCTTAAAACTATAATAAATGAAATTTATTGTTCATTTCAAAAGCGAGAACTTAACGATGTGGCATTTGAAGTGCTGGTACGTACTATAACGAAAGTAAAAAGTTAATCGACAAACACTTTGAATAATGTGATAAGGAATACCGTGTGTGCCACACAAAAAGATGACAACTGCGTTTATCATGGGCCTTGTGTGAAAATATGTCTTTAAGTGCCTCAGAAGAATAAAAACAGCACATCACAGGTTGTGGTTTATCTCTAATGCGCCTCAAATTGAGGAATTCAAAAGTAAGTCGTTAACAAACAGTCTTTGTACAATAATGTTGGTCATGTTTACATTTTTAACAAGTTGTTGATTGTTATAATTTGTGCTGAATTTGAGATTAGACGACCATGGATTAAAGATGTTAGAACGGTACAGCTGTTGAATGTATGCACAGAATTAAAGATTTACGGGGTGTGCTAAATAAAGAAAAAAAATAAAACCCCCGAAAAGTTTACCTCATATGTAAAAATGTCTAACCTTTTTTTAAGTGAGACATCATTCAAATCAAATTACGATATTAGCAGTTAAATGGAGAAACAATTTGACATTACCGTCTATCTGTAGTACATATTTCCCTAATTTGTTGATTTTTTTAATTTTTATACGCCCGTCAAAATTTTGACGGGACGTATTATGGTATACAAATGTCCGGTGTCCGTCCGTCCGTCTGTCTGTCCGTCTGTCTGTCTGGCGTAAACATGTCGCACCGTAACTTGAGAACGACTTATCCAAATTTGATGAAACTTAATATAGTTGTTTGTTATGATGGTCAAATGATCTGTATACTTTTTGGTGAAAATAAAATTAAAACTTTTTGAGTTATTGAGTTTTTTGCAACTAAAACAGGGGTTGTTTTTTTTTCACATGTCGCCTTTATCTCAAAAACGATTTTTGATTATTGCTTAAAACTTTACCCACTTCTTAGTTATATTAATCGTAAGATCTGCATACTTTTTGGTGATGATTCAAAATTTAATTTTTGAGTAATTGAGTATTTTGTTAAAAAGGGGGAGTTTTTTTTTACATGTCGCGCCGTATCTCAAAAACAATTTATGATTATTGCTTAAAACTTTACACACTTTTTTGTTATATTAATCTAAAGATCTGTATACTTTTTGGTTTTGATTCAAAATTTTATTTTAGTTTTTTGTAAATAAAAAAAGAGGGGGTTTCACATTTCCCGCCGTATCTCAAGAACAATATATGGTTATTGCTTAAAACTTTCTCCGAAACTATTTATAATTATTGCATTAAACTTCCGTACCAGACGTCGGGCGTATCATGCGCTCATGGCGCAGCTGTTTATTGGAATATGTAAGACTGATTTGTGAATGATTGCATCTTGGACACAAGAGCAAATTATAAGAATGATGTTTGTTTAGTCCTTAAGTAAAGATGGTTATCGATCAAGATTTTTAATAAAGTTCCGCAACAATTGTGCGTTTGAAATGTACTACGGCACAGGACTTTATCAATTCTTTTATGCATTATCAAGATCGTTGTTTACATGAGAGACTGAAAGACATATGTCATTGACTTGAAGAAGGGACTATATTTCTGCAACTAATATCATAAAAGACGCTTAATTAACAAGCTTAAGGTGGTATGGGAGTCTAAAATAAAAATGATAGAATTTTCTCATACTTTGCCAAAACGTAGAATCTATAAATTGATATATGTTGAAAAATATAATAAAAATGATAGGTCACCGCGCATTTTCTCAAGCTACAGGACGTGAAAAATTGACATATTTTGTATGGATTATACAGGAAAAAACACCATTTTGTGATAAGAAACTAAACAAAATGATAGAATCGTTAAATATTTAAGGAAAAGATAGCTTTCAGACCATGCTTTGAGAATATCAAAAGAAAAGATAGGGTCACCGTACATTTTTTCCGGCTAAAATACAAAATAGGAAAATTCCATGTAGAATCCTTCAGAAAATGCACTGTTTTAGGTTTACCTCCCCTTAAAATGCCAATTAAAAAAAAAATTTAAACAACCAAAAATAATCAACATTTGCAAAAATATTAATATTTATAAGTTATATTCTTATAAATTGTTTCTTTTAAATGAAAATTTACATTAAATATCTGCATTCCTGCATCAAATTTTGCTAACTTAATAGACAATCTGGACCTTTGGTTCTCTGTTTTTTACAATCCAAGATGGAGGAAGACACCAATACCACCTTAATGTTTCGGAATAACACACGGTTGGAAATTGCTTAAAATGATAGAAAAATATATATATTTTAATTTCCGGCTGATCTTAAAAAGTTTTATTAGTGTCAAGTCCATATCTCAGATACTACAAGCAATAGGTCTACTATATTTGGTGTATGGAATGATTGTAAGGTGTACATTTCTAGCTGACCGGTGTCATCTGACCTTGACCTCATTTTCATGGTTCAGTGGTCAAAGTAAAGTTTTTGAGTTTTGGTCTTTTTTCTAATACTATATGCAATAGGTCAACACTATTTGGTGTATGGAAATATTTTATGATACATATGTCAGTAGCGCAGGTTTTATTTGACCTTGACCTCATTTTTCCAGTTCATTGCTCAGTGTTAAGGTTTTGTGTTTTGGTCTGTTTTATTATAAGTTAAGCAATAGGTAACTATAACAAACTATATTTGTTGCATGAAAAAATTGTTAGCTGTACATGTCTGCCGCTGAATTTCCTCCTCGTGGTTTGGATATAAAACATGTTTTTTTGTGTGTAAAAACAAAACCTTTAAAAGGACCGAAAACTGTACAAAATCGAGTCACGTGAACGTGTTGATAGTCTTTTGAGGAGTCCTAACGTGAGTAATAATTTTTCCATTGCAAAGATAATCTAGGGTACAGATTTATTTTCAAATGCAGTCTTCCATTCAGCATGCATGACCAATTATTTATTAAAGTCATCTCATGTGCAATCAAGCAATAGAGAAGCTGAAGAATAATGATATGAACTTGCTTTTAAGTCATTAATAACAATTGTTAATAATGATCTGTTCTGCCACAAAAAAAGGCATTTCATATGTCGCACATCCTTGATATATACCGAACACTTTCAACCAAAATGTCTGCGATACATACCAATCTGCCCATCTTCAGAACAAATTAATTAGTCATTGTGGCAGCTCAATAACAAATCAGATACAGCAGGGATAAGGGATGTAAAATATAATGTTTAGCTCTGACCGTACTATAGGGGATGTCATATCTGCAGCAGGAAAATTTAAGTTTATGTTAGGGCTTTCAGAATTACATCAAGGTGTGTCTGCAGATATTAAGGATACATTAAAGGAAGACCAAATACTTCACTCTGCCGCTACCGCTCTTAGGCGCGAAATAAAAAAACTGCTATTTCCTCTGATGACTACCCTACTGCCAATAAAGACTCGCTGGGTGCTTCTATTGAAAATATGTCCGCATCGCTTATTAAGAAAATGTGTTGGTTGATTGATGAAAAAAGTCGCTTCTGAACCGTATGTCATCTCTAAAGATAATCTTCATAAATCTGTAACTATTACAGTATCAGTAGCTAAATCAACTTTCAACCCATTTGGACCTGCTCCGAATGCTTTCAACAACATTTTGAAATGCCTTGCAAAAATGGGAAATACATCGGAGATACTTTGGGTAATTTTGCGCTCCTTGTCAAGAGATATTGGTAACGTTCCTGTTTAGTTTGTGTGATGGTGGTCTGAAGGGTTTATTAATTTATTCATCTTTTTATGCAACAGGGACCGTTGATCAGTAGATGTGCGGGAAACAGTTCAACCGTGCCGTAAGAGCACTAACTGTGTTGGTTACTTTGTGGTTATCCCCTTCTTTTAATGGTGCAGACACCGACGAACTGAAGTAGATTCGAATCAAAAGGTATTTCATGTTATAGATGGTCGATCCGTTCCAGACTGGAAAAATTTATTGACCGTCAACGCAAATAAACTACTCTACTTAAGTTCCTGGGTGATTTTACTCTTCGTCATCATGTTTCCGGTGCCGACTTCGCCAGAGGATAAACTTTATCTAACGGATATGTTTGTTACCTAATTGTGGTGAAGATGTTATCTTCCACAGAGGTAACTGACAAGAAGGCAAGGATATATTCAGCACATACGAAAAGGCAGACACGCGAATGATAATGCTTTGTTTGCTGGTGACGAGTTTGGGAGGATAAACAAGAATTATTATAAAGTCTCCAGATACAGATGTCCTAAGTCATTGTGTGCATTTCTTTCCATCAATGAAAAACACCCAGGAACTGTGGTTTGAATTAGGAACAATAACTAGCAGCAACGATGGTCGTAGATACCTTTCTGTACATGAATTCTGCAGTGTGATAAACCCTGTCATGTGTAAAGTTCCACCTGCTGTTCATGCTTTGACAGGTTGTGATACCACTTCATCATGGTTCGGAATCGAGAAAAAAACAGTTTACAAAGTTTTAAAGGACAATCTTGGAGACTTTATTGATTTAGACCATCTTTCCAGACGTGACATTGATAAATCTGTTGATGTCAGCCGGGTATTTGTTGCAAAGCTCTGTCACCAGAAACGGAAACCTAAATTTGAACACAGTTATTAAAATAAACTCCGTGTAATGAAAGCTAAGCAAAAAGATGCTAGCTTAGCCCCATGAGAATTAACTTTCATCACTTCAGTCCACAATTTGGACTTCTTCGAATATTGCACAGCCACCGCAGCAGTCTCCTTTAGATTTGGACTAGGAAGACAGCAATGGATTTACCCCAACCTTTTTAAGGGACAAATGTCATATGATTACCTACAAGATTTACTATGTACCTGCAAAGGTAAATCTGTGTGTTCAAAAAGGTGTGTTTGCTTTGAACAAAATCTGTGATACACCGAACTTTGTCCGTGTCAAGTAAATGAAGCGTGCTGTTATGCCAATACGCTTACTGAATCCGCAAACGATGACATATAGATTCACGCATAGCTACGATTCTTATAAACTCTTTCCCACTGTAACCTACTTATTGAAGTCAGGTTTTTTTAATGTAGCATTTTAGAGACAAGTTATATATGGTTCAAACTAGCATTATAATCTATCATTATCTTAAACATTTGAATCTACACATTATCAGGATAATCCCATTAAAACAATGTTCATGCATTTAAAAACGGTATTTGTTTTACACTAAACCAGCCGCTTAATCAATGCAAGTTACACCTATGATTTTTCTTAAACCTCGCATTCGCCTCAGTTAACTATGATATTTTTCTGTTATAACTTTAATATCTGTCCGTTATTGTAAATTCACAATATGCATTAATCTTTAGCCAGATACTTATTTTCCAAAAATACAAAACCTTATGGAAACAAAATTAAAAACACTGTTTCAGCGCTTGAATTTGTTTTTTTCAAAGAAGGAAAAATTGTTTAAATAATTTGATAAACTGGTGCTTTTCATTTTAGATGCTGTAGTAAAAAATGATAAGCAATATGAAAGTTAATAGATGTGAAAAGATCAAGACAACTTCTACATTTGCTTTGTCATAAATAAGGAAAATTCAGACGGTTCAAGATTAACGCCATTTTGTAATGACAGCCCTTTAAATAAGTAATCAAAATTGTCGTTTTGGCATCCTTTGAAGCATATGCTTGTGATTTAATCGTTTTTGTAGCATTCTAATGAACATTTCTCGTTTTTTACCTCATGGTTGACTTAATGATAGTTTCAAGCTTGATCTTTGACCCCAATTTCACAAATATATGACCAAACTTTTATTATGGTACACATTTTCCTCTTTCCATCGATATATAGTTTAGGTGCTCTTCCTGAACATAAAAGTTTAAATAAGTTTGAAATTTTGGGTCCTCAATGCTCTTCAACTTTGTATTTGTTTGGCTTTTTAACTATTTGGATCTGAGCGTCACTGATGAGTCTTATGTAGACGAAACGCGCGTCTGGCGTATAAAATTATAATCCTGGTACTTTTGATAACTAAAACAATTAACTGTGGTTGCAGTACTACTAGTTTTTGATGGAAATATTGAATGTTGTCATATTAAAAGACATGACACACACAGACATATGTATGCCATTCTCATAAACATCGACTTGAATGGCTTATAATACTAAGGAAACATCCAATAATACGAGTACTCGATAAATGTGCTGTACAATAATGATTAAATATTACCAAGTTGATGATTACTAAAACAATCCAAACATAATTATTCTTACAAATGCATGCATTATTACATTTACAATGAACATCAACAAATTACTATGTAGTGTCATTTCTCAGTGAAAAAAGGAGAATGTCAAAAACCTTTTAAAACACAGTAGGTCAACTATATAGCTATACAGCTAATACTGATTGCTCCTCAACAATAGTTTCAAATGAATGTTGTGAAACCAACAGGGGGTACTCTCTGTGTTTTTGTTATAATACTTTAAGCAATTTGAATTTTTCTCTCATTTATCTATACTATTAAACGAGAAGACCTCATTTTGTGTGTCGCTTCTCTTCTTTCCACAATAAAATAATAAACGCACTTCTGTGTCCTATAGGTACAGTTCATAGTCGCATTTGTCATCCATTCATATGATTACTCAGATTGAGTTATTTTTGGAGAAAAACGAGAAAAAAGGCATCCGGATATTGTCCCGTCATTGGACGAAATTTTAAGTCAGATTAGACTTCCGGTTTGCGTTTTTCTGTATACTTTGAACATTAATATACAAAGAATAAAGTGTATTTTCAGAATTCTATCTGCTACTATTCACGGCGGTCACAGAGTTTAATTAAATAGAAAGGGTCTGTATATTATATCAATGACCACCATGGATCGATAAGTAAACTTAGAATTGAAAGTAAATACACTATATTTATATACTTAATGAATGTTCATAATATACAGATAAGCGCTAAAAATATTCATGTGAACTTTTGATACCTTTTCTGAAATTCTCCAGTCATTAAATCTTTTACAAAATTCATTGATTATAAAAAAAAGATGTGGTATGATTGCCATGTTAAGACAACTCTCCACAAAAGACCAATATGACACAGAAATTAACAACTATAGATCACCGTACTACCTTCAACAACGAGCAAAGCCCATACGGCATACTCAGCTTTAAAAGGCCCCGAACTGACAATGTAAAACAATTCAAACCAGAAAACTAGCGGCCATATTTATGTACAAAATATGAACGAAAAACAAATATGTAACACATAAACAAACGACAACCACTGAATTACAGGCTCCTTACTTAAATGTTCATAACATACTAAATGTATGTTCATATTGAAATGATAGAAAACCAAAAATTGGGAATTTTGGAAATAAAGGACTGGAGGAGGGATAAAAAAAACATTTTCCTGTCCCCAATAACTTATAACTTATGATACTTTTGTTGAAATTCTCCAGTCATTCAATATTTTACAAAATTCTTCCAACAACACTTTCCATACTTTAAACTACGCTCTGAATTCCCGCGATTTCGCGGGTGTGCTCTAGTACAGTTAATATTTCAATGAAATAATCAAACAACCTTATCAATGTTTTGTCTTTTTCAGTTTCTGACTCATATGTGATACAGAATTTACAATGACAGATGTCCATACTAGTTTAAAGTATTCTGAAGAGTTTGAAACAATCATCGAGATTCGTGAAAATTATTGGTCACCCAGAATACGTCAACAAGTATAAAAGTTCTTCGTAATTAGTTATCATAGTGATCAGGATTATAATTTAGTACGCCAGTCGCGCATTTCGTCTACATTAGACTCATCAGTGACGCTCATATCAACATATTTATAAGCCAAACAAGTACAAAGTTGACGAGCATTGAAATGTTAATGTGTTACCTACCGTGAAGTCAAAGGGCAGCCGTAAAGCGTATGTGTATATTCGTATATTTGTTATAGCAGAGTTTGAATCATTTCGCAGTTTTATCCATTCGCACCGACATTTTTCAAAATTATTGGATACCGAGAATACTTCAACAAATAAAAATGTTCTTCGTATATGGATTACCTATCGTGAAGTACCTGGGCGACTGTAAAAATTATGTGTTTGTATGTAATAGCAGAATTTGAAACATTTCACAGTTTTATCCACAGTTGCCAAGATTTGTTAAAACTATTGGATAACGAGAATGCGTCAACAAGTAAAACAGTTCTTTTTAAGAGGTACGAAAGATACCAAAGGAAGAGTCAAATGTGTTACCTACCGTGAAGTACATGGGCGACCGTAAAATTTATGTATATATGTGTTTGTACGTTATAGCAAAGTTAGGCATTCCGCAGTTTAATCCACAGTCAACGAGATTTGTCAAAATTTTTTGATTAAGGAATACGTCAACAAGTAAAACAAAGTTCGGCGTAAATGTGAAACCTGCCGTGAAGTACCGGGCGACAGTTAAGTATTTGTACATTTGTATAAATGTATGTTTGTTATAGCAGCGTTTGAAGCATTCTGCTATGTAATCCACAGTCAACGAGATTTGTCATAATTATTTGATACCAAGAATACGTCAACAGGTAAAAAAAGTTCTTTGTAAATGTGTAACGTACAGTGAAGTACCGGGCAACAGTTAATTATGTGTATAGTTGTATATATGTATGTATGTTATAGCAGCATTTGAAGCATTCTGCAGTGTAATCCACAGTCAACGAGCTTTGTAATAATTATTTGATTCCAAGTATACGCCAACAAGTAAAAAAAATCATCGTAAATGTGTAACCTACCATAAAGTACCTAGGCGACCGTAAAGATGATGTGTATATGTGTGTGTACGTTATTGCAGAAATTTTTCGATACCGAGAACATGTCAACAAGCAAAGAATTTTTTTTTGTAAATGTGTTACCTATCGTGAAGTACCGGACGACAGTTAAGTATGTGTATATTTGTATTTATGTATTTATGTTGTCAATAAATAAAAAAGTTCGTCGTAAAAATATAACCTACAGTAAGCTACCAGGGCGACTGTAAAGTAAAAATGTGTATATGTGTTTATATGTTATAGCAGAGTTTGAAGCAATCCGCAGTTTAATCCACAGTCACCGAGATCTTCAAAATTATTGGATACCGAGAATACGTCAACAAGTAAAAAAGGTTCGTCAGAAATGTGTAATCACCGTGAAGTAACCGGGCGATTGTAAAAGGTATGTGTTAATATGTTTGTACGTGATAGCAGAGTTTGAAGCAATCTACAGTTTTATCCTCAGTCATTCAGATTTGTTACAATTTTTAGATACCGAGAAAACAAGTAAGAAATGTTCTTCGTGAATAGGTAACCTACCGTGAAGTAACTATTTGTACATTTTGTATATATCTATGTATGTTATAGCAAGAATTTGAAGCATTCCGCAGTTTAATGCACAGTCAACCAGATATGTTACAATTTGATACTGAGTATACGTCAACAAGTAAAAAAAAGTCCTTCATAAATATGTTAGCATTCCGCCGTTTTATCCACAGTTTATGAAATGGTGTCAAAATTATTCGATACGGAGAATACGTCATTAAGTAAAAAAGATTCTTTGTAAATGTGTTACCTACCTTGAGGTACCAGGGCGACCGTAAAGTTAATGTGTATAAATGTTACGTTTGTCAAAATTATTCGATATTGAGAACACGTCAACAATTAAAAAAAGTGTTTTTGTAAATGTGTTACCTATCGTGAAATACCGGGCAACAGTTAAGTATGTGTATATTTTTATATATGTATGTTTGTTAAAGCAAAAGTTGAAGCATGCCGCAGTTTTATCCACAGTCACCGAGATTTGAAAAAAATATATGATAAAGAGAAAGCGTAAACAAGTGGAAAAAGCATTCCGCAGTTTAATCCACAGACAACGAGATTAAAAAATTTTGTAAAAATTATTAGATACAAAGAATACGTCAACAGGTAAAAAAGATCTTTGTTAATGTGCTACCTACCGTTAAGTAACCGGGCGACCGTTAAGTTAATGTGTATATGTGTTTTTATGTTATCATGGTTATAGCATAGTGTGAAGCATTCCACAGTTTTATCCAGTCACCGCGATTTGTCAAAATTGATACAGAGAATGCTTCAACAAGTAAAACAAGTTCTTCTTCAATGTGTTATCATTGTAAAGTAACCGGGCGATTCTAAACTGTATGTGTAAATGTGTTTGTACGTTATTGCAGAGTTTGAATCATTCTGCAGTTTAATCCACAGGCAACGAGTTTTGTCAAAATGATTCGATACCAAGAATACGGCGACAAGTAAAACAAATTCTTCGTAAATGTGTAACCTACCGTTACAAAGAATACGTCAACAGGTAAAAAAGATCTTTGTTAATGTGCTACCTACCGTTAAGTAACCGGGCGACCGTTAAGTTAATGTGTATATGTGTTTTTTATGTTATCATGGTTATAGCATAGTGTGAAGCATTCCACAGTTTTATCCAGTCACCGCGATTTGTCAAAATTGATACAGAGAATGCTTCAACAAGTAAAACAAGTTCTTCTTCAATGTGTTATCATTGTAAAGTAACCGGGCGATTCTAAACTGTATGTGTAAATGTGTTTGTACGTTATTGCAGAGTTTGAATCATTCTGCAGTTTAATCCACAGGCAACGAGTTTTGTCAAAATGATTCGATACCAAGAATACGGCGACAAGTAAAACAAATTCTTCGTAAATGTGTAACCTACCGTGAACTAACCTGGCGACGATTATCTATGTGTATATTTTATAGTAGAGTTTGAAGTATTCAGCAGTTTAATCAAGAGTCAACGAGATTTGTCAAGATTATTTGATATTGAGAATACGTCAACAAGTTAATAAAGTTCTTCATAAATGTGTTATCACCGTGAAGAAACAGGACGTCCTTAAAGTGTATGTGTGTATGTTTGTTACCTACCATAATGTAACCGTTCGACGTTTAAGTATGCAGTTTATCGTCAGCCACCTTGATTTGTCAAAATTATTAATTATTGAGAATACGTCATCAAGTAAAAAAAGTTCTACGTAGATATGTTATCACCGTGAAGTTAACGGGCGACTTTAAAGGATATGTGTTCTTCGTAAATGGATTATCTATCGTGCAGTACCTGGGTGATCGTAAAAATTATGTGTTTATGTGTTTGTATGTAATAGCAGAGTTTTAAACATTTCACAGTTTGATTTGTTAAAACTATTGGATAACGTGAATACATCAACAAGTAAAATGTGTTACCTACCGTGAAGCACATGGGCGACCGTAAAGTTTATATATGTGTTTGTACGTTATAACAGAGTGAAGCATTCCGCAGTTTAATCCACAGTCAACGAGATTTGTCAAAATCATTTGATATCAGGAATACGTTCAACAAGTAAAAAAAGTCCGTCGTTAATGTGTATCCTGCCGTGAAGTACCGGGTGACAGTTAAGTATTTCTACATGTGTTTATATGTATGTATGTTATAGCAGAGTTTGAAATATTCCGCAGTTTAATATAAAAAAAGAAGATGTGGTATGATTGCAAATGAGACACCTCTTCTCAAGAGACCAACATGACACAGAAATTAACAACTAAAGGTGATAGCAGAGTTTGAAGCATTATGCAGTTTTATCCTCAGTCACCGAAATTTGTTAACATTATTTGAGTGTACGTCAACAAGTAAAACAAAATCGTCGTAAAAGTATAACCTACTGTAAAGTAACTTGGTGACGGTTAAGTATTTGTACATTTATATTTATGAATGTATGTTATAGCAGAGTTTAAAGCATTCCGCAGTTTAATCCACAGTCAACGAGATTTGTCAAAATTATTAGATACAAAGAATACGTCAACAAGTAAAAAAGATCTTTGTTAATGTGCTTCCTACCGTTAAGTAACCGGGCGACCGTTAAGTTAATGTGTATATGTGTTTTTATGTTATAGCAGAGTTCGAAGCATTCCGCAGTTTTATCCAGTCACCGAGATTTGTCAAAATGATTTGATACAGAGAATACGTCAACAAGTAAAAAAGGTTCTTCATAAATGTGTAATCACCGTGAAGTAACCGGGCGATTGTAAAGGGTATGTGTAAATATGTTTGTACGTTATAGCAGAGTTTGAAGCAATCTACAGTTTTATCGTCAGTTATTCAGATTTGTTACAATTTTTAGATACCGAGAAAACAAGTAAGAAATGTTCTTCGTGAATAGGTAACCTACCGTGAAGTAACTTACTATTTGTACATTTTGTATATATGTATGTATGTTATAGCAAAAGTTTGAAGCATTCCGCAGTTTAATGCACAGTCAACCAGATATGTTACAATTTGATACTGAGTATACGTCAACAAGTAAAAAATGTTCTTCATCAATGTGTTATCATTGTGAAGTAACCTGGCGATTGTAAACGGTATATGTGTATGTGTTTTATCGTTATTGCAAAGTTTGAAGCATTCGCAGTTTAATCCACAGTCAACGAGATTTGTCAAAATTATTTTATACCAAGAATGCGTCAACAAGTTCGCAGTAAATGTGTAACCTACCGTGAACTAACCGGGCGACGGTTAAGTATGTGTATACTTGTATACATGTATGTATTTTATAGCAGAGTTTGAAGTATTCCGCAGTGTAATCCACAGTCAACGAGATTTATCAAAACTATTTTTACCGAGAATACGTCAACAAGTAAAAAAGTCCTTCATAAATGTGTTAGCATTCCGCCGTTTTATCCACAGTTTATAAAATTTGTCAAAATTATTCGATACGGAGAATACGTCATTAAGTAAAAAAGATTCTTTGTAAATGTGTTACCTACCTTGAGGTACCCGGGCGACCGTAAAGTTAATGTGTATAAATGTTACGTTCATCAAAATTATTCGATATTGAGAACACGTCAACAATTAAAAAAAGTGTTTTTGTAAATGTGTTACCTATCGTGAAATACCGGGCAACAGTTAAGTATGTGTATATTTTTAAATATGTATGTTTGTTATAGCAAAAGTTGAAGCATTCCGCAGTTTAATCCGCAGTCAACGAGATTTATCAAAATGATTTGATACCGAGAATACGTTAACAAGTAAAAAAATATCTTCAAAAATGTGTTATCACCGTGAAGAAACCGGGCTATTGTAAAGGGTATGTGTTAATATGTTTGTATGTTTTAGCAAAGTTTGAAGGAATCCGCAGTTTTATCCACAGTCAACGAGATTTGAAAAAATTATATGATAAAGAGATAACGTTAACAAGTAAAAAAAGTTCTTCATAAATGTGTAATCACATGAAGTAACCGGGCGATTGTAAAGGGTATGTGTAAATGTGTTTGTACGTTATAACAGAGTTTGAAGCAATCTACAGTTTTATCCTCAGTCATTCAGATTTGTTACAATTTTTAGATACCGAGAAAACAAGTAAGAAATGTTCTTCGTCAATAGGGAACCTACCGTGAAGAAACTGGGCGACGGTTAACTATTTGTACATTTTGCATTTACTAGTATGTATGTATGTTATAGCAAGAGTTTTAAGCATTCCGCTGTTTAATGTACTGTCAATGAGATATGTAAACATTATTTGATACTGAGAATACGTCAACAATGAAAAAAGTTCTTCGTAAATGTGTTATCACACTGAAGTAACAAGGCGATTGTAAAGGGTATATGAATATGTGTTTTTGTACGTTATTGCATAGTGAAAGATTCCGCAGTTTAATCAACAGTCGACGAGATTTGTCAAAA
This sequence comes from Mytilus edulis, assembly GCA_019925275.1. Lineage (NCBI taxonomy): Eukaryota > Metazoa > Mollusca > Bivalvia > Mytilida > Mytilidae > Mytilus > Mytilus edulis. The sequence goes on along the minus strand of CM034349.1, from coordinate 97,489,363 downwards.
TCATTTCATATCAGGATACGTTCAACAGGTAAAATAAAGTTCGTCGTTAATGTGTAACCTGCCGTGAAGTACCGGGTGACAGTTAAGTATTTCTACATTTGTTTATATGTATGTATGTTATAGCAGAGTTTGAAATATTCCGCAGTTTAATATAAAAAAGAAGATGTGGTATGAATGCAATTGAAACACCTCTTCCCAAGAGACCAACATGACACATAAATTAACAACTATAGGTGATAGCAGAGTTTGAAGCATTATGCAGTTTTATCCTCAGTCACCGAAATTTGTTAACATTATTGGAGAATACGTCAACAAGTAAAACAAAATCGTTGTAAAAGTGTAACCAACTGTAAAGTAACTTGGTGACGGTTAAGTATTTGTACATTTATATTTATGAATGTATGTTATAGCAGAGTCTAAAGCATTCCGCAGTTTAATCCTCAGTCAACGAGATTTGTCAAAATTATTAGATTCAAAGAATACGTCAACAAGTAAAAAAAGATCTTTGTTTACACTACACGAAATCCCGGATTTGAATAGGTATGCAAATGTTATGTACATATATTCAGAGACCGACATTTACATATATTTACAAACCACTGCATTTAGTTTATCTTGTCTTTACATGTTGTTAATATTAATATTTCTTGTGCTATACCCTCCTATGGGCGGTTATGAGAGACCGCGGTTTATAAAATATATTAACACTTAATCAAACCATTTTGCAGTTAAAAATTTATATATATTTATGACCGTCGCAAAACTTTTGCAAACTTATGTATTAGTATACCTCTGCAAATGGAAATCTTTGTCATGTATTTTTCTATGATGTAAAGTTATCCGCAAATGTGTTTCTTTGTGTAGGTAGCAAAGCATCATCATTCAAATGATTTTATATGGGTTATAAAGTGTAAGGTGCATCTACATTTTCCTGGTATGTAAACCAAGTCAAAACGAGAACTTTATAGAGGGGTGTAAAGCATCATTTCTTTTAATCTACCGAGACCTGTCAAATGTATTGCAAAGGAATATTTTTGTTAGTCTTTATTGTCGGCTGAAATGTATGTCAAATCAGAACATATCAAAAGCCTTTGAACATATTCCGAAATTTATGGTAAATACATAGATTTGCAGACAATTTGTTTAACTGAGAAATGTGGTCAAATGATAATATCAATGACATGTGTAAATATATTGGGCATATGTAACTTTAAATACATATGCAAAGAAATGATAAAGACAGATATTTCAGACAGCTAGAAATATATGTGTAAATATATTGGGCATATGTAACTTTGAATACATATGCAAAGAAATGATAAAGAAAGATATTTCAGACAGCTAGAAATGTAGTAAATATATATATTTGCTTTTAATTTGCTACTATATTTGAAAGGTGCAGATTATATTGACAAATATTTCCATAGCTTTAGTGGTCAAGCTATGATGTGACAAATATAGCTGCTTTGGGATTGGTTTTGGCATATTGGTAATATCATTTATTATACATGTATTTTAATAATTTCGTTTTAATAAAAAAAAAAAAAAAGTCGGTTCTACATAATCGGTTCTTGATCTCTTCTCGAGCTCTGTTTGGTGTACTGCGTAACTTACTTTATCCGTCAAAATCTTGTTTCTCGGTAAGTTATAATGGTTCATTCGCATAAAACGATCGTTTCCTTCGAGTATCGCTTTGAAATTTCTGGAATTGCACGAGTCATAATTCACTCTATTTATAAAACATATATAATTTTTTTAAAGAGACATATACTACAATATGTATTATATATGTTACTGCAGAGACATATATTCTATATATATATAAGTACGTCTGAAATTGCGAAAGCAAATTTACAGATCTAACGTGACGGTACCCAAATTGCACCTATTTTGACAGTTTTTTCATCTACGTTTTTTTATGATAAAGACAAAAATGTCCATTCTGTGTTTATTTTGTAGCCGTATCCTTTCTTATTAAAAAGGTACACCAATTTGATTTTTATTCCACATGGAATCATAGAAAAATTGGCCTAAACTGACCTCCAAACCATCAATGATTCTGAAATGAGGAGTACCCAAATTGCATTCATGCTTAAATTCACATCGTCAAAAGTCTAATAACAGAGCTTTTGTTTAATTTCTTCAAATATTTTGAACAATTGGATATTAGTCCTTGCTTACTCTTCATTATTTTTTAAATGGATACTTGTAACATATTGTATTTGCTCATTTTAAAAAGATGACGTTTTGATGACGTCGCATGACGACGTTTCAGTACATTTTGCTTTTTCAGTAAATACTTCATCTGTTGATAAATACTGTGAACGTTTTGTGCATATCTAAATAGTTTTACCTATGTTGAAAGATGTGCTTAGTATCAAATCATAAAAATACAAATTGTTTAGTCTCTATGAAATCTTGTAAGATTTTCGCTGCTAGTTTTGCTAAATAGGTGCAATTTGTCTAAACCTCCTGATTGCACTTGTGCTAGTTCCAAATTCACATATAATCCTGCTGGCCACGTTATTACCGGTGACCTTAACATTGTTAATAACACTTCTCTACGAAATGTGTTATCGAAAGGTCCCAAATATCGTGAGCCTAAATCCATCAATTGGAAATACAACTTTAAAATTTTGATGGATTCAGTCGAGGATTATGCCAGGCAATGGGCTAAGCGCGAGAAGGAAGACGTAGACACTCTTTCCGAATGGATTAAGGCAGTGAGGTCGTTGATACAAATCAGAATTAAGAAACTGAATGAGTCCATCAATGCCCATGCTACGTCAATCTTTAAAGACCCAAATGTTGCAAAACACCTATCCGACCTCCATGACAAATATGTTGTTGTTCCTGCAGATAAAGCCCCAAATAACATCGTTTTTGTGTGTAAAAGTCACTACATCAACTGCTTGATAAACGAATTAGGTATTGACAATTCACTTGGTAACTCAACATATACCCTCACGACACTTACCAAAGAGGAAATCCTGGATAATCATAGGTCTGTTCTATGTTCCTTTGGAATTTCAACCAAAGATGAAGAACTGGATCTTCCATCACTGTATTGGATACCTAAACTACATAAGTGTCCTTACAAACAACGGTATATTGCTGGGTCTTCCAAGTGCTCCACGAAACCTCTTTCTAAATTATTAACATCTCTTTTATCAGCAATCAAAGACGGGCTTCAAAGTTATTGTGAAACTGCCTATTCTAGAGGTGGCGTGAATCAGATGTGGATACTTAAAAATTCAAAAGATCTTTTAGAGTACATACAATCTAACTCTCTTTCATCTTGTAACAGTATTAAAACATTTGACTTTTCTACCCTGTACACAAGTATTCCACATTCCAAACTAAAAGACAAATTGAAAGAGTTGATATTACTTTGCTTCATAAAAAAGAATGGCCAACGTAGATACAAGTATCTTGTCTTAGGGAGGGATAAATCCTACTTTGTAAAGAATCACTCTGATTCAAAAAAAATTCTCTGAAACTGATATTATCAAGATGCTTGATTTCTTGATTGACACATATTTGTTACGTTCGGAGGACGTGTTTTTCAACAGACTGTCGGCATTCCAATGGAAACAAACTGTGCCCCTCTACTCGCCGACTTGTTTCTTTATTATTATGAGGCTACTTCATGCAGGAACTTCTTAGGAAGAAAGATAAGAAGTTAGCAATATCCTTTAACTCTACTTTCCGCTATATAGATGATGTTCTTTCACTAAATAATTCAAAATTTGGTGACTATGTGGAACGCATCTATCCAATCGAACTAGAGATAAAGGATACTACAGATACAGTTAAGTCGGCTTCATATCTTGACTTACATCTAGAAATTGACAATGAGGGTCGGTTGAAAACAAAACTTTACGACAAAAGAGATGATTTCAGCTTTCCAATTGTGAACTTTCCATTTTTAAGTAGCAACATTCCAGCAGCACCTGCATACGGGGTATATATCTCCCAATTGATACGATATTCCCGTGCTTGCATTTCCTATCATGATTTTCTTGATAGAGGTTTGCTGCTCACAAGAAAGCTATTAAACCAAGAGTTCCAAATGGTGAAGTTGAAATCATCCCTTCGTAAATTTACGGACGCCATCACGAGTTGGTTGACCGTTATGGAATAACCGTTTCACAAATGATATCGGATATGTTCCTTACGTCGTAACTACAATCCCCTTTCATGAATATGACCTACCGAATTAGACTATTTACCGGATTTGTAATCACTTAAGCAACACGACGGGTGCCACATGTGGAGCAGGATCTGCTTACCCTTCCGGAGCACCTGAGATCACCCCTAGTTTTTGGTGGGGTTCGTGTTGTTTATTCTTTAGTTTTCTATGTTGTGTCGTGTGTACTATTGTTTTTCTGTTTGTCTTTTTTATTTTTAGCCATGGCGTTGTCAGTTTGTTTTAGATTTATGAGTTTGACTGTCCCTTTGGTATCTTTCGTCCCTCTTTGGGTACTCGGTGCAATTTGGGTACCGTTACGTTAACATTGTTGGGTTGATGTTTAAGACGAGTTGTACTATATATATATATGTCTCTGGTTACTGATAGTTATAATACACATATACAAATTAAGCCTGAACAATATTAGATATGCGGACACATTTTAAATTTAAATTTAAATCGGTACCATTCGGAAGGTTATCGATCGATTTATCAAGTTTTTATAAAAAGTCCAAGTTTCTGAAATAGAAATATTCCTTCATTGGTAGAATAGTTGTCACATAATATTTGACACAAAACACATCTTGAGAGAATGTTTTTTAAGAATCGGCTAGTTTGCACACATACTTAAACGTTAAATCTATTGACGAATATTTCAGTTTTGCAATATTTGTTTTCTTTATCCGTTAAGTCCAGTCACGAGATGTTGAACTCCGTGTGCTTCGTGAAGCTCTCTCTACAAAAACTGTCTTGTTGTGTGAGAATGAAAGTTTAACACTACAAACAAAGAACCAGTGAGTCACGTGTCATAATTGACACACAATTTACCAACTAAATTAAACAAAATCGATAGATAATATCATTCCATCGACGAGATGTCGCCCTTCCCCCGATCAACGGGGTTTATCAGCAGTAAATTGTGGCAGTTATCACCTTTCACAGAAAGATCTGGTCCGAAAATATCAATAGAAGACCACCGCTAGTATCAATATTCATCAATATAAGGCACAAACAATTATCATTTCTTTATGATTAATAACATCATGCATTGTCTTAAAACAATGCTCCCGTTGTCATTTGATTGTGTTGTTTTTAAATACGCAAAACTATAATCGAACTATCAGTCATTCGATATCTCATTTATCGCCTATTCCATCCTAAAATTTTACAGCTTCCATATGTACTTTGACAGGAATCGTATTTTTTCTGTCATGATCAAATAAGTTTTAATTTTTTAAATTTTTTATTTTTTCTGCAATAATTACATTTAGCATACTTTGCAGACTTTTTAATTGAAATAACATTGAAACAAGAATCGATGTGACAAAGTCATTTTGTTTTAACATAATTCAAGAAGATTTGTAAACGACAAATACATATTACAATTACTCTTCAATCTTTTGAATCTCTCTCTGGCAAATTTCAAACAAAAGAAAAGTATTTAAAACATCTTTCAGGCTTGGATCTGCATCTCAAAAACCTACAGGTCTACACAACATAAACTATACACACAAAACAAAAAGCAAATGACAGTAAAAAGGAAATCACCAATTCACCAACATTCCAACTGACTCCATTTTCAGAAAACGAAATCTGTAACAAACATAAACTTTTAGCCACCGCTTTACAAAGCAGAGCCAAATACAATGAAAGTCCCAACTATGTATTGGCTTCCGAAGCTACACAAAACCCCTTACAAATATAGATTTATTTCGTCTTCAAGCCATTGTTCAACTACTAAATTGTCTATTCTTCTTACCAGCACACTTAGTACAATTAAAAACCTGATAATAAATTGTTCAAATAAGGCCTTTGAAAATAGTGGAATAAATTACTTTTGGAGTGTCAAGAACTCGTTGGAAGTACTTGATAAATTGCATGCTTATATTGGTGATTTTGAATCTGTTCAAAGTTTTGATTTTTCTACCCTGTATACCACATTGCCTCACATTCTCATTAAGAAAAAATTCACACACCTAATTAAATGGGCATTCAAAAAATCAGAATGTGAATATATATGTTCAAACTCTTTTAGGTCATTTTTTAGTAGCAATAAACAAAAAAACTATGTTAATTGGACATGCTTTGATACTATATATGCCCTTGAATTTTTACTAGATAACATTTTTGTTCGCTTTGGAAATTCCGTATATCGTCAGATTATCGGAATTCCAATGGGGACTAACTGTGCACCACTTATTGCGGACCTGTTTTTGTATTGTTATGAGTTACAATTTATGACAAAAATAAGCAAAGACCCATCGAAACAACATCTGATAAACAAATTTAATAATACTTTTAGATATTTGGATGACATTTTGGCTCTCAATAATGACGACTTCAGTATGTATATTAATGAAATTTATCCTGTTGAACTTACTTTAAATAAAGCTAATACTAACAATGACCACTGCCCTTTTCTCGATCTTGATATCTATATCACTAATGGAAAGCTGAATACTCAAATTTATGATAAAAGGGATGATTTTTCATTTCCTATCGTTAATTATCCGTTTTTAGATGGTGACGTTCCCTTGTCACCATCTTATGGTGTTTATATATCTCAACTTGTACGATTCGCTCGTGTATGTAACAATGTTTTAGATTTTAACGAGAGAAATTTATGTATTACTGAAAAATTATTACACCAGGGTTTTCGATATCACAAACTAGTCAAAACATTTACTAAATTTTATCATCGGTATAAAGTTATCATTCGTAAATATAGCTCAACATGCAGACTTCTAATACGTTCAGGTATTTCACATCCAATTTTTTATGGTAATATTCTTTATAAAGCACAAAGGTGTCAGTATTCACCTCAGAAACTTACAAAACCTTTGAATAGACTTATTAAGAAGGGATATAATTACGATACTGTTGTCAAGTCATTAAAGATTGCATATTTTGGCGTTAATATTGAGTCACTGATAAGGTCTTTGCATCGGAACTAAACACATTTATTCTAAAAACAGTTGTTGGCATGACACGGGTTATGTTCTTCTCATATATGTTATGATGGTATGATACTAAACCCCTAACGGGACGGATTTTGCCTGATGTTCATATGATGAAATCATAATCTTTCAGTCAGTTTAATTGAAGTCTGGAGCTGGCATGTCAGTTAACTGCTAGTAGTCTGTTGTTATTTATGTATTATTGTCATTTTGTTTATTTTCTTTGGTTACATCTTCTGACATCAGACTCGGATTTCTCTTGAACTGAATTTTAATGTGCGTATTGTTATGCGTTTACTTTACTACATTGGTTAGAGGTATAGGGGGAGGGTTGAGATCTCACAAACATGTTTAACCCCGCCGCATTTTTGCGCCTGTCCCAAGTCAGGAGCCTCTGACCTTTGTTAGTCTTGTATTATTTTAATTTTAGTTTCTTGTGTAAAATTTGGAAATTAGTATGGCGTTCATTATCACTGGACTATTATATATTTGTTTAGGGGCCAGCTGAAGGACGCCTCCGGGTGCGGGAATTTCTCGCTACATTGAAGACCTGTTGGTGACCCTCTGCTGTTGTTTTTTATTTGGTCGGGTTGTTGTCTCTTTGACACATTCCCCATTTCCATTCTCAATTTTACAATACAAGTACATGTAACTTACTCAAACAGAAGGTACAAAAACCTATCTTACAAAAAAAACCCATGGAAAACATATCTTTAAAAGATATAAGGCAATTGTACCCTGTACAACAAGACTTATAGTTTTAACGGAAATGTATATGATTCGTGATTGAACAAAGCAATATCTTGCACTTCTTTCTTGGACATATTTTACGCAAAGTCTTAAAATAACTACATGTATCATTTGTCCTTTAACAGTGGAGTCGGAAACATATATCTTTGTACTTGCTTTCCATACAGGCGGGAAAAAAGGAAAGAGGGGCAAAATACATAAACTATCGTTATAGTTAAATCGCATTGATAAATGTTTAAAACTCTAAATAAGTTGATATGTTAAAGAATATTTTCCAATAAAAAGATAAAACAAAAAAAGTGACAAACCTCTGTGTCTATGAATATAACAAGGCACATTGATTTTACAATCTTTAACTTGCATCATGCATGCTTTGGTACCTGGCGGATAAAAGTATTCGTCCCATTGGCTATCATACAACATTTTTTTTTACATACAACTCCTCCGTTTACGATGTTGTAATACCTATGCAGGTTGAACTTCAATTTAGAGGTTTATCTATTGAAGTTTTAGTTCTTTGGGTACCAAACGTGACCTTTAGAATTTAATTACTGTAATTTTTAATTAGTTAATTATGCAAGTTGCAAATCTGGCAGAATCTATCGATGCAAATGCCTATATATATATATTCAAATAACTATTCAAATAACTATTCAAAGTGTTCATAAATTAAAAGTCATTGTAAGGAATGCTACCAAAATATAGTGTGTTCAAATGTAAAAAAAAATGTTAAACTGAACTGCTTTTGGCAAGAGACGCACACTACTCATTTCACGATTGTATCTATACTTATAATCAATGCACATAAGTTATGAACTAGTACTGCACCCGCCATAACTAGCATTCGGGGTCGCATGTCATTGTCCAGATACATTTGTACTAGTAATAGTGTTTTTTTATTGAATTTTTTTGTGTGTGTGTTTTTTGTTTTTTGTTTTTTCTTTGAGAGGGGAGGGGCGGCAGTAAAACTTGTTAAGTTTGGTGAACCTATGGTATAGTTTTAGTAAGGCGGCTTTGTGAAAAATTGTGCACATCCTGCTACAAGCATGAAATTTGGCATAGACCTTCCTCAACTATTCCTCTTTCATTTCAGATAGGAAGGCATTTGAAAAAAATGTCTCACTTCCGGTTTAATCCAAAATGGCGGACATCATACTTTCATTCGCCCAATATCGAAGGCTAGTATTTTGTCAGTAAAAAAAGAATGTTGACACACATCATATGCTATGAGAATTCAAAGACGGTTCAAGTAGATCAAATAAAAATTAAACGAGCGTTCCGAGAAAGATAAAGAGAACTCTAAGGGTTGCAAGCGCAACATGAGTTTAAGGGCTGTCAATCCTTCTAAGATAGCTAATAGATACACTCTTAGCAGATAAGCACAATCTTTAGCACTAAGATTGTGCCAAAACTAATTTATGACAGACTGAATGCTTCGTTTTTATCAACCAAGTTTTATTAACCATTTACACAAAAAAATAAGTTTGAATGTTTTAAACAACACAAAGACAAAAGTACAGCAATGAAAAATGCTACCCAAGACGTCAAAGTAGAGAGGAGACATGCAACAACGCCAGCAGATGAATACCATGAACGAAAAAGTAAAAAATAACCTAAGCCTAAAACTTAATTGTTGTTAAATGAAAGTCATAAAATGAACTATCCAAATATAAATCTTGTTTATTGTAAATAATGATAATCAAACTTAATATGAACGTAACTTTTATTGTAAATCGTGTCTTTTTTGTCATGTAATTTAAATTAGTGAGAGAAAATAATATATTCCAAATCTATTTGTTCCTATGAAATACGGCGCTTCTTTCTTTTAAGAGTCATAGGATAAAAGAGGGTCTAGAAAAGGAGGGAGGTGGGTGTTCTTTAATTCTTAATATTATTTACGCCATGCATGTTTTCTTTATTCTATACAAATTTTGCACGTTATTCTCTATTCTTTATATTCTAGAAGCCCACTATTCTTTATTCTTAAATTGTTAGCCTATCTTTTTCTTATCTATTTTTTTTATTTTCAATGCAGTTTCGTGTTCCCCTGCAAGTGGTCAATTTTTCTTTGTTTTCCACAGCTGTGAACTAATATCAAGATAACACGATACTGAATGGCATATCTCCCGATTTCTAATTTTTTTTACACACACTTTTACTTTGAATCGAGTTACATCGGAATGAAACAGATATTTTGTCTAGTGTTGTAGACTATATGTATATAAAGCAATCTATGGAATTGCGAAAATAAGCTCCACATTGGTCAATTATATACTTATAATATAGAATAGAATAGGATAGAATAGAATATTTTATTAACCAAATAAGGGCCCCAGGAGGGCATATAGCATACAGACAATATTATTATAAACAATAACATATGCAATACAAGATATATAACAAGTGTTAACAAAATAATAAAATAAAAGTAGCAATGTATTATTATTCAATGAATATTTTGTTGACATCAGTGACTCAAGTGCACCCGGTAAGTGTATTATCACTTTGAAAAGACCAACAAGAGGCATTAGTAGTTTGTGGGGAGAAAATATAAAAAAGAAATAAAAAAAAAAAATTTAAGCACTCGCACATTTGACCATGAGGTATACTGCAAATAACAAGTATTATTTAATAAAGGATATTTAGTATGACTTATCTGCAGAAAGCACCAAGAGTCGGTGCTAAAAGGGAAGTCTCTACTTGTACTTAATGCAGATGAGTCAAACTCCTAAATTATTTTAAAAATATTTTAAAAACATATATTTAGGATTATAGATTCTGGGTCCAGCCAGCAAGGACCATCAAGGAACGGTACCAGAGAATTTGAAATTCTTCTTATGATCTGTGCAGGCTTAACAGGGTATCCAAATTCATATTAAAGAGTTATATTGAAATTAGTTATTGTAGATTATGTTGTCCTTCAATTCTTAGTATCTTCTATATATTTATAAAATGCAAATAGTACATTGGGATCCTCATTATTCATTATCCAAATTAATTTGTTATTAATATTTAAATTTTGAAAGTTTGGACATGATTTTAATATATTTTGCATCAATTCCTCTCTTTTTAATAAATGCGTGTCACATTTAAATAAAAAATAAACTTCACCCTCAACCTCACCTGAGGTGCACCTGAGACAAATTCGGTTTTGTCGAAGAGTACCCTGGTATCTACCAGATTCAATTTGCAAGTTGTGAGCAGATATTTTTACTCTAGTTATACATTTCTTTTGCTCAAAATGTCGCATTATCGACGTTTCACTTGAATGTTACATAAGTTCCAAGTTTACCATGTTTATGTATATCTAGCTGTTTTTTCCTCAATGCAGTATAGTATCCCTTAACAATCTGACCACAGTGTAGTTTAAATGTTGAAAATTTTCCGGAAGATGCTTTTCTATGCCTTATTCAAATGCATTATATATAGATTATATTCAATTTAAAGGTTAAATTATTTGCTTTGCATCAAATTTATTAAATCTGCTATATATGAGAAGCGAAGAAACGAGAATGCTTGTTTTTATATACAAAAGATAATTGTTTTAAAATACTTTTTCTGTATATAATTTCAATATATTTCTATATAATAAGCTTGTAAACGTGTACATTCTACTTTTAAATATGAAATGGTGTTCATCCTCAACAGAATTCAGATACAAAATATGCTACTGTTCTAATTTCTTCTTTAATTTTTTATCACGTAAACTTTTAAATTATTTGCCTTTTTCAAAGTATTAAAACACATTTTCATGAATACAAACTGCATGTTTAATTATAAAAATAATCCCGATGTCTTTATCTGCCATATTCTTGGCTTGCGTATAATTGGCATGATTTATACATGTTTATATTATTAATCTCTTCAGAACGTCTGGATTTTATTATACCCAATTAGCGTTATTAGATCAATTTTGGTAATTAACACATATGGTTTTCCTTTTAAGGAACCCTGTAGTGTAAAAGATGAACCATTTCACAGTCGGGAAAATCCATTTATTTACATACAAGTGACACATTTACCACCTATTGAGGGATACTTGGTTAATGCTCTTTCTTTCTTTATTGTATTATTATGCATTTTCAATTGTTATCATAATCATTCTGATAAAATACATGTACATGTATGTGCATATTCGTGTATTTTCAAATTATACGATCATGCAAAACATTGAAAACACACGCCTTGGCTTAAGTTATATTGAAGAAAAAAAAATTCAATTATTCTCTTGATTAAAATGAGAAAAGATCACAAATAAGCAGAAACTAAACTAACTTTTTCCACACCAATATTTTGGTACTTTACCTTGGGTTGAGAAAACGTACCGGTTCTATCGATTTGATCATTATTTATTCTGGTTTAGAGTTTATTCTAATAATTATAA